>RYFJ01000875.1:0-130219 GCA_003991445.1 Oryza meyeriana var. granulata
GTTGGCCTGCATGATATTTGGATCAACCTCTTGGTTAGCACTTAACCAAGGCACGGCCATGCATTTCTTGATCTAATCATTAGAGTGATCTCAGTGATTATCTCTCTCAGCAGTAGAGAGGAGCAATTCCTTACTGATTGTTTATGTCTCACAGCATGCCCCTTTTTCCCCGACAAACCGAAAACACCTTTATAACTACTGTTACGGAGTAGCGTTTGATAGTCCTGAATAGGTCGTTTCAGCATCTTGAATACATACAACAATCTCAGGTCTAATGGACATAGACGTACATGATGTGAATAGAGATAATTACAATTTTCATGTTGGGTCAGTCCAGCACCATGTCACATAAGCATTCATGTGCGCACAATTATAGTTTGAAAATCTCGCATGTCTATGACTTGTTGAAACATAATCATCAACTAGAGTACATGTGCTATCTAATATTCATGTGTGTCTCACACAAACTCCGATAGGGACAACTTTTAGAATAACAATACAAGTAAAAGAGTTTCCACGAACAATTCACGATCATTGCCAATCGTACAAGTTGTTCTTAAATGGATATTCAAAAGACCGCATACATATATCATGGATACAATTCACACAATATCATCAAGATCCTTCTATGATTACCTGTCTAAAAGGCATATTCCGCACAGTCTGCCCCTTGCACAGAGTTATCTCTCAGATATCTAATACCCATATGACGTCATGTCGTGCGGCCTCATGCTTAGGCTATGAAGAGCTTTGTCATACTGATTCTGGCAATATTCAATCCGTTGTGTATCTTGCAGCATCTGATCTCACCTCGTCCAACGATTCTTGAATTGAGATGAAATTTCCGCAGTACATGTTTTGTTCTTTTGGTGATTTACTTGGCTCTTAGTGTGCTTTGCCCATGTTGTCAACAATGTAGATTCATGGGGCTGGACGCATTGGAAACGAACCCAGTCAAATGGGAATCCTCCTCATCCAACACCTTCTTTGCACTCGAAGCTGCAATGTACTCGGCTTCTGCTGTAAGAATGGTCACCGTTTCGCTGCTTGGAAACTTTTTGCGCAACTTACAGGCACCACCATTTATTGTGAACACAAAACCTGATTGAGACTGTGAATCATCCGTGTCAGTTTGGAAGCTAGCATCGGTTGTAAAACCATTTACCAACAGCTCCTCCTCACCTGCATAAGATTAGGACACATCCTTAGTCTTCTTTAAGTACTTAAGACATGTTTTTTAACAGTGTGCCAGTGACTCTCGACTAGGGTTGGCCTTGGGTACCCTGCTCGCAACACTTAGGGCATATGCAGACGTCTGGGGCGAGTAGCATATTCATGGAGTACATGATGGAACCACTGGCGAAAGCATTTGGAACCTTGCTCATGTGCATTTCGCTATGCAGCTGTCGCACGCGCCACCTGTTGTCTCGCTAAACTGCATGCCATCGTGCTAGGGCAAGAACCTTGTTGGACCTGTTCCTATGTTGACGCGCGTTTCACACTTGTCAATGTACGATAATCTTGGTTAAGTGGACGCTATATCGCCTTTAGATGTATCGTCAGTATAGAATCGCTATGCTTAGAATATATGTCTCTTCTCCTAAATCCTTCATAGAAAACTATTATTCAGTGAAGGTCTTTACAGATTGGCAAACATTGGAAATATATATACCATAATAATATTGTCATCGCACCAGATATATAGATATAGAAATGACCAGCAGCACTCCACTTTCCTTCTGGTTGGGTAAAACGACTGGTAACCTTCCAGTGTCATATCTCAAATTGATTAAATTTAGTATCATAGGTAGGTCTATCCTGGTGCAGCACGGCGTTCATTGGTGCTAAGATGAGAGAAAGCTCGGAACCTACCTTTGAGCCTACCGCTATCATTCAATAAACGGGTTGAATTCTGTTATGTTTCAGAACGCTCCTTCAGAGATGCTTGCTTTAACCCATAAATGGAGGGTCACTTTAGATTGTGTACGGGTGGCATAGTTCGGCATTCTTTGGAGATAACAAAACGCTTGGACGGGCTGGTGTCATATACACTTTAGTAGTAGATTACCTTCCAGGGGGTCCAAAAGTTTTGTCCCATTTAGTAAACAAGGACTAAGTTGTTAAAACCATGTAGCGGAGTCTGTTGTAGCCATAATCGAGTGCATAACTTCAACGAATATCAATTCGACAGCAGCTATTGTAAGCCTGGGGAATAGGCGTCTAAGTTTGTTCACGCCAAATCAACGATTGTGCTGCCTCATGGGGAGGGCCGTGGATGCTTGCCGCATGATGCCGGATAGATTTAAGCATCGCGTACTGGCGAGAATGTACTCGTCGTACGTCAATTCTTGAACTATGTCAACGACCTTTGCAACAAGTCGAGCTTATATAGATGTGAAGCATTTCTCCATCATCCTGTCTGTCTCTGGTTTATTGAGGATCCATTTTGCACTTCTCATGGTGTTCTAACGGCGTGGGCATTAGGCGGGTCAACCAAGTTTCCAACCTTGATTGTTCCATGGGAATCTATCTCGGATCTCATGGCACTTTGCCATTTCTCGGGATCTGGGTCCATCATTGCTTCCGCATAAGTCGCAGGTTTGTCATCGTCTAACAATAACAAATCTCCACGGCAACTCACGGATATTGCTGACCTTCGTGGTTGCGGCGGTGTTTCTGTTGCCACGGGTATCTCAACTTGTTCTGCTACACTAGCATCACTCGTAGAGTCCTTTCCTATTGGCTCATCTTGACTTCTTCAAGATACACCTTCTGTCCACTTTTCTCTCTTTTGAGAAAAACTCTTTTCTCTAAGAAAACACCGTTTCGAGCAACAAACACTTTGCCCTCTGATTGGTTGTAGAAATAATACCCTAAAGTTTCTTCGGTATTCCACGAAAAACACTTGTCCGATTTGGGTGTTAGTTTATCTGACATAAGTCGTTTTATGACATAAACTTCACAACCCCAAATTTTCAGAAAAAAGACAAACTGGGAGTCTTACCAGTCCAAATCTCATATGGTGTCTTAACTACGGACTTGGACGGTACCCTATTTAATGTGAAAGCAGTTGTTTTCTAGAGCGTATCCCCAAAATGATAAAAAGGTAGGTCCGACTGGCTCATCATTGACCGAACCATGTCTAACAAAGTCCGATTACGTCGCTCGGACACGCCGTTTCTCTGAGGCGTTCCAGGTGGCGTAAGCTGTGGAACAATTCTGCAACTCTTTAGATGATTGCTAAACTCGTGCTCAGTGGTTGCAATATTCGCCTCCACGATCAGATCGCAAGGCCTTAATTTTCTTGCCACGTTGATTCTCTACTTCATTCTAAATTCTTTGAACTTTTCAAATGTCTCAGATTTATGTTTACATTAAGTAGACATAGGAGCCATATCTACTAAAGTCATCAGTAAACATTATTGAAGTAATTTGGAATCCGCCTCTGCTGTCGTACTCATTGGTCCACATACATCAGTATGCTATAGTTCCAATAAGTTAGACGCCCTCTCAGGAAAACCTGTAAAGGCGCCTTAGTCATCTTCCCAGCAAGCAAGCCTCACATGTCTCGTATGATTTCAAAATCAAACGAGGTTAAAAGCCCATCAGAATGGAGCTTCTTCATGCGATTCTCACTTATATGACTACTAAACGACAATGCCACATATAAGTAGGACTTAACTCATTAAGCCGAGCCTTTTAGCATTAATATTACAGACAGGTGCATCATCAAGATTTAAAATAAATAACCCATTCACAATGGATGCAAAAGCCACAAACATGTCGTTCTTAGAGATAACACAACCATTGTCTTTACTCGCAAAAAAGAAATAACCATCCTTCATCAAACATGAAGGTGACACAATGTTTCGACTTAAGCTAGGAACAAAATAACAATTATTCAATTCCATAATAAATCCTGACGGTAGGTGGAGTTGCATCGTCCCGACGTTCAACGCAGCAACTCTTGCATTATTGCCCACGCGGAAATCAAATTTGGGGCTTCTCCTTTTTCCCACGGTTCTACTCTTATCATTCCTGCATCGTATTGCAAATATGAGCAATACCGATCCAGGTATCAAATACCCAAGAATTAATATAAGAATCAGAGAAATTGTCTGTAATATAAACAACAAGTGTACAAGCTGCAAGAGTACCTTTACTCTTCCGATCCTTCACGGATTCCAAGTACAATTGAGCAGTTCCCTCTTCCAGTGACCTGTCCCCCTTTACAGTGAAAGCACTCATCTTTAGGATCTGGACCAGCCTTGGGCGCAGGTGGGTTGGCTTAGAGATCTCATCCTTAGCCTTGCCCTTTTTCTTCTTCAAGAATTGCCCTTCCTCTTGAAGTTAGGCCTATATGTTTTGGACTGTTGCGCCATCACATGGCTGCTTCCAGCTCCTTTCTTGATGTCAGCCTCTGCTGTTTTTAAGCATGACACACAATTCATTCAAGCCCTCTCCGCCCCATGCATATGTAGTTCGAGATGAAGTTTCCATAGCTGGGTGGAAGAGATGCAAGAATAAAATCAGTGGCCAACTCTTGGCCAATTGGGAAGCCTAGCTTCTCCAACCTCTGTGTGTAACAACCATCTTGATTACATTGTGGCCCAACTGCTGCGCCCTCTGCTAGCTTGGTTTTAGCAAATGCTTAGAGACATTGAACCTTTCAGTCCTGGCTTGCAGTCTGGAACATATCATTTAGCCGGCTATGATCATATCATACGCTGCATGATTTGTTATCAAAGCACTGCATCTGCAGATCAGGTTCATACAAGCAGCATAAGGCAACTCACTTCAAGATCCGCATCACATGCTCTCTTGTAAGCATTTTTCTCAGCAGCAGCGGGTGCATTATCAGCTGGCCTCATCTGGTAATGGGGTGTCTAGAATTTCTTCCTTTTCTCAGCCCTGAGAACAATTCTCAGGTTGCGGATCCAATCCGCCATAGTTTTGTTCCATTCAATCTTGTCTTTCTCAAGAATTGAACGCGTCTAAAGTAAATGACTGGTTTGCAGGCGCCATTTGCTACAACAAAAGTAATGCAAAAATACTAAGACAATGTATCCAAGACAGAGTAAATAATATTAAACTCTTAATAGAAATCTACTCCTCTAAAATCAATATCCCTCTATTGAAACTTAGTGATTCAGACCCACAACTAAAACGTATCTACTAGTGAGCTTTAGCATCACCGCTAGAAGACATGGTAGATCGGTTTGCAAAGCAACTCTTGCTAATCATATCTTCATATGACTCTTGTTGTTGGGTCAGCATCTCTATGCTGTTCGAAGCCCAACTCCTTATGCTCCAAGGTCCCTAACCGTTAGGGATGACCTTGTTCAAGTAACCAAACCCTTTTGCAGTAAGTATCCGATTACGAACCTGCCTAGTCAAGGAAAATCAGTGGCCACCCTAATTTCATTAGACCTACCACCGATTGTCCAAGACACATGACAGTGCTAGGTTTGGGGAGCATTTAACTTGAATATTGCTGAGGGATCGTTTCTACTTCACTACCGCGCCGCATGTAGACAAAACATCATCGCATATGAAAGTAGAACATAGTAAGAATGGCATTAAACAGATATGACTTGGTATTAGCCCATTGTTCTTTGGGGATCTCCATCTCCATCAATCTGTTCATCATGATGATCTCCATCTCCAATGATCAATGTATGCCATCCTTCAGTGATGAATCCACCAAGACTAGCTATCACTAACGCAAGGCAGTTAAGTAATTACATAGTCGCGGATAGGATCATCAAGTTTGGCATGCAGGCCATTAAATCAAATTGACAATATCTATGTGGCTCCAGCCATATTGTCATACTCATGACATGCAAGCCATGAATCAATTAACATACATGCATCACATACACATAAGGGCTATACCAGTCATGAATTCCTGCAAAACAGAGTTAACGATTCCGACGTCTAATCTTAAACTGCCCGAAACACCATCTTCCCGGCCTTTTTTTTGGAAATCTAATTCGGCAAACCCGGCAAAGCAGGGAGAAACGGATGTAAAATTTTTTTCTCTACAATTTTCGTTTAGAGATTGTCTCGATCCGAGTCGTATGCAAAAGTTATGGCCGTTTTACCGAACACACTCTTTTGCACCCCGGCGCCCGGCAGTAGATCCAATCTACCACCGCCGCGCATCATATGCGCTCGGCACTTGACTTAGGTTCGATTCTATCAATCCAATTGATCTCCATCTCGCCATGATTGGATTTACGTGTATCACTTAACTCGGATGGCAGAATTCCGACCGGTACGAGTAGATCGTTACAATACCAATCATGGCAAGATCACGAATCAAGGTCAGAGACTCACAACCGTGCATATCAACATATGCACTCATCCAAACCTATAACGAGGCAGCAACGGCTCTGATACCACTGATAGGGTTATTCGGATGCTACGCTAGCCAGAAAACAAAATTTTCTGCCCCAAAAACCAGGAACTACTGCTAGTTATAGATCACGGGATTACCACTAGACGCGCAGGTGCAGCGGAAGCGACTTGATGTAGTCGTACGCGTCGCAGCAGTGCCGTGCAGTTGCGAGGTCGTCCGTCCGTCCGTCCCTCTCGTGCGGTTCGTCCTTGTGCTCCAGATGCAGCACCTCCGAGGTATCCACACGTACGGGGAGGAAGCGTCACGCCTCCGGACTGCTAGGTCCGCGAGGTGCAATAGGGCGCGGGCGTGGGAGCAGCGGCGGCTGCCAAATGGCGTGGATTAACCTAGCCCTATTGCCCACCCCTTGTATTTATAGGCGTCCTAATGAACTCCCGAGTTGGAGGCCCATTAGTGACCCTAAACCTTGTCTAATTCGGGTCCAACCCAAATTAGGTTTCCAGCCCCTTAAGCGTGCGACCCTATGGGTTCACGTACGCATAGACATGGCCCGAGTACTCCTACTCGACAGTTGACAGCGGCCTCTAGCAAGGCGTGTCAACTCCTATGCATACGCAAAGATCATATCAGACGAACCACCACAAACCACATACTTGTTATTCCCTTGCCTCATGATATTTGGATCAACTCTTAGGTTAACACTTAACCCAAGCACGGCCATGCATTTCTTGATCTAATCATTAGAGTGATCCAGTGATATCTCTCTCACATAGAGAGGAGCAAATTCCTTCTTGATTGTTTATGTCTCACAGCATGTTTCCCGACAAACCCGAAAACCACCTTTATAACTACCCTGTTACGGAGTAGCGTTTGATAGTCCCTGAATAGGTCGTTTCACATCTTGAATACATACAACAATCTCAGGTCTAAGGACATAACGTACATGATGTGAATAGAGATAATTACAATTTCTCATGTTGGGTCAGTCCAGCACCATGTCACACATGTGCCCACATTATTAGTTTGACATCTCCATGTCTATGACTTGTGAAACATAATCATCAACTAATACATGTGCTGATCTAATATTCATGTGTGTCCTCACACAAACTCTGATCAGGGACAACTTTAGAATAACCATACAAGTAAAAGAGTTTCACGAACAATTCACATAATTGCCAATCGATACAAGTTGTCTTTAATGGATATTCAATGAACCCATAATATATCATGGATACAATCACAATATCATCATCTCTATGATTACCTCTAGGGCATATTCCCAACATTTTCAACTTCCTTCAGCCTAATCTCTTGTTGTTTCTTCTCCTCTGCTTGGGTTTTCAACTCGGCTTTGAGGGTTGCAAATCAGAATAGTCAAGAACTCAAGATTGCAGTCAGAACTCAACAAGGCAGTCGGGAATCAACAAACCTAGAGAGATATACTCGGGATTTACTTGGGAGGATAATACAGAAGACTTACTTCTAATCTTCTCAACTAGACCCCACTTTTCATTCCTAAGCTGATCCACTGCTCCCCTTAGCCAAATTTCCTCCTCCTGGCTAGCCCGTTCCAAGTTGTCCTTGGCAGCCTGGAGCTGGCCCAGTCGTTGAAGATGGGGGCGAGCTGGGTCAAGACCTTGTTCACTTTCTCCGAGCGGTCGACGATCTTCTGCTCAGAGCAAAATAGAGCAAAATAGAGTCAAATGGCAGAATACCAGATTAAGGAGAACTGTCAAGGGCTCAACATAGCAAGATTTGCTACACACCTGAACTCCCCTGGACGCGGCGATTGCAGCACGAAGAAGAACTTCACGCTCCCTTGCCGCGGCTTGTTCATCATGCTTGTAGCTCTCCACGACTCCCTTAGGGGATACCCAATGGAACGTTCTTGGGAAGTCGCGAGGAGGGGCTTTGAGCCAAGGGATTTCCACTTCATCAGAAGACGACGACGATATGAGTGGCGATGGGGTCCTAGCCCTGGATTCAGTGGCTGCTGGGGCTTTAGTGATCTGCTCAGGGGCTGGAGCAGCAGCTTCAGCACTCCCCCTTTGGTCAGCCGGCACTATTGGTCCTGCTGTCAGGACTGCTTCAGCCTCTACAGCTAGGGCAGCCTCTGGCTCGGCAGACGAACTTGTTGGTGATGGCTCGGCTGGGGATGGCTCGGTAACAGAAGTAGTTGGTGCGGTCCCCTTGGGATCAATGTTAACTCGCTTCCTGCAAAATAAGTTAAATATCAAGATACTATCACATTATTCAAGACTCTTGGAAGATTGAAGGTTGCTTACCTCTTGGAAATCTTGAACCTCCATGAGGGAGCCCCAGAGGATACCGACGGTGGAGAGCTACTGGCTGTCAGGCCAGTCGGCGCGGTAGTCGACGGTAGCACTTTACCTCCAGTCGACCCTATTTCTGGCGTAGCTGACTGGGGCGTCGAGCTACTCGGCGGCGCCGCCCTTGGGCTCGATGTTGCTGATCTTGTACTCGGCGGCGTCGGCCTTGAGCTTGACGTTGCTGGCCTCGGACTCGGAGGAGAAGGCCTTAGGCTTGGCGGCCTAGGGGCTAGACTGGCGAGGTCTTTATCCTCAGACTCCCTGGCGCTGCACTCGGCTTGCTTGTTCTCTTCTTGCTCGGATCTTCAACCGGTTTCTTCCTAGCTCTCTTGGAGCTGGGCTAAGCAGTAGAAGGACTAGCCGGCCTCTTCTTCATTTTGGTGGCCAACAGGGTTTGGGAATCATCGTCAAATTCCTTGCAATCCTGCAAGTGTTTCAACAACATACATTATACATTGGAGAATGATCCCAGACAAATATCCCCATATATTCATCACCAATGGATAGCAATTCCAAATCAGCTTTTCAAGATTACCTGTGGCCGAGGCCTTTTTTGGTTGTAGGCTGCAGTGGCGCGCTTGGCGTCTTCTGTCTCCACAACCCCGTTGACATAAAAGCTGAGCAAGGTATCAGTCACCTTGTTTGCGTCAGTCAAGTCCGGATATTCTCGACTGGGATCATTCTTGCCCTGGTAATCCCAGCTGAAATGGTTCACAGCTTCAGTGGCCTAGTGCGGCGGTTCAGGAAACACCTCACCACCTAGGGACCAGTTAATCCCGAGCTCTTCAGTTGATCGATCTTCTCTATCAATTGGTACACTTGGCCCATCTCTTCATAGTTTGGCACAGAAGACCAGCTAGGCAGGACCACCGGAGAAGAGCCAGTGAAAGGGGACGGAGAAGGTTCGAGATCGGAACAATAGAACAATTCTCTATGCCAGCCCTTGAGGGAGGTCTTCAAAGGAATAGAGAGATAGATCTTTTTAATTTCGTTCCTGAGTTGGAGACCGGCTCCCCCAATCACTTGGACTTTGTTTTTGGACGGCTGGGGCTTAATGTGGAACAAATACCGGAAAAGATTGAAATGGGGCTTAACCCCTAGAAAACATTCACACAATGTGGCGAAGATGGAGATTTGCAGAATGGAGTTGGGGTTTAGATTCACTAACTCTAGTTGGTAGAAGGATAAAAGTTGGCAGAAGAAATCTGAAGAGGGAAGGGCGAGACCGTGATGGAAAAAGGAGGTGAAGGTGACAGTCTCACCAGATCGGGGCACCGGCATAGATTCCCCTTCGGCGGTGCACCAATGGATGACTTCTTGCCGCTGCAACATCAATTGCTTCTCCAGATACTTCAGCTTTGTCAAGCTGCAGTCCGAGACCGGCCAAGCCTCCACGGACATCTCCGGGATCTCGAGTGAAGCTCTCGGCATTGTTGGGAGTGGAAAGATTTGGGGAAATGCTTTTGAAGGCTTGGGATGGATGCGGCGGAGCGGAATCACTCGAGTTTTGCACGGGAGACGCCGGCTATGGCAAACCCTAGCAAGACAAAGTGAGGAGTTTTGGCACGGAAGTTGGAAGACGAAACAATTGGCGAATTAAAGAAGATGAGGGAATCTTTTCTCTCTCTCCCCGCTTTTATAGAGCCTGTGCTGATAAGTGGGCTGGGGCCGGCTAATTCGGTACTGGGCCATAAGATAGAACTCGGCATACATAACCTTGTACGACAAGAAAAGGATATAGTCCTAGTCGGGCACGTTGTATTTCTAGAAGGAAATCCCTTGGTCAGAGTCCAACTGGGATTCCTACTCTGTAACCCAGTCCTCCGGTATATAAGGGGAGGCAAGGTGCCCCCTGAGGGCAAGATCACCAAGATCAGAATCATACAACCTCAAAGGCAATACACCACAACTGGACGTAGGGTATTACCTCATCTCGAGGGCCTGAACCAGTATAAATTATTTGTGTTCCTTTGCAATCCATCAAGTTTAGGTCTCACGAGTAGCCCCATATTATTATTGCCGATACAAAACATCGATAGAGACTTCGTCATGCCTAAGGCTTGGGAGATGCCCACCGTGGCGTGCTCTGTGGCAAACTCCTTCAGAATAGCTGGAGCTTCTTCAAGACGTTGGCCCACCTGGGAGGGAGAGCTGGAGCTGGATCCGGCTTGGCCTGGCTGCATAATGTCTAACAAAGTCTTCGCTAAATCCACTATGGCATTCCGTGAATCCTTTATTACCTTGATCTCCTCAGCAAAGGCGCTGAATTGAGTCTACACATTGGTCTTGAAGGCTGTTCATATAGAAGAGAGATATAAGCAAGTTTGGATATTTAGTCGGGCAGAGTACAAGAGTAGATATGCAACTTACTTGCATACTCGGTGTCGACCTTGGACTTCGCCTTTTCGAGCCCTTTTAGCTTGATCTCTAGGGACTGGTTATTCAAATTTGTCTCAAGAACTACAGCCAAACAAGACTGAAGATTAGAAATACAGAGAGGATGACTGGGGCAACTTGGGCAGAAGGGAGATTACCTCTGATAGTCCCAATCTTCTCCCATTGCTCATCCCGCAGCTTATTGACCGAGTCCTTCAACCAGTCCTCCATCTCCTTGCTGGTCCATTCTAGCTTGTCCTTGGTGGCCTGGAGCTGGTTGAGTGATCTGAGGAGTGAGTTGGGTAAGAACCTTACCCATCTTCTTAGACCACTCAACGACTCTCTACACAAGCCAGATAGTTATCAGACAAGACGAGTTACATCAGTACAACCTACAAGATCAATCAATCGGCTTGAGGTTGAAGATACAGTCGGTCGGATAACATACCTGGACATCCCTTGAAGCTTGAATGGCGGCCTCCATTAGCCTAACTTGTTCCCTTTGGGCAGCCTCTTCGTTCAATTCAAAAGTTTCTTCATTTCCCTCCGGGGTGACCCAGTAAAACACTCGGGGGAAATTTGGTGGAAGGGCTTCGAGTCTGGGGAGGTCATCATCTTCTGAGGATGAGAATAATGGAGGAGAGGGGGTCCTAGGTCTTGGGCCTTCAAGGGGTGTTGATTCTTCGGTGGACTCAGCAGTCGGGGCTTCGGCCACGTTGGTGATGTCCCGACTAGGGGAAGTCTGTGGCTCAGCCGAGTGTGCTATCTCAACCTCGGGGGCTAGAGCAGCACTCAGTTCATGCAGAGGATCTATTGTCCCGGCCTTAGTCGGGACGGGGATGGCACTGGGGGTCGGTG
The DNA here is from genome assembly GCA_003991445.1 of Oryza meyeriana var. granulata. Classification (NCBI taxonomy): domain Eukaryota; kingdom Viridiplantae; phylum Streptophyta; class Magnoliopsida; order Poales; family Poaceae; genus Oryza; species Oryza meyeriana. The sequence goes on from RYFJ01000875.1 coordinate 11,929, forward strand.
GCACTGTCCCTTAGGGATCAGCATCACTTGGCTTCCTACATGATAATATTACAATCAAGATATTGCAACACATCTCAAGAGTTTCTGAAGATTGACGATTTCATACCTCTTGGAAGTCTTGAATCTCCACCCCTAGTCGGTGATGGGCTCGAAGGCCTACTCGGAGGAGATACCCCGCTTACTATCGAGCTTGGAGGCACGGCAGTAGGTGGAGCAGAACTCGGTCCAGTCGGCGCCGCACTAGGTGCGGCCGACTAGACAGTTGGAGAAGTCGGCAGTGGGGTTCTAGCGCTGGTTGGTGCTGAGGCTATGCTGCTGGAGTCCCTTATTATGGGACCGCCTGATGCCATACTCGGCATGCTCTTTTTCTTGGCCTGGTCCGCCATGGGTTGTTTCCCAACCCTCTTGGGGCTGGGTGGACAGCTAAGGGGCTGGCTAGCCATTTCCTGGACTCCCTAGCTGACTGGTTGGGAGGATTCGACGAGAACTCAGTGAATTCCTACAAGAATTATGCATAAAAGCAGACTCAATTGGACTGAGTTCATATCAACCATCACAGACAAATATTAAGACAATCAACAGACAAGATGTTACCGTCGGCCAGGGCCTGCTTTGGTAGTAGGGCTTGGGAGCCCTCTCGGCGTCTAGGGTCTCGACTACTCCATTGACGAAGTAGCCGAGCACGGTGTCGGTGATGACATCCTTGTCGATGAAGTCGGAGCACTCTCAAGTCAGGTCTTTCTTCCCCTAGTAGTCATAGCCGAGGTGAATCCTAGACTTCAGGGGTTGAATGCACCGATTTTGGAAGGTCCGTGCCACCCATGGTCCTGTCAGCCCCTTATCCTTTAGGGCTTCAATCATCTCCAGCAGCAGCTGCACCTGAACCATGTCGGCTTGCGAAGGTAGAGCCGTCTAGCTCTCCAGAACCGTGGGGGGATTTCCTATTAAAGGTGGCAAGGAGGGCTCAAGGTTCAAGCAGTAGAACCATTCCTGGTGCCAACCCTTCAGTGAGATCTTCAGGGGGATATGAAGATAGGCCTTCTTCATCTCATTGCGGAGTTGAAGGCCATCTCCCCCTATCACTTGGGGTTTGAATTTTGAGGGCTGTGGCTTCACATGGAAGAGAAAACGAAAGAGGTTGAAGTGTGGATCGACTCCGAGAAAGGCTTCACAAAGAGTCAAAAAATTGAGATATGGAGGATGGAGTTGGCGTTGAGATGGATGAGCTCGATTTTGTAGTAATCGAGGAAGTCACGAAGAAAATCAGAAGCAGGAAGAGGGAATCCCCTATTAAAAAATGAGGCTCAAACCACAAGTTCATGGGAATCTGGAGAGAGGATCGACTCACCAATGGCAGGGCGCCAGTTGATGAGCTCCTTGGGCTGGAGGCATTTCTTCCTCTCCAGGTAAGCAAGCTTTGAAGAACAAGTGGTCGATGTCGACCACGATCCGGATGGAAAGTTGGGGACGTCAAATGGAGCCCTCGGTATTTTCGCAATACGGAGCAAGGGGGAAAAGCTTCTAGAAGACGAGAATCTTAGTAGGAATAAAGATCTCTGCGGATTTCTAGAGGGGAGATCGAGCTAGAAGAAACCCTAGATGGAGCGAAGAGCGCGAAGTTGGATGCGTTTCTCGGAGCTGAAGCTTTTGGCGATTTGGGGCAAAAAGGGGAATCTTTTCTCTCTCTCCCTGTGATTTATAGGCCTGCACAAGGCGATTGGTCTAGGTAGGCATGTTCAGTAATAGGCCGTAAGATATGAGTTCCTAAATAGCATATCCTATTGGGCCAGCGGTTGTCTGTGTTGAAATCACAGTGCAGGTGCTATTTTATAGGAGCCGATTCAAATAATCAGATATGCCTCATGTTATGCCTAATTATTACACACATACGTTCAGATATCTGAGTTATTTAACAGGTATTAAGGATATATCCTTACAAGCATCAATGGTTGATCTTCATGAAAATTAGAGATGCAGATATCTCTCAAGTACACCTAACCACATATTGGGTCAAAATCCATGATGTGGTAGTTGGCTTACATGCTTAGCCAAATTGCCTTGAGCAAAAATATTTTCAACTGATATGATGCTGAAGTGTTCAATTTCTAAGAAATATATCACTCGGGAAAGACTTAAAGGTTAAAGATCTTTAACTTTATATTTAATTGTTTCATAATTAAGCATAAAATCGAGGGCTACACCTAATAGGTGCGTCTACTTGGCGCACACTATTCAACTTTTTCTATGAAGCCCTTCATAGCCTCGTCGCCAGCTGATATGAAGCGGGACTTGGAGAAGAGCTACTCGGACAATGGGTACTCGGGAACAAAGCACTCGGGAAATTTTCACCAAGGAGGATGAGCACTTGGCATTAACTGTGACTCAACTATGAAGATCTCAGGGGCTACTGTGGAGGCCATGGGCCCCAAGTACCTCATGGAAGGCATTGTGGCCACTCGAATAGAGGATAGGTCGGATCATGTAATTAGAGATACAATATGGCTCGGCATATGTTACCTTGCATGATAGAAAAGGGATATAGTACTAGCCGATTATGTTGTGTTCCTGAAAGAAAATCCCTTGATTGAATCCGACTGGGATTCCTACTTCGTAACCTTGTCTCCTCAGCATATAAGGAGAGGTAAGGAGCCCTCTAGGGCAGATCAACACACACCACCAATCTCATCAAAGAAACCTCAAAAACAATACACAACAGCTGGAAGTAAGATATTACCTCATCTTAAGGGTCTAAACCAGAATAAATTCGTTTCGTGTTCCTTTACAATCCATCAAGATTAGGTCTTGCAAATAGCCCTATATTATTATTACCGATATAAAGCATCCACACTAAAGCAAGAAAGTAAACTGCTAGGGTATGAGCAGTATATATGGTAGTTCACCTAGAAGTAATATGCTCCAGCTTAATATGACCTCTCTCCATCTATCTATAAAAAATTATTGGCGTAATCTAAAAATAATTCAGAAAACAGTGTCTACAGCAGACCCTGAATTCTTGCTGTATATTGCAGTACTTGAGGATGCCAATTTAACTCGTAAAATAAAATTCAGAAATACCACTGGTCAGAGGACATCGAGGATGAGCAGCTTGTCGGTGGAGAGAAAGTTGCCGACAGCTCTTCACTATTCTCTTGAACACTTCAATCCAAACTTCACAAAATTGGTCAAAATTATAAATCCAATGAAATAAAAGAATTCAATCCAATCACCTCGCCATCCGCTAATGATCTCGACAGGGATGCCGGTTCCGTCGGTGGTGCTGGTACTACTGTGAAGCAGTGCGGTCATGGACGACGATGGGGATGGCGATCTTCCTGGGACAGCGCGGTGGAAGTGGACGATGGGCGGCGATTCATGGGCAACGGTCGTGGACGACAGGCGGAGGTTAATGGCAGCAATCTTCCTAGGCCCCGATCTTCCTACGCGGCGGCCGGTGCTTTACTCTAACGCCAAATTTACCTACCCTGATACAATCAAAACTCCCCAACTGTTCAAAGTAAACCACACCAAAGAAAGGTCAGAATAGGGATTTGGTTGATGTAACCACACAAAACAATGCACTCCATGCACATTTATGATTTCTCTATAAGGGAATGGAAAAGATTTGCCATTTTCCACTCAGGATAATAAAAAAGATAGAACCATATAATATATAAGAGCAAAAGATTAATTACAATAGTCAAGCGTTCACTCAAGCATAATTATTGACCATTAGTTCAATGAATAAGCAAGGAAAAAGCATGAGCCATCTTTACCAAAGAAAGCTACAAAGTACTTCTGAATTATTTATAGCACAAGACCACATAACACAACTTTACAAAAATTAACTTACTTTACTCTTAAATTAACTTACTGATTATTTCTTCTCCAAAGAACGGCTGCAAGGAAGAGCTTTACCATGGAAACAATTAGAGATGGAGGAAATAATTGCTGAAATTGGAGGAGAGCTATGGTGGCAATGATTTAAATTTGAATTTTTGAAAGACACGCTGTGTTGAAATCACAAACATATTCACACACCTTGTGCTTTATTTCACACAGAAAGGTCGTGGGATGACCGCGGCTGGAAATATTCACACAGAAATATTCCATCTAGCAATATATGTTAAACACACAGAAATACTCATGACTAAGATCCATCTAGCAATATATGTTAAACAGACAGAAATATTCACCACCAAGATCCATAAGCATAAAAAAAAATAAACCATCATCAATTACCAAGCACACAAAACAAGCTAGAAATGCAATTATTTCTCAGATCAGATTAGCTACCACTACAACTGCAAGCACCAGAGAACTCACTCACCCTAGGACGCCTCCCAAGAACTCACCCAAGAGCTGCTCCCCGTGGTGGCCACGAGCCAGAGAGACATGCGTTAGGCTTGGTCCACCCCAAGCCCACGCCCTCCTAACGACGACGCCGAGTCTTTAGGCTCGTACGCTCGATTCTCTCCTTTGCGCGATGATCGAATGCGCTGTTCACCCCTATAAACTCGTCCCCGATCTCCTCTGTGCCTATATAAAGTGGACATTAATCCCGTACGTGGTGACGACCTAAGTACGGACTAGCTACCCCAAACCCTAAGAACACCGATCCTAACGTGCACAGAAGGGGACCGAAGGACGAGCTTTGGCAACTAGGGTTCTTCGATCGGCATCTATGGCTTCATCTTCAACCGGTCAGTATCCACTTCAATTCCGCATAAGCAAAATTAGGTGATTATGCATAGCCTAAGTTTATGTCATGAGAATTAGCTCCAACATTGTGGTATCAGAGCAATCTTAGGCATTTGCATATTCCATCACTCCGGTGATGAAGCCCTAAGCCGCATCAAGATTCCTAGCGTCGGCTTGTTGAGTTTTAAGGGTTTATGTGTTCTGTTAATGTTTCAATTAAGTTTATCTTTTCATGATTTATGTTAGATTGAAATTAGGGCTAAGTCTCATGTTTATATTGCTATCCCTAATCAATTTCACAGGATTAGGTAGCAATTAGAAGGAGGAGACTCAGATCGGGTTGAGATTGAGAAATCCCTAATTTTTCCCCAAAATTCAAAACCCTAATTTTGAAATCCCCAAAATTCTCGAAGCCCGAAGCCCTGATTTGAGAAATCCCCAATGATTGAGAACCCTAAATTCCCAAATTAAGAAAATCTCGAACTCGGCAAATCCCAAATTAATGAAAACCCTAAGTTTGGGATTCACGCTTATTGGATCGTGGCGTTGGGTCGCCGGACTTGGCCGCGCGTGGCATGAGCTTAGCCCGCGCGTGCCACCGGCCCTTCCGCCACCTCGAACTGGCCTTGTGCCCACATCAGACCACTGCACGAGGTCGAGGCTCGCCTGTTGTGGCTTCACGCCACGCCGGGAGGAGAACCGAGATGAGGGAGAAGCGCTTGCACTGCTAGACTCAGTCTCCAGAGGACTCCGCGCACTGGCGCGTCGCGCCTTCACTACCCACCGCCGGTTCGCTCGGCATCGCTGCCCTGAGTACCGTCGGTCGCGGCGGCATTAGGACCCCGCGCACAGGGCGCGACGCCGCCACTCCGGCGGATCCCGCAGCCGTGCGCCATGGGCGCCACCACAACCAGCGCACTGTCACCGTCGCCACTCACTCAGGGGAAATCAAGAGAAAAGGGGATCGGGAAAAATGAGCTAGGGTTAGGGGCCGCCGGTGTTTTTGTTCCGGGCACGATCGCTCTAAGCCGTCCGATCAGCAACGGACGGCCAATGTCTCGCCCGCGCCGATCTCGGTCGCCACCGTGCGATCATGGCCATCAATCAGGATCCCACAGCTCACGTTCATGGACCTGCGGGAGAATTGGGCCACGCGTGCGTGACGGGCCGCGCGCACGTGCCCAACAGCGCCGGGCCCCGCGTGATTCCCCATCACGCACGCCACACACAGTAACAGGCCGGCTGGCTCCTCTGGGCCGCCAGGCCATTTCTTTATTTTTTTAATGGCCCAAAATAATGTTTTTCATTTATAATAATGCTCCTTATTCAGTTTTAAGCCATTTTTGATGCTATAAAATTGCAATAAATTTTCCTTATGAATTGTAAGATTTTCTAGCTAAATGGAACCAACGAGAAATTTGGCTAGAATATTTATTTTAATTTCCTTCATTGTTTCGACCCAACGGAAGTTGCAATTTAGGATTCTCATCTTTCGGATAATAATATTTATTTTTACTCTATTTTGGCCCAACAGCATTATAGAGTGAAACCTCATATTTGTGCACATTTGTTTCTTGATATTTTGCTTTATTAGGGTTATGGAGCAAAAACCCTATTTTATTATTATTTTTCTTATGTGTACAATTAGTGCGCGTTACCTTAATGATAATAGTGTGGTTTTACTTCATTTACATTTCTTCATGGAGTAAACCATTTATGTGTATAATTAACCAAACCAACGTAGGGTTAATTGTCCACATTTATTATTGTCTATTAATGTCATTTGTCATTAAATTTCAGTTCCGAATGATGTCATAGCTCAAATAAGCAATATTGAGCAATTTAATGGTACTAACTTCTCGGAATGGAAGGAGAAGGTGCAAATCATTCTTGGGCTACTCAATTATGATGTTGCCATGCGTGAGGACACTCCTGTTGCTCCATCTATTAATGCAACCCGTGATGTTAGAAGGGCTTATAAGGAAAGGGCGGAAACATGGGAGAAGGCCAATCGCATGAGTCTGATGATAATTAAGAACTCTATTTCTCCTAACATTAGAGGTGGCATTCCTGATGCTGCAACTGCTAGGGGATATATGACTAATGTGGAGCAAAACATTAAGCACTCCTCTAATGCTCAAGCAAGTGTTCTTATCATGAGGTTGCTCACATCCCGCTATGATGATGAAAGCGGTGTGAGAGCACACATAATGTCATTGACCAACATGGCTGAGGACTAAGGGGTATGGACATGACTATTTCTGATGGTTTTCTTGTCCATCTCATTATGAATTCATTGCCACCTAACTACGATTCCTTCAAAGCAAACTATAATGCTCAGGAGGATAAGTGGTCAATTGCTGAGCTCATAAGTCACTCTATTGAGGAGGAAGAGCACCAAAGGGCTGAAAAGCAGAATGAGCAGGTTCGCCTTACTGAATCTGAAAAGGCTGATGAGAACCACACTAATGAGCCCAATGAGAAGCCTGAGACTTCCTTGATCAGATCTCAAGGCAAGGAGAAAGGGCCTGCTACATCCATTCCTAAGTCTAGCGCCATAGTCATCTGCAAGTTCTGCCACAAGCCTGGGCATGTGCAGAAGAAGTGTGAAGGCTTCAAGAAATGGCTTTCTAAGAAGGGTAATGGCATTAGTTGCAATGTTACTCATAATAATGATGCATTTATGTAATCTTATGATCTTAATTCTTGGTGAATTGACTTAGGTGCAATTATGCACTGCACTTATTCAACACAGAAATTGCTTTCCACGAGAATCATGGCAAAAGGAGAGCAAAGCCAGCTAAATGAGAATGAGCTTAATAAGGAGACAGTCGCTCATCTTCCCTTAGTCTAGGAAGAACCTTATTTACTGCTTCATTATATCATGCTCTTTATATTTAAGAACCTTGCCTCCATAAGTATGGCTACAATATTGGATTTGATAATAAGGGATAATGTCTTAAATTCAATAATAAAGTTGTGAGTCTTGTCTTCGAGCAAGATATAATTTGTTTGCTCTCTATTTATGTTTCTGTGTTGAATGCTCATGATGATGTGTATTAAATTATAATAAGACCTCATCAAAATTATGACATCATTGCTAAAGCCACATTTCGAAGGGGAGAATGATGTGTCTCATTACGTTAGAGATGAAATAATATGTTACTTCATCTCATTGAGTGGACGCCTATACGTCACCACATTGGAGATGAAATAAAATGTTACTTCGCCTCATTAAGCTAGAGACATTTCATTCCATACTTTAAATTCACTGAGAAATATAAGAAATAATATGTTACTTCGCCTCATGCCTCATTGAAGTTCTCACTAACTCTAAAGTCTCTAATATTTTCTTCCATTATGTTTTATGTTTCTCTCATTAGTGATTGATGAGAAGCACTAGAGAGAAAATCAGCATTAAATTGTGCATTCAGTCAAGGGAGGAGGATATTAGGGGAGATATATTTAGTAATTTTATTATGTTCTCTATCGATAACTTTTCTGGGTCTTTTGCCAAGTTCCTATTCTATATGGGGATGTTGCAATTACCCAGTCAAATAAATTAGATATGTCTTTAGAGAATGACGAAATCTGTGGGAGCTTAATGATAAGAGCTCCATTATGAATTGTTATCTCGCCTCATTTAAGTGGTCTATAATAATATAAAGTATTTATCTATGAGAATTAGTAATGTCCAGAATTAATTAGAAATTCCTAAAGGAGTCATAAGAGCATGTAAATGTGTCTACATAAATAAGCAAGATTCTAGGTGGAATATTAAGATATTTGGGACTATGCTTGCAGAAAAGAGTTTTTCATAAGAAAGAGGAAACTAAGTGTGATAATTTTCCCTTGCCTATTAGAGAGACTCACTTGTTTGGACCAGTTTATTTTAGGTTGTCATGACACTAGTTAGTCTAATAGATGAATACTTAATTTGCAATACTAAATGTTCACTTGCATAAGTTGTGTGCATAACATAGCCTGAGGTATTGGTTGTAAAAGGCAAGGTACATGAAGACTGCAAACTTATGAAATTCGTCTGTGGATTTAACCAAGTGCCTAAACAATCTTTAATCATAATGGTACCTCAAATCCGATTAAGTAATTCAGATTCAAGGTGAATGAGGTGGATGATTATATAAGGGTGAAAATTAACTTTACTAGTACTCTACATGCCTCATGACTCATTAGCTGGCACATAAGTATGTGGTGCATCAGATGAGGGGATTTTGTTCTAAAGGAGTACTGGATTTATTATTAAATTCATACATATGATAGGTAATCAAGTCAATATTTAAGTTTATTCTGTCATACTTGCTCTATTAAGTTAAGGGGGTCAATTAATGTAAGATAATACAGATGATTCCCTATGCTTCAGCTGTCAGAAGCCTTATAAGTGCTAAGTCTGGATGTGTACAGATTTGGCATTATGTACCAAAACTTTTGGCATATTTAAGTTCAAAATTAGAATCACTGTAAGCTCATTAAAATGTTTTGCATCATTTGTAGGACACCTATGATAACACATTCACATTTAAGAAGTCTAATAAGTTAAATTATTTAGATGTTAATTTTTAAGGATGTGTGGATGATATCCACATTATGTTGTGCTCTCATCCTTGCATCAGGAGCACCACCATGGTAAATGGCTCCAAATATTATTCTATTGCATAGTCGACGATGCAAACTAAGATTGTGACATGTGATAAAATATTTGAGCGAGCATATGACCAATGAATATTTTCCGATACTAAGAGTGGTAGACAGCTCTTTAAAACCACTCATCCACTGCAATAATGAATTGCGCAATACTAAGATTGCAGTTTCCTATTCGAGTAACAACGTCATGTGTTTCTGCCAAACATAACGACATTATGCTGTGAAAGATAGGTCCCAAGATCAAGTTGTCTGAGCATATTAGTATTAAGTTACTGCTCATGGATCCAAAAATCAAAGACTTATGACTTAGTTTAAAGTAAGAATTATGTTGCTGGCCAGCACAAGAGTAAGTAATATGCCTTTGAATGAGATCCTAGGTATAGGGGCATAAGAATCAATCAACACCCAATAAAGAGTAAGTTGTTTCATGTCAAGGTATTATGGTGGCTATAGATACTGTTGTCATAGTGGTGTTCTGAACTATTGTGACACATTACTTTGGTTCGCTATTCTACTAAGATTGGACTCGTTAGTCTCACGATCAAGTGGGAGAATGTTGGTTGATCTCCTGGCCCAACGAGCCAGAGAGAGGTGCGTCGGGCTTGGTCCACCCCAAGCCCACGCCTTCCTAACGACAACGCCGAGTCTGTAGGCTCGTGTGCTCAATTCTCTCCTTTGCGTGATGATCGGACGCGCTGTTCACCCCTGTGAACTCGCCCCCGATCTCCTCTATGCCTATATAAAGTGGACATCAATCCCGTACGTGGTGACGACCTAAGTACGGAGTAGCTACCCCAAACCCTAAGAACACCGATCCTAACATGCACAAAAGGGGACCGAAGGACAAGCTTCGGCAACTAGGGTTCTTCGATCGGCATCTATGGCTTCATCTTCAGCCGGTCAATATCCACTTCAATTCCACATAAGCAAAATTAGGTGATTATGCATAGTCTAAGTTTATGTCATGAGAATTAGCTCCAACAGGGCATGGCATCGGTAGGGGGTCAGCGGTGCACCTGCTAGGGAGAGGGAAGGAAATCTCGGGTGCATGGTGGATCTCGTGGTGACCGCCGGAGGCGATGCCAACTGTCGCATAGGCCAAGCGAGGCGGCGTGGCAGTTGGGATCCCTGGCGGCGCTCGAGGAAAAGAGGTGGGAGGACTGGAGGAGATCGCAGGCTTGGTGAGCAGGTGCGGCGGAGGCAGGGTTTTCCAGTGGTGGCAAGCCAGAGATGAAGAGACAGTGGAGACTCTAGGGTTTGCACTAGGCAAGGCTGGGGGCGTGGGATCCTTGTGGGGGTGGGCAGATCAGGCGAGCGCATGGGGGATCGATTGAGGGCGTGCATGGGAGCCCAGGGGAGGGGGAGGAGATGTGGCCGTTGGATTTGATGAAGCTGAATATGGAACGTTGAATTTGTTCCATGATGAATGAGTAAAATGAGTTTGTAAAATATAGGGTAGATATGTCTGGCACAAAGTTATTTAGTGAAGTCAAATAAGATCCTAGAAATTGGGGAAGATATTTTTAGATGAGTTGATCCAAATTGTATTATTTGAACCCTTAACTGATTGTAATATGACTCTCAGGGTATTATTCTATTGTCTAGGACTCATGAGCTGCTGATGCCTTAGTAGGGATGCTCTATGGCAGGGGAGTGCAGCGTCAGTTATGCCACTTGGGAGCACTGGTGCTCGAGAGTGGAGCCATCCTTCTTATAATTGTACCAAGGCAATTCCTCCTGAAATTAGTTGGCTTCACCAATTAGTACTCCTTTCTATCTTTGGTTACTGGCACTGACCATGGTTGTTGTTCGTTCTAATGTGACGCTGGCATCACGATCAATGAAGATTGATACATGTTGAGGTTACCTTTGTCTATCTCTTTGAGATTTTTCCTAATTGCGTAACATTTCGTATCAGGAAGTATAAGATCTCATCTAATGTAAAGATTGGTAGTTAATTTAGTTTCATTTTTTAATTGATTTCACATGGATAATGCGCTCCGCTCCTTTTTACTTTTATCGCTGATTGGCCGAGTGGATTGCTTCTTAGTCATTCACTACCATAGATAGGTAAAAACAAGGACAACTGTTTGTATGGTTCTTTTCAGCTCATTTGTATGTTTCTTTGCTGTTTGTATGGCAGACGCACAGTTAAATCAAATAAACAGTTCATCGCTGGTCTCTACAATTTTTTCTATTGTTGGTGCAAATGGACATCTTAAGATCATACTAAAGATTGTATTTCTAAACAATAAAGCGGCTTTCTAAAAGTCAGAATCCGATTGCTCATAAACCATACCAATCTTAAATTGTATTTAGACATGTGTTCGAATATGTAGGAGTGTGTACTGTACATGTTCATAGTTCAAGTTGTCACAAAATGAATGAAGGAGTACGCGTAGGCTACGATAGCAGAAAATAAAATTCTACCGCGCACACCAGGACATCATGCGAGAGAAGGGATCATGAATCGTTACTACTAGACGCGTAGTGCAGCGGAAGAAGAGTTGGAGAAGCCGGTCCAACCACGCGCGCGTCGAGGTAGTAGTGGAAGTAGTCGATCTCCGGCCGATCAACGCCGCAACGAGCAGCGCCTCTACGGGTATCCACACGTCCGGGGCTGGAACGCCGATCGCGAGTGTACTAGCACTCGTGAGCGACTAGGGTTTGGCTCAGAAGGTGGCGGCTAGGGTTTTGCTCGAGGCTAACAGAAAACACACGTGAAACTCCTCAGCCCCTCGCCTCCCTATATATAGACCACCTTACTCGGGCCTCGTGGACTGAGGCCCAGTAAGAGTCTACTCGGATCTCTATCCGAATCGAGCCCATATTCGAATCACATTCGAATAAGTGTTCCAACCCATTAAGTGTGTGACTCTGTAGGTTCACGTATATTTTGTCACGACCCAGAAACGCCTTTCTGGTCACCCTGTTAATAGCGGCCTCTAGTAAGGCATATTAGCCCCAAGATATACGTAAAGATCATATCGGCTGAACCTGTAATGTCCTTATGTACAAATCCCTTTGCCTCACGATATCGATTGAGCTCAAGGCGAGACTTGTGTCATCCTCTTAATAGCTCAATCACTCTCTCGATCCTGTGATGGATTACAAACTTGTGATTGACACCTCAATCATCGTAACATGGCCATGCACTTCCATAATCCATTACATCGAGAGGCCCAGAGATATCTCTCCCATAAGGAGGGGCAAATTCTATCTTGATCATTCATATCCCACTACATGTTTCATAGCAAACCCGAAGACCACTTTTATGACTACCCAGTTACGGAGTAGTGTTTAGTAGTCCCAAAATAAGCTACTATGTATGTTGGGAACTATGATGATCTCAAGTGTAAGGACTCTACATAAACACTACTTGAGACTAACTGATGACACATGAAATCTCTGCAGTATCTCATGGCGGGTCTATCCAACATATGTTCACTAACATATGTTCATATTATCGATTTGGTATTTCCATACCATGATCCATGAGACATGATCATCAATCAATACATATGCTGATATTACAATCATATTTGTTCCTCATATGATATATGATCAGGGATCATTTAGAAATAGCAATATTTGACATTAAGAGTCTCATGAATAAGTCACATACTCATTAATCAACAATGATAATGTCTATTTCAAGAAACAAATCAATACATTATAAACATAGCATGTGATATATATAACACCTCCATGTTGCCTCTAGGTCATATCACTAACAATGAATGCCTCACATGGACATGAAATTCTGGTTAGCCTTTCCTGAGGGTTCATAAGGGCATGTATACATAATATCTCCACTAATAATTGCACTTTTCAGTATGCATGTATGGGGGAATAGATCAAGGTGCTAATGTTAAATCACTCGATGTCTTACAGCCTATTATAGCATGTAGAAATCCAGAACTTGTACGGGTTTCTTAGAATTTTAGACATCCAGGAACCAAATTTAATATGTGTTTACTCTCACAAGGCAAACTCCTCTTTGGGTTGCACTGATGTCAATGATTTTGAATCCAACGAGGAGCTCCGTTTTTTATGAACATACGTCAAAAGCGGTCACTCACTTTCTTCTGTGGATTATTAATATGTAATAAGATGTCAGATGTGCCTTTTTTTTCAGTGAATAGTTTCAGCATATTTGTTCTTTTCAAGATGAACAACAATTGCCAAAAAATTCTCTTTTCCAATCAACTACTAGCGAGCTCCTCCCTGAGCGTAGTCCCGGTCCTCACCATTGACCAAAATTAGATCTCAAGTCACCTACACACAAATAGACAAAACAACCGTTTCTAGGCACAGATATCACAACCTAACCCACATTAGTCACACATACTTACACCAACATCTACATATATTTTTAAACCAAATTTCATTGTAAAACCATTTGCAAAGCTAATTGTTCATCACAAAATATTAATCATGACAATGATTCTACAAGATATCCTATCACTACCACGAAATATGCTATCGCAGATGGACAAAATCGATATTTACAGGCGGTGAAGTCGACTGTCTGCATTATTTTTACAGGCGACCACTTAAGACGAGTACATGTAAAAATGAATTTTCATATTTTCATTATTTTAGGCACGCAAAAAATAAAAAAATATTTTGAAATTTAGTAGGCATCTATACACACAATTACACATCTATCTATCTGAAGACATAATTTCACTATTTTTCATGCGTTACACATGAGTGCATAATATGAGGTTCAAACCCAACACATCCTCCTTCACATATTATCTGCTTATCATCTCATCATCAAACATTTATTGTCAAGACTTAGAATGCTATTTTTTTAACTTCACATATCTGAAACTTATAATGATTGTTTCATGCTCTAAATGATCTCAAATGAAAAAGTTGTCAACTACAAAGTTATAGATCTTATCGAGCTCTACAATTTTTATATAAAGTTCACCTCTATCGAATGTTGTTTGCAATATTAATTTGAGATTTTGTTAAAATATATCTGAACCCTTCAATGATGTCAAATGAAAAGATTGTCAATTACAAAGTTGTAGATCTCGTTGAACTCTATAATTTTTATATAAATTTTGTCTTTATCCGATATCAATATGGTTTTTTCACGAAAATTGATTTTCACATACGGACATCTTAAAGGTCCACCTGTAAAAATCGATTTTGATAGACAAATGGTTAAGTCAACCGTCTATGAAAATAAGATTATTTTCAAAGACAGTTGGCTTAGGTGATTGGGACTCTTGAACTATTTTTACATACGTCTTATTTCTTAGGCCGCGTGTGAAAATAAATGAGGGTGTCGCCAAAAAGGGTTTTTATAAGTGTATATTTAGTACACTGGCAAAAAATAATGATTCAAACATTAAACTATACAACGGCAATGTTCGTTGTGGCTACTATGTAACAGAGCTATGAGATCATCCTTAATAATTTCTCAAACACTTGATAAAATTCTACAAGGAAGCTGTTAGGTTCTGATGCTGAGTTGGGTTCTGTTTGAAAGATTACATCCTTTACCTGATGCTCTGCAAAATCAGCGATGAGTATGCAATTTTGTCCTCCGTAACGTGTGAATGTTGTCTATACTGGATTCCATGATGGTAATATGACTATTATCCAAGGGTCCAAAAAGTTTTTTGTAATAGCTCAACTTCATCTTTAGAAACTCCTTGTCCCAATTGGAAAATCTGTTGCTCAGGACGTTTCTCATTTGATACAATTGGTGGTAATAATGAGTATTGCTATCTCCTTCCAAAAGGGTTTTGGTTTGAGCTCGATGATTAGAATACAACTCCTCTTGTCTCAAGAACCTGGCAAGACAACTTTTTAAATTGTTAAGGTCACACACCTGAGTTGTTGACATTGTGTTTATTGGTTTTTGCTACTGTATTTTAAGGTCACACACCTGAGTTGTTGTGATCAAAGTCACGTGTGAAGACCGTATGGATGTGTAAAATAATGTTTTTTGAGATGCGACGTACTATCTAATTAGTTAACCTCCGTCCAAAAATATAATAATTTTTAGAGTTCAAATTTTATACCAAATATAGCAATCTAGTACTTATAAATGGTACTTTTTGCTACTAAATATCCATACTACCTCTTAGCATCATTATCACCTTAACTAATCTGAGCCTACATCTCATCCACCCCAAAGAGAAACAAATCTTTTTACCCCTATCTTTAATGCTTGTGCCGCCAAGAACTAAATATTTCTATATTTTGGGGGAAACCCTAACTAGCGAGCCGACGTGCGTAAAAGGGGTGCATGAACGCGTTATGACAGGGATGCCCACGTGGGAAGGAGTCGACAGGACAGGGCCTGCCTAATCTCATTTTTTCATTGCTCTTAGTCCTATCTTTAGGGGGTAATTAATGTCTAATAGTTCAAAAAAAAAGTAGAGTCGGCTATAGCGTGTCCTAGCCTATTCATCAATTGCATCCTGTTTTTTAATTTTACCTATAAACCACCGTATCTTTATTATATAGATTTTATTGAAAAAATTACAACTTTTGTTTATTTTTTGCTTGAATAAATATTTACTGAATTTATCAATTTTTCTAATAAAAAACTAACTATGGATTACAAGTCTCTACTCTAAAATATTTTACATAAATAAAAAATATATATGCCAAAAATTTTATATATAACTAAAAAAATCTACTCTAAAAATATTGTACATGAATAAAGTATTTCTACCCAGAAAATTTTATGAAAATAAAAAATATACTCAAAAACTTTCTACTCAAATAAAACAATGCTTATCAGAAACTTTATACTCAAATAAAAAAGTTATGTACAAAGTTTACACACGAAAAGTTTATGTGCATAAACTTTATGTATGAAAAGTTTATATGCATAAAGTTTTTTGTGATGGAATGTTTTTTACCTGAATCCAAATTGAACGCTCACATGCTATCTTTATGCCTACACGTTTGTGAAACAAGAATTTCGATATTTTAGGATAAAGAGAGTAGGTTCTTATGATGGAACTACAAATCCTAACAGGAGCCATTGTTCCAAAAAAATAATAGAGGCACTAAAAAAAGAGACAATCTCTTCGGCGCCCCGTATGACTCCCGGTACGTGCCGGCGCCACCTGGCATGCACGCAATGGCATTCTCCTCCTTCATGGCCAACCTGAGGCGGCTTGTGGAGCACGCGAGCAGGAAGAACGCCGGCATGCCGGTGATCCTGGTGACACACAGCAAAGGCGGGTTGATGGCCGTCGAGTTCCTCACGCGGAGGGCGACGTCCTGGCGCAAGAAGTACGTCAAGCACCTGGTCATGGTCTCCACCGGCGCCGGGGGCATCGTGGTGCCGCTGCAGAGCCTCGCCGCCTCCGCCTACGCGCCAACGGCGTCGCTGGCAAGGACAGAGCGGAGCTACGGGACCGTGTTTGCGGCGTTGCCGTCTCTGAAGGTGTTCGGCGATGCGCCGCTAGTGGTGACGCGGTGCAAGAACTATTCCGCCTATGATATCCCGGAGTTCCTCGCGGCCGTCGGCTTCGCCGGCGAGGATATTGACCTGTACCGCACTAGAGCGCTGCCGGTGAACCTGGGGTTCAGGGCGCCTCGGGTGCCGATGACCGCCGTCTACGGCGTCGGCGTGCCGACGCCGGAGCAGCTGGTGTACTGGGACGGCAACTTCAGCAAGGAACCAGAGGTGGTGCACGGCGACGGAGACGGAGCAGTCAACTTGGCCAGCGTGTTGGCGCTGGACACGGTGGTCGGAGAGGATCCGGAGCAAGGTTTCTTCAAGGCCGTCAAGATCGTCAATGCGACTCACAGAGGAATCATTGCTGACGAGTTCTCCCTGAAGCGTGTACTTAGCGAGATCCTTGAAGCAAATCGTGCCACCTATGAAAAATAATTACCATCGAGCTACTTCGAGTAAGGAGAACATACTTTGAGTAAGGAGAACATTGTACCGGATGTATCAAATTCTATACCGACTCAATATACTTTGGGTGCTTTCATTTGTCCGTATCTGATATGTTGAGCCATGCACGTATTTTATGACTGTGTAATTTTTTTTTAAGTAAATTGTATTTTACACAAGATAGAGTGTATCATATTTTACTTTGCATTGGGTTTAGTATATAGGTTCACTTTACACTAGGGTGTTTTGAAATAAATTTTAGTTTTGCATTTCGATTAAACTTCTAAAATATGAATGAAACTTATGAGGCTTCGTAAACTTAGACTATGACTTACAAAGTTTTATTTAGATTTTATGAAATTTCGTGAAAATTTCTATATGTTTGATAATGTATTTTGATGTTAAGTGAAATTTATTCTAATACACTTTGATATAAAGTGAAAATATATGTTATACCTGATTTAAAATAAAACGAGGTATATTTTACCTGCTGTAAAGTGTAATTTACTCTTTTCCTTTTATCTTCCTGTGTCAATTATACAAATGCAACTAGGATTTAGTTTATTTGTCATTCTTCTGCCGTTTTTTTGGCTATTTGGTATAGTGTCACTGATTTAGCTCTTGAACACGTCAAAATGTCATTCTGCCATTAAGACCTCCTAACACTATTTATGTGGTGTTCTTAAGTGCTTATTTTTATGGCTTATATAAGCTGCATGCAAAACAGAATATCATTAGCACGTGATTAATTAAGTATTTACTATTAAAAACTTGAAAAATAGATCTATTTGCTTTTTTAGAGCTACTTTCATATAGAAAATTTTTATAAAAAATACACCGTTTATCATTTTGGGAAGCGTGCGCGTGAAAAACGAGGATTTAAGCCACTGGGGTTAAGTGCTGCCGAACACACCCTTAGTCAGCCTATTTGACCATAGTGCCCTTTGTGATGAACTCTTGTCTGTTTTGCCTCTGGGTGGTTCTTAGTCTTCCTGGAAACTTATTTCTCTATTCTATTTAATTTTTCACCTTTGCTGTTGGTCAGGCATCTGATTTTTTTGCAATTTTTTAATCGATTTGTGGGCTGTTAGATTTTCGTTAAGATACGTGCACTATAAGGCCAGGTCTAAATGTACATTTCTTTTATGGGCTGCATCCGCCCGGCCCGTTAGCCCATAGTTGCATTGTTATACGTTTTTTCTGTCCTTTTTCTCACCGACTATCGATTTCCCTCACGGATTCGGCCTGGTCGACGTCAGGCAACTGTCCGCCCCGTGAGCGACTCGGTGTTTATCAGGAGAGAGGGCGACCAAGCCGGCGATGCTCACCGGACGGCAGTGCAAGGCGACCAGCGTTGCGGTCGAGTCTTCGTTTTGCTTGGTCTCTTCTAAGGTACGACTGAGCGAATCGATCTTGTTTTGTTATTTGGTTTGGACGGAGGTCGAATGGGGATAGAAGGGTTTTCTGGCAAATAAGTGAATGTGTGCATTTTGATTTGGGGAGGTTGCGACAGAGGTTTTTGATGCGCAATGCTGGGGTTTTTGGGGAATCCTGTGAAGTTTTTGATGATGTAATGCTGGGATTGCGGTGACTGAGGGGATCATGTTTATGTAGGGGTGAAAACGGATCGGAAACGGTCGGAAACTAGTTATACCATATTCGTTTTTATATTTTTTTCGAAATCAGAAATCTCGGATATAAAAACGAAATTGAATATTACCAGATACAGATACGGAGCGAATATGAATTGAAACGAATACGGTAACGAATATTTATTCGAATATAAAAACCCCTCAAACTTCAAGTCAAGTCAATCAATTCCAGATAAGTTTCTCGATGATAGATTCAAATTAACCCTGCCTTTACAAATCAACGTGTTGGCGAAGAAGCAGACGCACACGGTGCGCTCCCCGGCGGCGGCGGCGGCTGAGTCGGCGCCGGCGACAAGCGCGCGGGTGTGGGCCTACCACGTCTTGGCGACGCAGACGTCGAAGGCGGAGCAGCGCTGGCTGGTGGACTCGATGAAGCTAGACTTGACCTTGGCGATGTGGTCCAGCCTGAGGTCGACGGTGAAGTAGTGGAGGTCGAGCAGCTCCAGCCACGGCGGCGGCGCCGGCATCTTGGGTGGGTCCGGGATGATGTCGCGCGCCCACATAGGCGACACCCGCGGCTTGGGCAGCCCGCGCACGTAGTCTGCCACCGCATTGATGAACTGGCCGGCGTCGAGGCCGTCTGCCCAACGGGGGAGGCGGCCGCGGGGGCTCGGGGCCCGGCGGCGGCGGCGGCCGCAGGTGCGAGGGATGGCGCCGGCGGCCACGGGAGCGCGGGGGTCCGGCGGCGGCGGGCGCGGGGGAGCAGGGTCCGGCGGTGGCTAGCGCTTGGAGCGGATGGCGTCGCTACTCGATGTGTGTGGAGACTGGAGAGAGAATGGAGGAGTAAATGTAATGGGTGATGCGGATATCCGAAAATTTATCCGAATAGTTTCCGACCAATTCCGAAATCCGCCGGATAATGCCTTTACCGTATTTGTATTCGTATCCGTATCCGAGAAAAATTATCCGTTTCCGTTTCCGAATCCGAGATTATCCAAGAATTATCCGACCAATCCTATCCGTATTTGAAATTTTGGACGGTTAGCGGATAATATCTGAACCGTTTTTATCCCTATATTCATGTATTTTCAGTGACCCCAGGCAAAGGGTTGTGACTACCTTTGACACCTAGTCTCCCACTCACTAAAGATTGCAGGAAGACGGCGGGGATCTCAATGCACCGCTGGACAACGCTGTTCTTGGCAGGCTCAAGCACTTCAGAGCTAAGAACCAGTTCCACAAGGCTGCTCCGAGGCATGTTCAGTCCATCTGAAAATAGGTGGTGGCGAGCATTTTTTGTGAAGAATAATTCACTTCGTTAGCTTGAATCTTTGTCAGGGTATTGCCGGATGCCTATCGTAAGAGATCAGGGGCTCAAGGAGATGTTCAAGAGCATGGATTCTAACAACAGCGGCAGGATACACTACCAGAGCAGCACATCAGTGTCGGGCTATAAAAGCCATTAGTGAAGGGTATAGGTCTGGCACCGAAATCCCGGCACTGACGAGAGGGGAGGGGGGGGGGGGGTCATCAGTGTGGGGTAAATAACAGGCACTAATATTGCCCCACGGGTATTATTACTACCCGCACTGATGACCTTATGCCATCAGTGCCGGTTATTGGTCCTAACCGACACTGATGGCATGGTCCCAATAAAAGAATATAAATAATAATTAAATTTTTGTTTCACCAGAACGAAAGAAAAGCACGCATATAGTAGTCGATCGTTCTATACGTATCAAAGTTGGTACACGTCATTAAATTAATTATACATAGTATTATTATTCGGTCACTAATTAATTATACATTGCATGCATTCATTATTCAAAGATCGGATAAATATTACAGATCATCTTTGATGTTATAGTTACAAAAAGCAAAAATTACTTCATCGCTTAACTACTCGATAAATCGTTATCTTCAGATGGTGGTGGCGCTACTTGTTCACTCGGTGGACGACCGTGCCTGGACATATTGTGTATGCTTTTTGGGTTGATGACTTCCCTAATGATGTAGCTAGCAAGTTTGTCTTGAATGCCCCAGATCTAAAGATCCATTAAAGCACTTGTATCTAAATGATCTCTCTATATGCGAAACAGTTAGCATACCAGGAAAAATTTTAAAGGTATTAATACAGTTATACAATATATGTGTGGCTATGTGTGGCTGTAGGAGATAGATATCTCTTCTTCATCCATAAATAACATATCATAAAAAAAAAGTACATCATGTAGCGCATCATATAAAATCCACAACAGTTGTTCTCTGGTGGTTGTATGAGGCAAGCGAATCTAACCCTGACACTAAATTCTTTCTTTTTACTTGACCTGTTGTAGTGTCCGAACACCATATTCAGGGCATCGATGATCTCCTGAAATTTGGATTGTGCTTTCCGACAGGAATCCATGACAATGATGTGATCAGTACGCATATGGACGATAAGGAGTAACCAATGAAAACTGCGCATATGTGTACTTAATTAGATGGGTATTTCGTCTAAATTTAGTTTGAAGTCTAAATAGATAGAGGGCACATACTTGGCATAATATGCCAGTAGAACTGTGTTAGATTTGGACTTATGCAATGCCAACGTCCTGACTAAGTAGTCCACAACATTCACGAAGTTGTTGACCACATATGTTTTGTTCACACATGCAGGGTCGATAAAACCGATTGGGAGTTTGTTACTCCTTACTTTCATATTGCTCCTTCTATAAAAGGAAAGGATGCTAGATATGCAATCGAAGAAAATCGAATATGAATTCATATTACTTTGTTGTCTATGAGACTATAATAGTACTTACAAGACCCAGAGCTACATTATAATGATGTCGAGGGCATCCAGTTGGTTAAACTGGAATAGGTTTCTGAACCCCACCCGCACCACCCCTTTGCCGTGGTGGAAATCATCATCAATATAGTACGCACCAAGAACGTTGTTGCCCTTCTGCGACTCCTCCATGTACCAGTGATGTAATCTCCTTATCTAGGTCAGTAGGCCGGAGAGTTGGCTTGGATTGAGTGGTTCCAAGGGGGCATTAGGGTCTTTGCTTGGGCATTCTAATGCATGACCTGACTTGAAATTTCTGATAGATTCCTGCCACAGGTGCTTCTTTCCCACAACTCTTTCATAATCTGATGGCATCGCCTTTGGAGTGCCTTGTCTCTTCGCCATGGCAATAAAGAATTGTTGGATTTTACGATCCATGAGTTCTTTCTTCTCCTCTGTAGGACGGAGTAGTTACGTGATACTACTGCTCATTTCCTTAGAACTCGTTGTAGTTGGCTCGTGAAGCGGTTCTTTATTCTTCTGCGAAGATGTTGATTTCGTCGATCGTGTTGACTTGTTAGAAGTAGCACCGTGAGCCCTGTTTTTGTTCGTTGGTTGAGGTGGAGGTGGAGGTGGCGGTGTAGGACTCTTCTGGTGTGGTTCCTCTGGTGGTGACATGTGTCCTGGATGAGGTGGAGAAGATAGAACCTCGTCACCGTCCAGAACGATGTACCGCTTCGGCTATGCGATCCTATTATGTACTGCCTGTCCCAGAGTTGTTACATCGTCTTCCAGTGTAATCTCTAGTCTTACATTCTCGTGTTGGGGTTTCACAATCTCCACATCGATCTTGGCATATCCATTTGGAAGCGGAAGTCCATGTAACACCTGCATGCTCTCGCATGGGTATGCCGTGCCCTCGGCCACCTCTTTGCTGAGGTGCTTCCATGGTATGTGGAGCTTGCATGAAGTTGGTTTCGTTATCTCGTTTATGGGATATGTTGTGTTGCACTGTACTTGGTGCTCAGTACATGCACATCTGCTCTTCTTACGATTAGTTGGGCTCGCTTCTACTAGGCTAGGCATTACTGTCCCGCCTGCTTGCATTTGAGTTAGTGCAGTTTGCAATCTTTCTTCAAACTATGCCGCCAACCTTGCTGTGTGTTCCTGCAACCTAGTGTCAACCTACTGATCCATTGTTGCCTGGAGCTGTTACAAGACCTCGCAATGATTGATTCCTGCAGAAGTTGCGTTTCTGCACCCTTGCCCCTACTACGAGATCTGTAGCTATCAACTGATTCTGGAAACCCGAACTTCCATGTAACAACCCCCACTCCCCTCGTGCGGCCAGAGTGGTCTTTCATCCCCAAGGCGAGTGTCAGCTTATCGTTCTCACGATTTGGCACAATCTCTCCCTGTGATGATTTAAGGTTAGCCACGGCTAACCTCTGGTTGACTTCCTCTTCTCGAGCACCTCTTGATATCAAGCTCCCGTCATCTGAGATACTAGACCCCCTTGAAGGGTTACCGGTAGGCTACGATAGCGCAAAAAAAAAAATTTGTACCGCGTAAACCAGGAAACCATACGAGTAAAAAATCATGGATCGTTACCACTCGACATGCAGAGCAGCAGAAGTAGAGTCGGAGTAGGCCAATATGACGAAGCGTGAGCCGACGTAGAGGAAGAAGTCAATCTGTTCAACCCAATCGTCACCTCCTTGCACGAGCGTCTCCTCCTTGCGCAATCGCCTTCTCACGTTCCTGACCACCAACGCCGGAACGCAGCAGCGTCTCTACCGGTATCCACATGTCCGGGGTTGGAACGTCGTGGGCTGAAGTGTTAGCGCTCACGCGCGGCTAAGGTTTGGCTCGTGGGGAGAGGTGCAACTAGGGTTTTTCTTTCTCGTACCGAGAGAGTTTCCACCGCGCCTCACCCCTGAATATATAGTGCATCTAATTGGGCCTCGCAGGCCCATTAGGAACTCTATTCAGATCCCTATCCAAACTGAACCATATTCGGATCTCTATCCCAATAGTTCGTTCCAACCCGTTAAGTGTGCGACCCTGTAGGTTCATGTGCACTCGGTTGCAACCTAAAAATAACTTTTCAGTCCACGTGTCAATAGCGGTCTCTAGCAAGGCATATTGACCCGTCGGGTGCACACAAAGATCATATCGGCTGAACCTGTAGTGTATACGTGTGTGAACCCATTTGCCACATAATATCGATTAAGCTCAAGGCGAGAAGTGCGCCATCCTTTCATTAGCTCAATCATTCACTCAATCATATGATGGATTACTAAACTCGTGATTGACTCCTTGATGGGAAACGGGGTTCCCGATCTTCCGTCAGGTAGAGATAACTATTGTTTTGGTGGAACGTGACACACCGATCTGACTTCAGATCAACAGACCCGATCCCTGCAACCTTAGCACCACGACTCCTCTGGTTATCAACCGTGTCACAAATCCGGTTGACCTCGCCAAGAAGGCTAATCCCTGCCTGTGAAACGAAGAACACAAGCAAGAACTCGAAAATACGCAACTCAATTAAAGTGACAATTGCAGATGAATGATTAAGCACTCGAAGTTGGGGTTTCACAACCGATGACGGCAACTGTTCGAAGACAGATTGATCTAAAGCAAAACCCAAACCTAATGTGGGCGGCGGCTA
Organism: Oryza meyeriana var. granulata; assembly: GCA_003991445.1. NCBI lineage: Eukaryota > Viridiplantae > Streptophyta > Magnoliopsida > Poales > Poaceae > Oryza > Oryza meyeriana. Next base: position 36,213 of record RYFJ01000875.1, read on the forward strand.
CTGAATATATAGTCTAAGGGTCGTCACATCCCCTGGACGCGCCCTCTAACGGGCTCTAAGACGATACACGGCCCAACGGACCAAAAGACGGTGACGCAGCACCCTGGCAGATTCTGGATGCTGACTTGTTTCAACAATTTCTGTTGACTCCGGTGGAATTTGGATGTCAAACCAAAGCCATTGGTTAGCTTATGAAGTTATCTTTCCATGCATATGTGGATCGTCAAAAACGGAGTCCGTATGCATCCTGGACATCCGTTTTACTACAGGCTGGTCCTGAAGGCCACGGCAAACTCGATCTCGGGTTGGACTGGGCCTCTGGCTTGTCTTGGGCGTCCTTGCTGTTCTTCTCCGCCTCCACACCTCTCTTCAAGTACTTCATGATTCTCTCCAATGTTTCTAAGCAAGATAACATCATTAGGTAGCAATCTATTCTCAAAACTATGAAAAGGATCGCTTAAGAACGAGCTCATCTCTAGATTTAATTGTCGCATTCGAGCTCGGGTCATTGGACCTTGCATAACGGTTGGAGGATCAGCGGGTGTATCCGATGGAGTGATGTCCTCATCACTCCTCAATCACTTGGCATGGCCATGCACTTTAGTAGTCCATTACATCGAGGGCCCAGAGATATCTCTCCCATTAACTGGAAGGGGCAAATCCCATCTTGATTATTGACATTCCACTACATATTTCGTAGTAAACCCGCAGACTACTTTTATAACTTTTCAGTTATGGAATAGCATTTGACAGCCCTAAAATAAGTTACTACACATGTTGAGAACCATGATAATCGTTGTATAAGAGTTCTACACCAACGCTACTTAAGACCAACTGATGGCACATCATATAAAGCTATTGCAATGTCTCATGTTGGGTCTATCCAACAACATGTTCTCTAACATGTGTCTACATTATTAATTTGGTATCTTTATACCATGATCCACGAGACATGATCATCAATTAATACATGTGCTAATTTTAAAATTATATCCGTTCCATATATGATATATAATCAATGATCATTTATAAATAGTAACATATCACATAAAGAGTCTCATGAATAAATTACATACTTATTGATCAATGATAGGTTAACTATCTCACGGAACACTTTATTCATAAATTTATAAACATAGTATGTGATACAATCATCTCTATGATTGCCTCTAGGGCATTTCACTTACAATCTCCCACTTGCACTAGAGTCAATCATATAAGTATTTAATACCCATTGCCCTGGTGTGCGCATCGTACTTTGACTGAGAAAGCAGCTTTGTTAACGAATCTGCAACATTCAAATCCATGTGTATCTTGCATATCTTCACATCACCTCTATCAACTATCTTGCGAATGAGGTGATATCGCCATAGAATGTGCTTGGACTTCTGATGTGATCTAGGCTTCTTGGCTTGTGCAATGGCCCCACTATTATCATAGTAGAGGTCCATTGGACTGAAGGCACTAGTTATCACATCTAACTGAGAAACAAATTTCTTGATCCAAACAGCCTCTTTCGTAGCTTTAGAAGCTGTTATATACTCGGTCTCCGTCATAGAATCAGCAACAGTGCCTTGCTTAGAACTCTTCCAGCTCACTGCAAAGCCATTGAGGCAGAACACAAATCCAGATTGTGATCTAAAATCATTTCTGTCAGTTTAGAAGCTTGCATCACCTACAACGAGGTCTTCCTCACCTCCATAGACAAGGAACACATCCTTAGTCCTTCTTAAGTACTTTAGGATGTTCTTTACTGCTATCCAATGACCTTCACCTGGATCTGATTGGTATCTACTTGTTGCACTTAGTGCATATGAAATATCTGGGTGCGCACAAAGCATGGCATACATAATGGACTTAATTGTCGAAGTATATGGAATTGCATTCATCTCGTTCCGCTCATTAGTGGTCCGAGGACACTGATTCTTACCAAGATTGATGCCATGTGACACGAGAAAGAAATCTTTCTTTGAATCTTGCATGTTGAACCTCTTTAACACTTTGTCAATATATGTACTCTGGTTTAATCCAATTAGTCTCTTTGATCTATCCCTATAGATATTAATGCCCAGAATATATGCTACTTCCCCTAAGTATTTCATCGAAAAACTATTTTTTAGTGATGTCTTAATAGATTCAAGCATAGGAATATGATTTCCAATCAACAATATGTCATCCGCATATAGTATTAGGAACACAAGTGCGCTCCCACTAACCTTCTTGTAAACACAAGTCTCTTCTTTGTTTTTGATAAAGCCAAACCCTTTGATTGTTTCATCAAAATGAATATTCCAACTCCGAGATGCCTGCTTCAACCCATAAATGGATTTCTAGAACATGCAATCTTTCCAACTGATTGTGGATCGACAAAACCTTTAGTCTGTGTTATGTACACATCCTCACTCAGATTTCTATTAAGAAAAGCTGTTTTGACGTCCATTTGCCATATCTCATAATCGAAATACGCCGCAATCACTAGAATGATCCGAATAGACTTTAGCATCGCGACCGGTGAGAAAGTTTCATCAAAATCAACACCTTGAATTTGTTTGAAACCTTTCGTTGCCAATTGTGCTTTATAGATGTGAACATTTCCATCTACGTCTATCTTTTTCTTAAAGACCCATTTACACTCAATGGTTTTTACACCATCAGGTGGATCTACCAAGTTCCAAACTTGATTGCCATGCATGGAATCTATTTCAGATATCATGGCTCCAAGCCATTTCTCAGAGTCTGGTCCTACCATCGCTTTTTCATAGGTTGCAGACTCATCATTGTCTAACAACAATATATCGCGCTGCTCAGTAGCCAACAGCGCATATCTCACAGGTACACGCCGTGATCTCTCTAACCTACGTGGGGCCGGTGTTTCTACAATAGGTTCAACTACATCTTGTTCATCCTGTTGTGGCTGTGTCAGAGTTGAAACATTTTCTGTTGATTCTCAAATTTCTTCGAGGCGCACCGTTCTTCCACTGGCCTTTCTTGAAAGAAATTCCTATTCCAAGAAGACACCGTGTCGGGCAACAAACACTTTGCCTTCTTTCCGATTATATAAGTAATATCCTTTTGTTTTCTTAGGATATCCCACAAAGAAGCATTTGTCGGACTTAGGTGTGAGCTTATCAGATTGTAAACGTTTTACGTAAGCCTCATATCCTCAAATCTTTAGGAATTATAGACTAGGATGCTTCCCTGTCTATATCTCATATGGTATCTTTTCCACAGACTTTGATGGAACCCTGTTTAGTGTGAATGCAGCTGTTTTTGTAGAATCATTGTCATGATTGAATTTTGTGATGAACAATTGGCTTTACAAATGATTTATTTAATAAGAGATTGGTTTGAAAATAACTGTGAATATTGGTGTGTGTGTGACTAACGTGAGTCAAGTTGGGAAGAACTTGTGTTCGGATATGGTTCCTTTGTTTTTACATGTGTAGGTGAGTCTTGAGGCCTTGGGAGTATTGCCGGTGAGGGATCGGGAGTCGACTTGGGAGAAGTTGATGTCCAGATGATCGGGAGATCAAGCAGGATACTAAAGGCTAGAGATCAATACACATGGAATTAAAGATTCCATATGGCATACAAGAGAAATTGTGTGCATATGGAAAGAGAAGTCGAGTCCTACTCGGATTAGGAGTGGAGTCCTAGTAGGACTAGGAGTCAAGTCCTACTTGGACTAAGAGTTGAGTCTAAGTTGACTATGGAAAGAAGAATTTGATTTGGTAAATTGTAAATAGATTTGGTAATTGAGGGTTTGAGTCCTAGTGGGACTAAAAGTTCTACTCCTATTTTGTGTAGAAGGTTTTAGGTATAAATAAATGAGGGGTTGAGACCCTAGAGTATAACTTTTGGAAGAGAGAAAAGTTAGGGTTTAGTTTTGAGAGAGAGGAGTGCTTTGTGTGCACTTTGTAAACACATCTTGATGCAATAAAGTTGATCTACTTTGAAGAGCATCTTCAATGTGTATCCTTCTAAATTCCGACGGCTCATCCGACAAGAGCGCGGCAGCGAGGTAGCAGTCAGACCGGTGCAATAGAGATAGGTCTGACCGGTGCACTTCATTCAGGTTTGAGGGTTCTTTTATTCCGCAAAAGATTTTAGTTTTTGGTGTTCCTACCATTCACCCCTCTCTGGTAGGCTTGATTCTTGTGTTCGATCCTACAGTTTCTAGAGCATAACCCCAGAAAGATAATGGAAGATTAGATTGGCTCATCATTGACCGCACCATATCTAACAAAATACGATTTCTCCATTCGGATACCCTATTCTATTGAAGTGTTCCTGGCGGAGTCAGCTGTGGGACAATTCCATATTCCTTTAGATGATTACCAAATTCAAGGCTCAAATACTCGCCTCTATGATCAGATCGTAGAAATTTAATTGTTTTGCCTAAATGATTCTGTAGTTCATTTTGAAACTCTTTGAACTTTTCAAATGAGTCAGAGTTCTGCCTCATTAGGTAGATATACCCATATCTACTAAAGTCATCGGTGAAGGTAATGAAGTACTGATAACCCCCTCTGGCTGTTGAACTCATTGTCCACATATATCAGTATGTACAAGCGCCAATAGTTCACTTGCCCTCTCACTTTGTCCTGTGAAAGACGCTTTTGTCATCTTACCAAGTAAACAAGATTCACATGTCTCAAATGATTCAAAATCAAAAGAATCTAGAAGACCATCTCTGTGGTGCTTCCCCATGCGTTTCTCATTTATATGACCCAAACGACAATGCCAAACAAATATGGGATTCAAATCACTGGGACGTGGTCTTTTTGCATTAATGTTATAGACTGGCACATCATCAAGACTCAATGTATAAGCCGTTCATCATAAGTGCATGCTAATAGAAAATATCATTAAAATAGACTGAACAACCATTGTTCTCTGATCTATAACCATAACCTTCCACTTGCAAACATGAAGTGGAAATGATATTCTTACACAATGCTGGAACACGATAACAATTATTTAATTCCAAAACTAATCCTGATGGTAAAGATAATGGCATAGTGCCAACTGCAACTACGACAACTTTTGCTCCATTGCCCACGCGAATGTCCATTTGCTTCTCACCAAGCTACTATTTGTTTATAGTCCCTGCAACGACTTGCAAATGTGAGCAACCGATCCGGTATTAAATAACTAAGAATCAGTAGTGGAAGTAGCGAGATTAATTTTTATAACATTAATACCTGAGACGGAACACTTTCCATCCAGCTGCTTCTTCTTGAGCTGTTCTAGATACTTCTTGCAGTTCCTTTTCTAGTGACCTGTCTTCTTGCAGAAGAAACACTCAGCATCCTTAGCAGGCCTAGTCTTCTGAGTCTTGGCCTTAGCGGCAGCATTTCTCGCGATCTCATCGGGAGTTAGCTTTCTCTTAGTACAGACTTTCTTGATGTTGGGCTTACACTTTTGCATCATCATCACATAACTCGCATTTTTCTTGATGCTTTCCTCGGTCCTTTAAGCATCCCATGCAATTCGGCCAAGCTCTTGTTCATGCTGTTCATGTGGAAGTTCAAGATGAACAGTTCAAAGCTTGAAGGCAGCAACTGAAGAATTATGTCAGTAGCCAACTCTTGGCTAAGGGGAAAACCAAGTCTTTGCAGACTCTTAGTGTAACCAATCATCTTGATCACATGTGGACTAACTGGACTTCCCTCTCAGTCCTGCATGCAAACAATAATTTTGAAGTGTTGAACCTTTTAGTCCTTGCCTAGTTCTCAAACATTCTACATAGTCCAGTGATAATTCTATAACCATCCAAATACTCATATTGCTTCTGAAGCTCAGGGGACATTGTAGCAAGCATGAGACGGCCCACATCCAGATATTCATTCTGTCGCTTCTCATTCTTCCTACGTTGAGCAGCAGTAGCCATTGCAGGTAGGTTTTGTGGAGAAGGAGTTTCAAGCACAAACTCTTTGTGCTCTTGCTTGAGAACAATTCTTAGATTACGATACCAATCCATAAAGTTTGTTCCATTCAACTTTTCTTTTTCAAGAATAGACCACAAATTAAAACTGGATGATGCATTAGTTGCCATGATCTACAACAGAAAATATATGCAAGATTTAGCACAATATTTATATTTATCCTCCGTTAAACAATTATCAATGTTTTGTAACCAAGTTCCCTCTAACTTTACATAGTGGGACAAGATCCCCACTTAACCAACCCCTAGTGAGTTTTGGCATCATAGCTAGAGAACTAGTGAAATGGGTAAGCAACACCTTGCTAATCACATCCTATGTGACTTTTGTTCGTTGGGTAACATCTGTTAGTGATATGCCCTAGAGGCAACATGGAGATGTTATATATATCACATGTTATGTTTATAATGTATTGATTTGTTCCTTGAAATAGATATTATCATTGTTGATCAATGAGTACGTGACTTATTCATGAGACTCTTAATGTCAAATATTGCTATTTCTAAATGATCCCTGATCATATATCATGTGAGGAACAAAATATGATTATAATATCAGCATATGTATTGATTGATGATCATGTCTCATGGATCATGGTATGGAGATACCAAATCGATAATATGGACATATGTTAGCTCCTATTGTGAATGGGTTATACGTTCTAAATCTTGAAGGGGCACCGGTCTATAACATTAATACAAAGAGGCAACGTCCTAATGATTTGAATCCCACATTTATTTGGCATTGTCGCTTGGGTCACATAAATGAGAAACGCATGAAGAGGCTCCATAGAGATGGTCTTCTGCACTCATTTGATTTTGAATCATTTGAAACATATGAATCTTGTTTACTTGGCAAGATGACAAGGGCACCTTTCATCGGTCAAGGTGAAAGGGCAAGTGACTTATTGGCACTCATACATACTGATGTATGTGGACCAATGAGCTCAATAGCCAGAGGTGGTTTTTAGTACTTCATAACTTTTACTGATGACTTCAGTAGATATGGATATGTGTACCTAATGAAACATAAGTCTAAATCCTTTGAAAAGTTCAAGAAATTCCAAAATGAAGTACAAAATCATTTAGGTAAAACAATCAAGTTTCTATGATCTGATCGTGGAGGCGAGTATTTGAGCCATGAGTTTGGCAATCATCTGAAGGATTGTGAAATTGTTCCACAGTTGACTCCACTAGGAACACCTTAGTGGAATGGGGTATCTGAACGGAAAAATCGTACCTTATTAGATATGGTGCGATCCATGATGAGCCAAAGTGATCTTCCATTGTCCTTTTGGGGATACGCTCTTGAAACAGCCGCGTTTACACGAAACAGAGTTCCATCAAAGTCAGTAGAAAAGACACCATATGAGATATGGACAGGACAACGTCCTAGTTTGTCTTTCCTTAAGATTTGAGGATGTGAGGCTTATGTAAAACGTTTGCAATCTGATAAGCTCACTCCTAAGTCTGACAAATGCTTCTTTGTTGGGTATCCTAAGGAAACAAAAGAATATTACTTCTATAATCAACATAAAGGCAAAGTGTTTGTCATCCGACATGGTGTCTTCTTAGAGAAAGAGTTTCTCTCAAGAAGGGATAGTGGGAGAACGGTGCAACTCGAAGAAATTCGAGAAACACCTAAAAATGTTTCAGCTCCTACAGAACCACAGTAGGATGAACAAAATGTTGAAGCACCTGTTGTAGACACACTGACACCACGTAGGTCAGAGATGTCACGTCGTGCACTTGAGAGGTACATGTTCTTGACTACTCAACAAAGGGACATATTGTTGTTAGACCTATGAAGAAGTGATGGTGGGACCAAACTCTGAGAAATGGCTTGAAACCATGAGATCCGAAATTGAATCCATGCATAGTAATCAAGTTTGGAACTTGGTTGATCCATCTGATGGTGTTAAAACCATTGAGTGCAAATGGGTTTTCAAGAAAAAGATAGACATGGATGGAAATGTTCACATCTATAAGGCACGATTGGTGGCCAAAAGTTTCAAACAAATTCAAGGTGTTGATTATGATGAAACTTTTTCGCCCATCGCAATGCTAAAGTCTATTCGGATCATTCTAGCGATTGCTGCATATTTCGACTATGAAATATGATAAATGGATGTCAAAACAGCTTTTTTTAATGAAAATCTGAGTGAGGATGTGTACATGACACAGCCCATAGGTTTTGTCGATCCACAATCAGCTGGAAAGATATGCAAACTGTAAAGATCCATTTATGGATTAAAGCAGGCGTCTCGGAGTTGGAATATTCGTTTTGATGAAGTGATCAAAGGGTTTGGTTTCATCAAGAATGAAGAAGAGCCTTGTGTTTATAAAAAGGCTAGTGGGAGCGCATTTGTATTTCTGATCTTATATGTGGACGACATATTACTGATCGGAAATGATATTCCTATGCTCGAATCTGTTAAGTCTTCATTGAAAAATAGTTTCTCTATGAAAGACTTAGGAGAGGTGGCATATATTTTGGGCATCAAGATCTATAGAGATAGATCAAAGAGCTAATTGATTATGTCAAAAAACATACAATTACATGACAAGGTGTTTGAAAAGGTTCACATGTAGGACTCTAAGAAAGGTTTCCTACCTATGTCATATGGTATAAACCTTAGCAAGAGTCAGTGTCCTAGTACAACCTGATGAGCGGATAAGATGAATGCGATCCCATATGCTTCAGCCATTGGGTCCATTATGTATGCCATGCTTTGTACACGTTCAGATGTCTCGTATGCTTTAAGTGCTACGAGTAGATACCAATCAGATCCAGGTGAAGGTTACTGGATTGCTGTAAAGAATATCTTGAAGTACTTGAGAAGAACTAAAGATGTGTTCCTTGTCTATGGAGGTGAAGAAGAGCTCGTTGTAAATGGTTACACTGATGCTAGCTTCCAAACTGACAAAGAAGATTTCAGATCGCAATCTAGATTTGTGTTCTGCCTAAATGGCGATGCGGTGAGCTAGAAGAGTTCCAAGCAGGAGACGGTTGCTGATTCTACAACGAAGCCGAATACATTGCAGCTTCTGAACTGCTAAAGAAGCGTTTGGATCAAGAAATTGTTTCCGAGCTTGGTGTGATGACTAGTGCCTTCAGTCCAATGGACTCTACTGTGATAATAGTAGGCCATTGCGCAAGCCAAGGAGCCTAGATCTCACCAGAAGTCCAAGCACATTTTACGGCGTTTTCATCTCATCCGCGAATAGTGGAGAGAGCGATGTAAAGATATGCAAAGTAACAAACAGATTTGAACATTGTAGATCCGTTGACAAAGCCGCTCCCTAGCCAAAGCATGAGCTACACTAGGCAATGGGTATTAGATACCCTACATGGTGACTCTAGTGCAAGTGGGAGACTGTTAGTGATATGCCCTAGAGGCAACATGGAGATGTTATATATATCACATGCTATGTTTATAATGTATTAATTTGTTCCTTGAAATAGACATTATCATTATTGATCAATGAGTACGTGACTTATTCATGAGACTCTTAATGTTAAATATTGCTATTTCTAAATGATCCCTGATCATATATCATATGAGGAACAAATATGATTCTAACATCAGCATATGTATTGATTGATGATCATGTCTCATGGATCATGGTATGGAGATACCAAATCGATAATATGGATATATGTTAGCGAACATATGTTGGATAGACCCACCATGAGATACTGCAGAGATTTCATGTATCATCAGTTAGTCTCAAGTAGTGTTTATGTAGAGTCCTTAGACTTGAGATCATCATGGTTCCTAACATACGTAGTAGCTTATTTTGGGACTACTACACACTACTTCGTAATTGGGTAGTCATAAAAGTAGTCTTCGGGTTTGCTATGAAACATGTAGTGGGATGTGAATGATCAAGATAAAATTTGCCCCTCCTTACGGGAGAGATATCTCTGGGCCCCTCGATGTAATGGATTATGGAAGTGCATGGTCATGCTAGTGTGATTGAGGTGTCAATCACAAGTTTGTAATCCATCACAGGATCGAGAGAGTGATTGAGCTATTAAGAGAGTATTGAGCTATTAAGAGGAAACACAAGTCTCACCTTTTGAGCTCAATCGATATCGTGAGGCAAAAGAGATTTGTATATGAGACATTACAGGTTCAGCCGATATGATCTTTACGTATATTTTAGGGTTAATATGCCTTGCTAGAGGCCGCTATTAACAGGGTGACCAGAAAGGCGTTTCCGGGTCATGACAAAATATACGTGAACCTACAGGGTTGCACGCTTAAAGGGTTGGAACACTTATTCGAATGTGATTCGAATATGGGCTTGATTCGGATAGAGATTCGAGTAGACTCTTACTGGGCCTCGGTCCACGAGCCCGATGAGGAGGTCTATATATAGGGAGGCGAGGGGCCGAGAGATTCACGTTTTTCTGTTGACCTCGAGCTAAACCTAGCCGCCACCTCCCGAGCCAAACCCTAGACGCTCACGAGTGCTAGTACACTCGCAATCGGCGTTCCAGCCCCGGACGTGTGGATACCAGTGGAGGTGCTGCTCGTTGCGGTATTGATCGGCATCGTCGCTGATTAGATCTGCGGAGATCAACTACTTCCACTACTACCTCGACGTGCGCGTGGTTGGACCGGCTTCTCCAACCCTTCTTCCGCTGCACTGCACATCTAGTGGTAACGATTCATGATCCCTCTCTCGCATGATGTCCTGGTGTGCGCGGTAGAAAAGTTTTGTTTTCTGCTATCGTAGCCTGCGCGTACTCCTTCAACATCTCCATGTCCCGGCCCCAACCTATGCCCCAAGGTCCAAAATTGTTTTGATAACCTTGTTAAGTAAACCAAAAGTTTTCGCTTATAGATGTTCGACATCTATCCTATCTTATTGTGATAATCAGTGGCACCCTGCTTGGGTAGACCCACCACATATTGATCACAATCTTGATAGGTGCAACCAATGAAAGGGCATTAGTACTAACTAATTTTTCTGAGGGATTCTATCCTATCATGTCAATATATCACATATATAATTGCATGAAATTCAGATAGATAAACAGCACAGATAAATGCATTCAGCTGTGAAATAGCATGGCCCAATAAAATCACCATCTTCATTCGTATGTAGACGATCTTCATCCTCCACATAGCTCCTTTGGACCATCATGCTTGGTATCTATATCCTCAAAACTAAGCTACTATCAATGATAGCTAGAAGTAGAAGATTACATAGATGGTTCAAATATCGACACGCAGGTTGTTACAATAAGGACAGGCAACGAGGCTGAAATAAGCATGACTCACAGGCCATGAAAGAATATTACATGCATCACATGCATACAAAGGGCCATACTATTCACATCATGCTCTACAAAAACAAGTTAGACGTAAACCCAAACGAAATTTAAGGGGCAACGCACACGGCGGTTCGAGACAATCTCAAGGACTTGTTTTCCCTTTAGTGCTATCGAAGAACCTTACCGGCATAATCAAATTAGGCCATCCGAGACAATCTTAAGGACTCGGTTCCCATTAGTGCTATAGAAGAATCTTACCGGCATAATCAAATTAGGCCATCCGAGACAATCTCAAGGACTCGATTCCCATTAGCGCATGGTTTAGATGAACACTAAACAATCTAGCGAACTCAACCAACTCCGATACCGATTGATCTCATCAACCCTTGTGCCTATCGGTACATCACATGTTCCGATCAATCTAGATTGTAATAGATCCCAACAACTACTACCACATATCAACTATATGCGACTATCCAGAGCATAAACTACGCATGAAAGCTCTGACACTACTGAAAGGTTATGGGTAGGCTACGATAGCTCAAAACAAAATTTTCTACCGTGTAAATTAGGAAACCATGTGAGTAAAAGATCATGGATCATTACCACTCGACGCACAGAGCAACGGAAGCAAAGTCGGAGTAGCCCAATCCGACGAAGCGCGCGCCGATGTAGAGGAAGTAGTCGATCTGCTCAACCCAATCGTCACCTCCTTGTGCGAGCGTCTTCTCCTCGTGCGATCGCCTTCTCACATTCTCGGCTGACCCACGCTGCAATACAGCAGCATCTCTACTAGTATCCACACGTCCGGGGTTAGAACGCCGTGCGTGGAAGTGCTAGCACCCGCGTGCGGCTAGGGTTTGGCTCGTGGGGAGAGGTGCAGCTAGGATTTTTCTTTCTTGTACGGAGAGAGTTTCCACCGCGCCTCGTCCCTGAATATATAGAGCATCTAACTGGGCCTCGCAAGCCCATTAGGAACTCTATTCGGATCTCTATCCAAACTGAACCATATTCGGATCTCTATCCTAACAGTTCGTTCCAACCCGTTAAATGTGCGACCCTGTAGATTCATGTGCACTCGGTTGCAACCCGAAAAATAACTTTTTAGTTCACGTATCAATAACGGTCTCTAGCAAGGTATATTGACCCGTTGGGTGCACACAAAGATCATATCGGCTGAACCTGTAGTGTATACATGTACGAACCCCTTTGCCACAAGATATCGATTAAGCTCAAGGCGAGAAGCGTGCCATCATTTCATGAGCTCAATCATTTACTCGATCATGTGATGGATTACTCAACTCGTGATTGACTCTTTAATCACTTGGCATGGCCATGCACTTTAGTAGTCCATTACATCGAGGGGTCTAGAGATATTTCTCCTATTAATTGGGAGGGGCAAATCCCATTTTAATTATTCATATCCCGCTACATGTTTTGTAGCAAACCCGCATACTACTTTTATAACTACCGAGTTATGGAGTAGCATTTGGCAGCCCTAAAGTAAGTCACTACACATGTTAAGAATCGTGATAATTTCAGGTACAAGAGTTTTGCACCAACACTTTTTGAGACCAACTGATAACACATCATATAAAGCTATTGTAATGTCTCATGTTGGGTCTATCCAAGATGTTCTCTAATATGTGTCCATATTATTGATATGGTATCTTCATACAATGATCCACGAGACATGATCATAAATCTAATACATGTGTTGATTTTAAAATCATATCTATTCCATAGATGATATATAATCAGGGTTCATTTAGAAATAGTAACATATTACATAAAGAGTCTCATAAATAAGTCACATACTTATTGATCAATAATAGTTTAACTTTCTCACGAAACACTTTATTCATAAATTCATAAACATAGTATGTGATACAATCATCTCTATGATTGCCTCTAGCGCATATCACTAACACCCCTTGCCATAGAGTAGTTTCTCATTCTCCGTGTCCATCTTTTCACCGCTGTTTGAACACCACTTTTCTTCAATTCCTTCTCCCAAAGATCCCATTCGTGCTTCTTGTTCAGATAACCTCTAGGGCCAAGACGGTGGGGTATGTATTCTTCAGAGAGTTAACCTTAGTACCTGCACTAATCCGTTGGAATTCGTGAGATGTCTTGTATTCAATGAATTCATCCCAGAAATCCGCCAAATTTTTCCAACGAGGAAGGTTAAAGTCCGGTCTCTCTCCCTTTGTCACAAAATTCTTGTATGGGTCAGCCTTATACTTCTTGAATAGGGTCGCTATCTCTATTAGGCTCGCTTTCTTGGCTAGGTCAAGCGAACATGGAGGAAATGTGATTTTCTCCATCAGCTTAGACCAGCACATGTTTTTTAATTTAGCAGGCACCACCAGTAGATTTGGATGAGTTCGATCAAGTCTTCAGCCTTGATACTTGATGGGAATGAAGTTCCTAACAATGCACCCACATGTTGTTCTCCAAGCCTTCACTGCACTGAGCGGCTCAATGGGGTTACCATTCGTTGTTAGGGCCGTAACTATATACCTGCCCTTCAATATTCTATTTGGTTCTCTTGGAACACGTGCCCCATTTTATTGCCAACAGAGGGCTCCTAATGGCCAGATGCCTTTAAAAAATCGTAGGAATATCAATATACGAGTTATAATGACAGATGATTTAATCTATCAACTTTTCGTGTTTATTTACCAACGTGTTCCTAGGGTTTCTCGTTCAAATTTACGTAATTCGAGGGGCTTCCGCCTAGGCTTCAATCCCCATCTATACCATGGTTCGAAGGTCTTGTTTGTGCTCTATTCTGTCTTTCAAAACTAATAAAAATATATCGATAAACAATAAAGAACACTTTCTTCGGTTCTCACATCAATCCTAATATTCAGTTGCTTTACGGTACGTAACTAACCTGGTCAATGTTATATAATTCCTTGCGGTCCAACCAATTTACTAATCAGACAGACTAATCCTCTTTATATCAATTCTATTTGCATAGTAATTATCACAGCTCACATGCATGCCAGACACATGTATTATCTACGTGTTGTAGTCACATGCCACTAATGATAAAAATTACATCTCATAATGCATGCTCAATACTTTTCAGGAGAAAAATAAAAAATGTCAATCTCAGCTCTGCTTGTACGCATAACAGTAATTGGCATAGAAGTTAAATTTGACAATCTGATATAGGGTGCTAATTAATTAAAACAAGTTACATTTTTTTCTTTTCTTAGCAGCAGGCAAGATAGAGATAGAAGTCGGTCATCCATCAACTAACCCATTTAAGTCATTAGCAAGTGCCGGATAACTAGTACCAATATAGTAGCCAATAAACTTGAAAAAAGAAATTAAAAGGTAGATGCAGGGAAAATATGTGCAAATATAATTGCTAGAGCACTGTTGACTCCTTTTGAGATGGAAGGATTAGATTGCTAGGGCACAGAGCACTGCCATGGCATGAAGGGATCATATACTGTAGTACGTTGCGAATTAACGGAACAAATCTGAAACCATATGGTATCTATCAGAGATAGCTTAGCTAGCGCCCTAATTATTCCTGTGCAGAAAATTAAAGATATAGCTAATATTATTCCATGACTGTTTACCATGATAGAACACCATGACTATCTAGTTTCAAATGGTACTCATGAAATCATCTTTTTAGAAGCAGAGATATATCTTCCATGACTTTTTACCATTATATAGCCATGCATATTTTGTTAATGAAATAATTAACAAGTGTCCAATATAGCAGCCAAGATCCCAATTATCCTCCATCGGGAGAACACACACATATTATAGCACAGCCAATACTGGACACATGTATATATGAAGGCTTCAATTTTTGCACACTGCACAGCCAATCCACACTGCCAAGATCTTCCATAATATTCAAACTCCCCCAGCCAATCCACTGCACACTTCAGCAAAAGATTTTTGCGCACATCTATGAAAGCTTCAGTTTTTGCAGACTTTACCTCTCTCTATAGCTCCACAGATTTATTCTAATTAATTACTTATGGTTGTGGAGAAAAAAAATAACAAATCCCACTGAAATGGTGTAGGATCGAACACAAGAACGAAGCCTACTAGAAGGGGATAAATGGTAGAAAAAAACAAACAACAAAATCTTTTAACGAAAATAAAATAAAAGAACCTCTGACTTGGATGAAGTTGCAATGCACTACCGCATACCACTGGTTTGATTATATGCCTGCCGCCAGGCCGATCACCTTGATGCCGTCGATCTAACCGCCCACGAACAAAGAATACAACTCAACGAAATTATTGAAAGTAGATCAACTTTATTGCATCAAGATATGTCTACAAAATGCATACAAAACACTCCTCTCTCTCAAAACTAAATCCTAACTTTTCTCTCTTCCAAAAGTTATAACTCTAATCACTCAACCCCTCATTTCTTTATACTTAAAATCTCCTATACAAAATAGAAGTAGAATTTCTAATCCTACTAAGACTCAACTCCTAGTCCTACTAGGACTTCACTCCTAATCCAAATAGAACTCAACTCCCTCTTGTATGACATATAGAATCTTCACTTCCACGTGTATTGATCTCTAGCCTTTAGTATCCCGTGTGATCTTTCGATCATCCGGACATCAACTTTTCCCAAGTCGACTGCCGATCCATTATCGGCAATACTTCCGAGGCATTAAAACTCACCTACACATGCAAAAACAAAGAAACCATATCCAAATATAAGTTCTTTTCTAACTTGACTTGCATTAGCCACATACTCACACTAACATCGACTTATAATTTTTAACAAATTTTCGTTAAATAAATAATTTACAAAGCCAATTGTTCATCATAAAATATTAATTATGACAATGATTTTAGAAACTCTCTCTTGATAAACACATTGACAACATCTCCAAAATACAAATTAATGTTTTTGAAAATAAAAACCAAGAAGTGTCAAAAGACACTAATGGCTCAAAAATCACAAAAGTGAAACAGAAAAACTCTTTCTTTTTTAAAAGAAAGAATTTTTCTCCTATATTTACAATAAAAGCACAAAATCAACTATTTTTAAAAATCGATCAACTTGTCACAACTTTCAAAATCTCTCCTTAATAGCTCCCCCTTTCTTTAAGCATGCATTTTGTATATTTTATTCCCTTTGTTAATGATTTCATCAAGAATTTCAAAAGAGAGAATATAACCCATGAAAGCATAAATGCAGTAAATATGAAATATTTACCAATTTTTCTTTTTCTAAATTTTTCTTTACTAGGAACTTTGAAGTGTACCTAAAGCAACTCAGGGATATGTGTTGCAATACAAGGGAGATAGATTGACCAACTAGCAAACAAGTATAGTTATAGTTCAAAGATGAATCAATGATATTACAATCAAGATCAAATCAGTACTAAAAATTCAATTCAGGTTCCACCTCATAATTTTGTTTTCTGGGTTTTTTGTTCTTTTTATTCAATTGTTTTGCTCCTCTAATTTTGCTTTTCGAGTGTTTTTATTGATTAGATATTTTTGAACGAGCCTTGCATTTGTGCTCCTCTATTATCTTCTTGACCGAACCCACAACCCCAACACACGTGTGCGTGGTCCCTTGTTTATATGGAGAAATTTCACTATTTGCCACCGAATACGCTAGCCTTTCATAATTTATCACTCAATTTACATGCCTTTCAAAATTTGCCATCGCATCGTGTCTACTGCGATCGTGTCGTTGCCGACGCCGGTGCCGTCAGTCGCGGAAGTGGTGGGAATGCAGACCGTCGCGGCGTCCATCCTCGTCGCCCGGTAGAAGGAAGGGCACTGCAGTAGACAACAGCAATTGACGATGCGGCGACCCAAATCTGGAAGGCACGGACGGCGCTGCGACCGGCGGCGATGGAGTACCTGCGATGGACGTAGAACGGCGCTGGGACGGTCGCTGAGGTGCAGCAGACCAAGACGCTCCTCGCTGTGATGCCCATCTTCACGTGCACCATCGTCTTCAACACCGGCTCGCACGGCTGCTGAACTTCTTGGAAGCTCCTTCCGCATCCCGCCGGCGTCGCAGTGGGCCATCCCTTACGCCATGCTGCTCCTCCTCGTCCCCCCATGGTCGCTGCCGTCGAGCGCACGGCGGTCGCAGCTGGCTCGGCGGCAACGACCTGGGCAAGGACCGGCTGGACCTCTTCTACTGGATGCTCGCTGTGCTCAGCGTGCTCAACTTGTTCTGCTACCTGCTCTGTGCGAGGTGGTACAACTCCGGCGCCAACGGCCTGGACACCACGACGGGGCCAGCGACCAGCGAACGGGGTCACGCGCACAGAAGTGCTCCTTGTCCTCCCGGGCGTCGAGGACGGACGCCGCGTCGGCCTGCGTTCCGGCCGCTTCCCCGACTGACGGGGCCGGGGACGGGAATGACGCCGTCCGCGGTGGACGGACGACGAAGGCATGGTTGACAAACGGAGGGCGTGGTTGACGGACAGAATGGCACGGAAAGAAAGAATTCGCATATCCGTGGCAAATTTCGAAAGACGCATGAATTAAATAGCAATAGCAAATTGTGAAAGGCTGGCGTATTCGATGGTAAATAGTGAAATTTCTCTATTTATCTTGTGGGCACGGCAAAATTCATGGCCCACAAAGAACAGCCCAAAACACACATCCAAGCAAGAGGTGGAGTTTTTCACGGGCCCAATAGCGCGCTTTTGCTGTTTTTTACTTTGGGTTTTGGATGCAGATCGGACAGCCCGGAGAATCGATTGGCACATTTGACAATTTCAGTCGCCTGCTAAATAGGCGCCCCATTATTTTTTTAGGTAGCAATTTTTTAACAATATCTGAGGTGCAAGGATATTAATTTAAGTTTTTTTTGCGTTATTATGCCATGGTTCCGACTTATAGATTTATTTTTCTATTTTTTCATGTAATTATGTATTTTGTTTATAGGATCGTTAGATATGTTAGAGAACGGTGGAAATAATGAATAAAACCAGCTTAAACAAATCAATCTAAAGTTTGGTTCAGGGCGGAGATGGGATGCGGTAGCTTGGGCTGTAACCACACTCCTAAGTTTGAAATTATACTATAAAATCTTAAAAAATAGAGTATAAAGGCAATAATTTGTAAAATGCACTAGCTCAGTCCTAGGCTTACAAAATTTCTAATTTCGCACTTCAGTTGGCACTAGTACAAATACGATTATGATCATACTAGAAAACCGGCTTACAATGCAAAAAATGATTAGCCAAATGAAACGAGGAACAGAGAGAAACAAACCAAATCGGCCAAATCATCAAACCCACCGGTAAGCAAATTTGCATGATCAATACCTTTCCACAGCTGCAGCTCCAGATGATTCCATCTTGTACGAACTCAAGCCCTCCTTCTCCCCGGGATAGTGGTGCCGATGCAACACCCAATTATCACTAAATCTAACTTGTGCGCGCGCTCAAAACGGTTCTATCGCGCGCATACAACGAAGGCCGTCTGATTCGGAACACGCGTCGTCCATCCACGCACCCACACAGCTGCACTCTCCACACTGGCCACGTCGTCCTTATCCAGTCTGAAATAGCCTCGGACCTCCTATTGTAGTTACTATTCATATTTCGAGAGCCGTGCCCCCACATAGAGAGAGAGGCGGAGAAGGGGAGACCGGTGATTTCTCCCCGAAATCTGGCGATTTTCTCCCCCAAATCTCAAATCGGTCGATGATGGCGGTCGCGGCGGTGATTTGCTCGTTTCATGGTAATGTTTGGCGACTGCTACGTTGCCATCGAGCTCTCTGCGTCGCTTCCCGTTATCCCATCCCCTCTGTTGCATGGTTGGCATGGAGACGCACTCCGGACGGCCACGGTGCTGAAGGTGCAGAGGTGCTCCGAGCAGCGACGGCACGGGGCGGTCTCAAGGTGAGTTACACCACGTGCCTAGGGTTTTTGTCGTTGTGGGAGGGTTTGTGGGATGTTCGAGCGCGCACGGCAGTGACTTAACAGGCGGTGGTAGAGGTTAGCCTGGGTGGGGGGGCAAGTCCTTTTGTGCTGCTTCCTGCATGGCATCAATGGCGCTAGCATCAAGTTACTTTTTCTTCTAAGGGCCGTTAGCTGTCATGGTAACGACCATACTGTATGGGATTTGGTTTGGGAGGAGGAGGAGCTGTTAGGAGGAACACTTTGTGGATTTTTGGGATGAATAGGAAGTACACGATGTTGGTTTTGGGAGGAACAAGATCTATTGTGAGGTACACGATGTGGTTTAGGAGTCAACACTCATTGGATTTTAGGATGCAAAATTTTGCTTGGATGTTGGGGCCGCCTTGGTGGTGGATTTGGTTGCAGATGATGTGCTCCTTCATGGGGAGGCTGAGCACGCACCGGCCACTGATCTGACAGTTATAGGTTTAGAATTAACTTTTCTACATATAAATCATTTTTACTAGTTTTGATTGTATAAAGGTGGTAAAAAGGTCTACATGTAGCATATTGATGGCATGTGATTTTTTCATTTTTACTAGTTTTGAATAGATGATTTTATAAGTTGCATTTTCTGTGTGTTTGTTTATTTATTGAATCTCTTTTATCCCTTTTTTCCCTACTTTTTGTGATAGAAAGCAGGATGGTTAGAATGAAGTGCAAAGCACATAAAGCGGCAAGGAAGGATGTTCCATCTGTAAAGACAAAGCAAACGACACGACGTGGTATCAAAAGGGACCTAGGAGATAATCATGCAGAGGAGGTGCAACAGACTTCTTCAAAAAGGCCTAGGAATAATGTACTATACTCTGTTTATTATTCACTCTGCTATACAATCTATTTACTATGCAATATGTCTATAACTATCTTACATTCTGTAAAGATAAAGCAAGCGGCACGATGTGGAACCGAAAGGGACCTAGGAGATGATCATGCAGAGGAGGTAGAGCATCCTTCTGCAAAAAAGCCTAGAAATAAGGTACTATGCTCTATTTATTATTCACTCTGTGTCGGCCCCTGGTTTTGACACCAGAAACCTCATGTGTACATAGTACCAAATCCCTAGATCAGTAGTTTGGTACACAACATAACATAACTAATATCAAAACACCTGCATCGATTAACAGTCTTACAATACTTAATATTTCAAAGGTTACCCGAGTGGGTCTCACATAGACCGAGCATGGTCATTTACATTATCAAACACCAAAAGATATAGATGAGGTAGCGGAAGCGAAGCTACGGCGGCCCACCTATACTCCATAGGCATTAACTGGAGTACCAAGGTCCCTACTGTGTCTCCTTCGGCTCCTTCTCTGCGGGGAAGTGTGCGTAGGGGTCTCTCAGCTTCTACCTCTAAGAAGGGGGAATAATCAACGGTGAGTACAAACGTACTCGTAAGCCACCACTACAAGATGCAATAGTACACACAGAATTTCAAGGATGGCTTGGTTTATTTGCAGAAAGCAACTTTTCACAAAGCAGTTCATAAACCTATGACCTAGTAGTTTTAACTGAAAATAGACGCTATGTTCAGGTTGCTATCCGACAACCAGAGATACATCCACCTCCCCAAGCTTCCCTTGGTTCGGTTTATCCTCGCATTCAATTTACCACAAAACTACCCATATCGACCATCCTGCCTTCCGGGATGGTCCACATACTCCTTTCCCAAATCTAATCTAAGTAAGTTTGAAACTTCAGAGGCTCAGTTCACTTAATCCACCGGGTCTATCCCCACTCGAGAATTGCGGTCATACTTATTTCATTTCCTACATAGCTTCTTCACTCAGTCCTTAACTGACTAGGGTCGGCGCTAGCCGTTTCATAGAACCATCCAATTCAAACCGTGCCGCCCCAGTCGAAATCAGTTTTGTTTTATTAAGTTTTTAATTTTCGCAAATGGTTTTATGTATGAAACGTGGAGTGGTGCTCATGTCTCTATCCACTTATTGACAACCACTCAACCCTGAGTAATTATCCCCTTTCCTAATCACACTCACATCATGAGCAGATAATATATAACCATCTAAGTAAGCATAACTAAGCAATGTCATTATATGACTAAGGACTAAATAAAATTACGGCAATCAAGGTGCAGGTAAATTAATAACAAAGAGTGTGTCGGCGAAGTAGGACAGGGGGTCCCACATGCCCTGGGGACGCGTGGGTCTTCGGCCACGGCAGATCCCCGAGGGGCACCCTTCCACCGGCCCCGGGCTCGTGCCCGGGGCGCTACCGCCTTCGTCGCCGACGGCCCCGGGCTCGTGCCTGGGGCGCGACCGCCGACGGCCCCGGGCTCGTGCCCGGGGCGCTATCGCCATCGGCCCCGGGCACGCCCCCGGGGCATCGTATATATCAGCTCGGCCCCGGGTCCTCTTTGGCCTCGGGCCCGAGCCTTGCCTCCGGGCACTATTCACTGCCTGCCCGGGGCCCACATGTCGGTCCCCGGCAGGCTCTGGACCAACTCACCAACTACTCTGCCACGTGTGGGCGTCTCCCAATGGCCCCCCGTGGACACCCGACTGCTGTCAGAAACCTTTTGACTTCTGAGGGAAGAGTGTGTGCTGAAGTCAAGAAGAGTCAGAGACCCTTGACTTGGAGGCGTGCGCCATCACGTCTCCCCGCTCCATCACATCCCCACGACTCTACCGCCCGCAGCATACCTGCTCCGGCGTGGGCACGGCAGGCGGGGAGGTGAGCGACGGGACGTTCCTCCAACTCCGGCATGGGCGTCACAGGCGGAGGGGTGCACAGGAGACCTCACCGGAAAATATCTCCTTCCGCGTACCGGCACTGTGGACTCCCCTCGCCTATAAAGGAGGATCCATGCCGTAGACGAACGCAGGCAGCAAAGCTCCAGTCTTAGACAACACAGAGATCTCCTTCTTCCTTAAGTCCGGCCGCTGCTAGAGCGGCCTAAGCACCTCCGAGCTCCCGGAGTTCTCTTTGTAACCACCATACCACATTCATCCACCTCATAGCATACACACAGGAGTAGGGTGTTACGCTCCGGCGGCCCGAACCTGTATAAATCCCCGTGTCTCCTTGTGCGTGCTGTTCAACGTCTTCTCCGCGTATCCTTCTTCTACGCCCTGACGCCGGCTTCGCCTGAGAACTACTCCCCTGGCCGAATCTCAAAAGGGGGGTCTCCCGACTTCCCGCCGTCGAGGTTAACTCCTCCGACAGCTGGCGCGCCAGGTAGGGGGAGTTTCCTTTTCAGGTGACACGCCGACGTCCCCAAGACCAGCGCACTCCATGGCAGGAGGCCACCGTCCGCGGGACTCCGACCAGGAGTCCGACGACTTCACTCCGCCGGGTGGCGTAAGCCCGATGGTAAGCCCCCTGCGCTCCCCGTCTTCCAGGAGACGCGTCGCGCAACCCAGGCGGGCTGAGCTCGCTCCTCGGCGGCCTGGCAGTGCGGCGTCGGCTCTTTCTCTCTCGGAAGGAACCGGCAAGTGCCCCGCCGGGTCTGCCACGGCCTCATCCTTGAGGCGCGAGCGGAGGCGCCGCTCCACGGCACGCCGCAACCTCGACTTTCAGCCAGCATCGCCACAGGGGGTTCTCCTGGCGGCGGAAGCCCTCCTGCGCCACCCCCCGGCTTTTAACGGGAGCGGGGGCCGGGAGAGGCGCTGGCTCAACGAAGTCACCCACCTCGTAGGCGCGGCCCATCGCCAGGTCGCTGCCCACAGCAGCGCAGGGGCCAGGAGTGCCGACCGCGCAACGTCTAGCGCGGGCCGGCCCCCCGCCCCGAGTCAAAGCAGAGCCCGGAGCGCGGCGCAACACGCCACGACTCCGGCAGACAGTGGCCACGGCGACCTCCGTGACCGGCTGAACCGGGGGCGGACCGACGAAGATGCCCGGGTCACCATGGAGTGACGGCGCGAGCGGCGGGCGGACGCCGCCGCGCGTTCCGAGGTCCAGGCCTCCAGCTCCAATCTACTGATGGGAAACCGTCATCTGTTACCCGAGCCCGCGCTGTACGGTTCGGGTTGCCTGGCGCTCTCCCCAGGCCTCCGGCAGGTTCGCTGGCCGGACAGGTTCCGGCCCAGCTTGCCGGAGAAATATGACGGCTCCGTGAACCCCACGGAGTTCCTGCAAATATACACTACTGCCATCCGGGCGGCCGGTGGCGATGATCGAGTGATGGCGAACTACTTCCCCGTCGCTCTCAAGGGCCCAGGCGCGCTCTTGGGTGATGAACCTCCCCGAGGGATCAGTCTACTCGTGGGAGGACCTCTGCCACCAGTTCGTGGCCAACTTCCAGGGCACCTTTCCGCGCCCTGGGACCGAGGCGGACCTCCATGCCCTACGCCAGGGCAGGGACGAGACGCTGAGGCACTTCCTACAGCGCTTCAGCCAGGTTCGCAATACCATCTCCCACATCGCTCCTCACGCGGTTATCCATGCCTTTCGCTCGGGTGTGCGCGACAGGCGCATGCTCGAAAAGATGGGCACCCGTGACGTCCAGACTACGGCTGAGCTATTCAAGCTCGCCGATCTCTGCGCCCGCAAGGAAGAGGCCCGGGCATGGAACGAGCCACGCCCCGGGGCCCCTGACGAGGACCCCGAAGAATACGGCGAGTCCTCGCGCTCCGCGGCACGTCGGGACAGGAGGAAGCGACAGAAGGAGAAGGCGGCCGCCGACGGCTTCGCCTTGGCTGTTGCGGGCGCCCCACGGTCCGACGATGTCCGCGGGGACAACATCACCGGCGAGCGGCCAAGGGCCGCACGCGCGCCGCCTTCGACGGCAGCGGCCCAGAAGTGGTGCGCCGTCCACGAGACGGATTCGCACGATCTCACGGAATGCCGCGCCGTCCAGAGCTTGGCCAAGCAGGTCAAGTACTTCCGGCAGGAGCCTTAGCCGGCCAAGCCCGGTTCGGACAGTCCGGCCCCGGCTCGGACAGTCCGAACGCGCGGGTTTGGATGGTCCGACCCCTGGCCGGACGGTCTGGCCGAGGGCAGCGGATAGGCCGACCAAACGTCCCAGCTCAGGGAAGCCCGAACCTAGGCCGCCTTGCCAAAACGAGTGCGAGCCTCGAACGTGGCACCCGAGACAGCCAAGCCGGAGAGATCATCCCGATTTCGTCCCACCTTCCCGGGAAGCGTCGACTGTATCGGTACTGGTCCTTTGGTTGGCTATTGGTTTAATGAAAATCTCTCCTCTCCTCCTTTATTAGAGAAAGTCTTCCCCTTTCCTTTGCCATAGGGTACGACTGCCCGGACTCCATCGGACGCGATGGCGAGCCCGGGCGGTCCGTCCCGACTCAGTCCGGGGCCTCTGGGCCCCTGACGCCCATAGGGTACGACTGCCCGGACTCCATCGGACGCGATGGCGAGCCCGGGCGGTCCGTCCCGACTCAGTCCGGGGCCTCTGGGCCCCTGACGCACATAGGGTACGACGGCCCGGGCCCCATCGGACGCGATGGCGAGTCCGGGCTGCTCATCCCGACTCAGTCTGGGGCCTCCGGGCCCCGGTGTAATAATCCGGACCACGCCGCTCTGTCGAGCGCGAGTCCGGGCAGACCGTTCCCGGTCGAGGATCTCCTCCCGGAGTCAAGAGCTCGCACTCTCGCAAGGGAAGCCGAGCCCGAAAACGACCCCCACGGGGCGCGAGTACCCGAACAGCATCTCCTCGGCAAGGGCGGGTCCGGGGAGGCCATCCCAATATGATCCATGTCCTTACCTGGGCCTCCGTACCTGGGCACGTAACGACCATACATATCAAGCCGCACTACCGCCCGGGGCCCCGGGTCCCGGGCACATACTTGAGCCGAGGCACGGATTCCCGAATCCGCGCCCCGGGCCTGACACCGAGGAGCCGAACCAGGGCGGCATCGCCAAGGCGACCGCAAGCCTAGGAACGCGACACCCGGAATAGGGCGCGATAGCCCGGACAGCACCGCCCCGGCGAGAATGCATCCGGAGGGTCGTCTCACATCCCATATTCAAGCCCGGGCCCCCGGAACCCGGCTTATATCAAAACCGTATTTCAGTCCGGGGCCCCCGGGTCCCGGATACATATCTTTAGCGCTGGCCGGGGCCCCCGGGTCCCGAGCGCATGCCTTTTCCCGGCCTCGAGGCTCGCGAGGGAAGCGAGTCTGAGCTCCTTTCCCGAACACCAGCGACCTCCGAACAATACAATAAGCCAAGGTACGAAAATATAAACGTCGTCATATATATATATATGCAAATATCTCTCTTTACAAGACAGGCAAAACCGGAGCGCAAGCACGAGAGGCTCGGATCGCACGGGGCGCGGTTGCCGCCGCACTTCTGACCGGGCCCCGAAAGCGGCACCGGGCAGCGTCGGAAGGGAAACGCTCGGGGGCATGGAGGGCCCCCGGGCCCCGAAGGCACCCGCGTATGGCGTCTGAAGGAAACCGGCGTCTTCCTCAACCTCTTCGCCAAGCATCAGCTCTACGAGATGATCGCCGCGGTCGAAGAACCCTGCCTCCGGGGCAGCGGGCTCGACCGCGGCCTCCGCGCTTTCCTCGCGAACTACCGCGACTCCCACGCAAGCTGCCGCCACTTCCTCGCGAAATCCTGCGATTTCCCCGCGACTTCCTCGCGCGCGGCGAACTCACACCCCCGAGTCGCGAGCCCGGCCTCTTGGGCCCGAGCGCTTTCTTCTCGGGAAAATATTTCCTTCTCCCGCGCCTCTATCTCGGACCAGGCGCAGGAGGACTCGTCGGCGGCGGATCCGGTGGCGACTCCCATCGGACGACGCACCCCTCTGCCGCCGCGATCTCAGGCCAGCGGATTGCCGCGAAGAACTCGATGGCAACGCCCCGGACCTGGATGTTGAATCCCGACTAGACTGCTCCCGGGTGCCGATTGCTCCCGGGGGCCGATGCCCGGCCATGGGGCCGACTGCCGACGGCCCCGGAGCCGATGCCAACTGCTCGGGTGCCGGCTGCCCCGGTGCCGACTGCCCCCGATCGCCTCGGCCCCGAAGTGCGGCCCCGAGAGCCGATCGCCTCGGCTTGCCGGGCCGATCTACCCGAAGAACTCGGTGGCGACAGTACGGGCGGCAAGCTGCCGCAGCGCCATCGCGACCGCTGCCGCCGGCCTTCCTCAACACTTCGTTCCATGATTCCAGCCCGGGTCCCGGGTACGTATCGCATCTAAATCAACAAATCGTCAAGCTACGTCAGTACATGACGAACCAGGCGGACCCAGCGTCCCCTCCTTTCTTCAAGACGTGGCCCTGTTCCTGGCCGGGGCAGACCCCGGCCGAGCAGCAGGGCCAGGGGCCACTGTCGGCGAAGTAGGACAGGGGGTCCCACATGCCCTGGGGACGCGTGGGTCTTCGGCCACGGCAGATCCCCGGGGGGCACCCTTCCACCGGCCCCGGGCTCGTGCCCGGGGCGCTACCGCCTTCGTCGCCGACGGCCCCGGGCTCGTGCCTGGGGCGCGACCGCCGACGGCCCCGGGCTCGTGCCCGGGGCGCTATCGCCATCGGCCCCGGGCACGCCCCCGGGGCATCGT
Organism: Oryza meyeriana var. granulata; assembly: GCA_003991445.1. Taxonomy (NCBI): domain Eukaryota; kingdom Viridiplantae; phylum Streptophyta; class Magnoliopsida; order Poales; family Poaceae; genus Oryza; species Oryza meyeriana. The sequence continues at coordinate 62,875 of RYFJ01000875.1, forward strand.
ATATATCAGCTCGGCCCCGGGTCCTCTTTGGCCTCGGGCCCGAGCCTTGCCTCCGGGCACTATTCACTGCCTGCCCGGGGCCCACATGTCGGTCCCCGGCAGGCTCTGGACCAACTCACCAACTACTCTGCCACGTGTGGGCGTCTCCCAATGGCCCCCCGTGGACACCCGACTGCTGTCAGAAACCTTTTGACTTCTGAGGGAAGAGTGTGCGCTGAAGTCAAGAAGAGTCAGAAACCCTTGACTTGGAGGCGTGCGCCATCACGTCTCCCCGCTCCATCACATCCCCACGACTCTACCGCCCGCAGCATACCTGCTCCGGCGTGGGCACGGCAGGCGGGGAGGTGAGCGACGGGACGTTCCTCCAACTCCGGCATGGGCGTCGCAGGCGGAGGGGTGCACAGGAGACCTCACCGGAAAATATCTCCTTCCGCGTACCGGCACTGTGGACTCCCCTCGCCTATAAAGGAGGATCCATGCCGTAGACGAACGCAGGCAGCAAAGCTCCAGTCTTAGACAACACAGAGATCTCCTTCTTCCTTAAGTCCGGCCGCTGCTAGAGCGGCCTAAGCACCTCCGAGCTCCCGGAGTTCTCTTTGTAACCACCATACCACATTCATCCACCTCATAGCATACACACAGGAGTAGGGTGTTACGCTCCGGCGGCCCGAACCTGTATAAATCCCCGTGTCTCCTTGTGCGTGCTGTTCAACGTCTTCTCCGCGTATCCTTCTTCTACGCCCTGACGCCGGCTTCGCCTGAGAACTACTCCCCTAGCCGAATCTCAAAAGGGGGGTCTCCCGACTTCCCGCCGTCGAGGTTAACTCCTCCGACAGAGTGGCTCAAGCAATTGGGTACGCGAATTTAAATATAGCATACATTTCAGTTGCAATCAAATCATTTCGTAATATAGGATCAACATAATCATGGAGGAGGGTGTAGTGACTTGCCTGGCTCTGCCGATGGCTTCTCCTCGTTGGCAACGAGTTCGTCCTCGCACATGTAACCTGTTTAACGAATAACTAATTAGCCTATTGCACCAACATCGAATTAATTAACCATAAATACCAAAAGAATTGGTAAAAATACCAATCTAGTGCCATTAGGTAGATCTTGATTTTAGATGAATTTTGGTGAAAGTTTCACTTGATTTGGATTTAAAATGAGTGAGTTATGGGCTTCCAAAGATTCAAATTTGAATTAAATCAAATTAATTGCAAAACCTTACTGTACAGTCATTTTCCATTTTTGTCCAAATTATTTTTGTAACAGAAAAAAGTTACTTTCACTTACAGAGAGGTCCCACAAATTTTATTTACTAAAACATTATTTTTCACAAGGAAATCTCCTTAGTCGTAGGGCCAGGGTCATTATTTTGACCGGTCAAAGTGACCAACGGTTGGCCTAGGGCCTATGTGTCGGTGACACAGAGATTTAAAAGAGTTTTAACATATCTTTATGCTAGTGGGGCTCATATGTCGGTGGCACATATCTTTATTAGGGTTTTAAACACGTTTTTAACCACATACATGGCCCACATGTCATAAAGACATATTAACCACATTAATAAGTTAATTACTGCCATTAGCTCTTAATAAAAACCAGGGGTGGGGCCTACTAGTCAACCTCTCTCCTCTCCTTCTCTGTTCTTCTTCGCTCCTCTCTTTTCTCTCTTGCGCGCGGGGGCGCGCCGGCGTCGGGCTAGCCCGTGCGGCCGTCGGCCGAGCTAGGGCCCGGAGCAGCGGCGGGGCAAGGCCAGCCGGAGCTCCGGATGCCCGTGGGTGGCAACGAGGCGGTCGCGGCGGCTCCACGGGGCATCGCGGGCTGGTGCGGCGGCGGGGCAGGCTTAGCCTTCGGGGGCGCCGGCAAGGCGGCGGCCGAACGGCGGAGCGGAAGCCGGCGCGACCGGGGGCCAAAAGGGACAAGGAGAAGGGGGTTTCGGGTGGTTGGTAATGTCCGCGGTGACCGGCGGGGCGGAATCAAGCTTGGGCCCGGTGGCGGAGCCCGATTACCGATGAAATTTGCCGGCGGCGAGGAAAAATTGGCTGCGGCACGACTCCCTCCATCTCTCTCACAGCCGGGGGAGGGTTTTCCCCCACTGGCCCGAGTCGGAAAGGCTCTCTAGCAGCGGTGCTACGGTGGCGGTTAATTCGGCACAGCGGCATGGCCACGGCTCCGACGCCATGGCATAATCGACGGCGCGGACGGCGGGATGAGCTACAGGGAACGGGGGCTATCGTCCGGCGAAGCCCCTAGCCTCGGAGTCCCTCGGGGGCAGCGAAGCGCCTCGCGTGGTTGGAGCGGGCCAAAGCAGGGCGCTGGCCGGGCGCTATCGTGCGCATGCGCATGAGCGTTCGGCCGGCGAGGCGGCGCGGGTCCAGGCGAACGAAGCCAGCGGACTAGCGGCTTGGCCAACACAGGAAACATGTGGGGGGAGAGGAGAAGGGATGGCGGCTCGGTTTCTCACCGGGCGGCACACCGAGGCTTGGCGACAAATAACGAGCGGCGGACAGCGAGGTTCTGTTCGGGGAAGCGGAAGCAGGAGCTCGCGGTTCGTCCGGTGCTCTCTGCAGCGGCAAGACGGAGTGGTCAGCGCGCGGTTCGTCCTCGAGCCTGCGGTTTGTCCCCGGTCCACGGCGGCGGTGGCTGACGGCATTCGCGGCTCCGGTATCGGTGCGACGCGGCCGCGGCGTCTTGGCGAGCGGAGAAGGGGAAGCGAAAGCCGGAGCTCGCAAGTGGCAGCGGCTTTTAAGGGTGTTTCGCCGAGTCGGTTAGAGGAGACGGGCAAAACCGGCGGGGCGAAGCAGGGTCTCCGGTCGAACAGTTGGTGGTATGGGCTTGTCGTCGCCTCCCTGTGCCGGCTAGGACAGGGAAAAAAGGCAAGCGCGGAGATTTCTCTTCCTCTGGCCGGCGTGTGGCGACGCGCGAGTGGCGACAAGGACGCTGGGCAGGCCCACGGATGTGATAGTCGGCGTCCTCCTCGTCGTGCGAATCCCAGGCGGGGCTGCTCGGCTTGGCGTTGTGCCGAGCGGGTCGGGGCGTGGCGCGTCGCGCGGTGTTGGCGCGTGCAAAGCTGACGCGGCGCGGCTCGAGTGGGGGTGGTGCGGAAGCCTGCGCGTCGCACGAGAGGGCGAGCGGGCAGCAGGTCGTGCGCAACTCGGGCAGGCGCGACGCAGCGGCGCACAGGAGGGCGGAAGACGAGAGAGGCACGGTGCGCCGTGGCGAGCGGCGGTGTCCTCGTGCGGGAGCCCTAGCTGCGCTGGCTGGATTGACGGCCTGGGCTGGCTTGGCTCGGGCTGCTGGGCTTCCTGGCCTGGCTGCTGGGTTTGGCCTGGCCGACAGGTTTAGATATAGATGGGTTGACCCGGTCCACTAGAGTTAGACTTTGAAAATAGATTTATTATTTTTGTAAAAATACTCCATAAAGGATATTAATTCATAATCATGGCTTTCATATTATTTTGATTTGGATTAAATGAGAAATTGGTTTCTTTGGAAGCAACACTTGAGTTAATTTGTTTGAATTTTTGGCACCGGCATAAAATAAAATTAAAATAAATGGAGAAGCAACTTTAACCCCAACATGAATGCAATTTTGAAAAGATTTTTGATGGTTCCAAGTTTTAGTTTTCGGCCTTTTTTTGATTCAAATTTTCAGGGTGTTACAAACCTACCCCCTTAAAATAATCTCGTCCTCGAGATTGCTTACCTAGTTAGGAAAGAGGTGGGGTACTTCTCTTGCAGGAAGTCTTCTCGCTCCCAAGTTGCCTCCTGCTCAGTGTGGTGGATCCATTGGACCTTGTCAAGCTTGATGGTCTTCGACCTTGTTATTCTTTCTGCTTTTTCCAAGATCTTGATCGGCTGCTTGGGGTAGGTCAGGTCTTGCTCTAGCTCCACCGTCTTGAGCAGCGTTTGTTCTTCAAGAACGCGTAGACATTTCTTCTGTTATGACACGTCAAAGACGGGATGGACGTTGGAGAGGGTTTCAGGTAATGACAGCTCATAGGCGACTCGTCCACGCCGGGCCACTATTGGGAATGGCCCAACATAACGAGGCATCAGCTTGTCTTTAACCTTGAAACACTTCGTCCTACGAAGGGGTGACACCTTCTGGTAGACATGGTCTCCGATCTCAAAAGTCAGTTCCCGACGGCGGTTGTCGGCATAACTTTTCTATCTTGCTTCAGTTGTCTTCAATCGATCTCAGATCCGTCGTGCCTTTTCTTCTGCTTCTTTAAGGATGTTAGGCCCAAAGATTGCTGCTTCCCCAACTTCAGACCACATGAGTGGGGTGCGGCATCTTCGCCCAAATAGTGCTTCATTTGGCAACATCTTCAAGCTAGCTTGGTAGCTGTTGTTATAGGAAAACTCGGCATAAGGCAGACACTTCTCCTAGTTGGTGGTGAAATCTAGCGCACAAGCTCGCAGCATATCTTCCAATGTCTGATTGGTCCTCTCTGCCTGTCCTTCGGTCTAGGGATGATATGCTGTGCTGAAGGCTAAGTGGCTCTCCATTGCTTCATGAAACCTTTCCTAGGAAGTGGGAGGTGAATTGGGTGCCACGGTTAGAAATGATCCGCTTTGGCACTCCATGCAAGCACACTATTCTGGCCATGAGCAATTCAGCCAGTCTAGCTACACTGTAAGTTGTCTTAACAGGTACGAAGCGAGCCACTTTGGTTAGGTGATCTATGATTACCCAAATGGAATCGTAGCCCGAGGTGGTTTTGGGCTATCCAACAATGAAATCCATGCCAAATTGATCGAATTACATTCTGGGATCTTCAGAGGCTGCAAAAGTCCTGCAGGACGCTGATGTGCGGCCTTGACCCTCTGGCAAACATCACATATGGTGACATATTCTGCCACATCTCTCTTCATTCCTGGCCACCAATATGCTTGCTTCAAATCCTAGTACATCTTTGTGCTCTCGGGTGGATGGAATAAGTTGAATCATGGGTCTCAGTGAGGATTAACTTCCGGAGGTTATTAGTGGCTAGTACAAATAACCGTTCCTTATACCATAGCACTCCCTGTTCGTCTAGTCTGAATTCAACCGCCTTTCCCGACTCTATTCGTTACTTGATTTCTTCTACTTCCTTATCATCCTTCTAGGCTTCCTTGATCTGCCCTAGTAGCTTTGGTTGCATTTCCAGGGATGCTAAGCTTCCACGCGATACCACCACAAAATTGAGGTACGCAATGTTAGCTTGTAATCCTGAGGGCAAATGATGGGCTTCAAGTTGGAAGCAGGCTGGTCTGCTGTCACACCTTGAAAATCGGCCTAATTAAAAATTATTTTGGGTAAATGGAAATACAAGAATACACTAAAGTTGTTTGTAAAAGTGTTTTAATAAAATTTTAAAATTTCCAATATTAAAAATCCCAAGTTGAAATTTTAATTTAATGCTTAGATGCATTCATATTCCCTAGGGTTCTGTCAAAATATTTTAAGTATTTACATATTTATAATAATAAATTATCTCCTGTTTCATGGTGGTTTTTGGCTCTGGTAAATTCTCCATGGCTTAATAAACTCTCTGAAATTTTCTCGAATTTTTTGGAGCTCCATAATTAATTTTAATATTGCAAAGATCATTTTCAGTAATTATTTAAACAAATTCTAAACCCCTTTTCTCGGGTCGTTCCTAGTCCAATCCCTTTGTACCCTTCTGTTCTGCCCGGAATCGAGTTGTCGTTCCCGAATCCCTAATTCTCTGAAAAGTCCGACTCTGGCCTATCCGAGAGTCTTGAATATATTCAATTCTTTTTATTTAAATAACCAGTATTTCCCTTTTGATTTAAATGTCCTTGGTCTCCATAAAATCCAAGTCCTTTTGGCATAAATCCAAATCCTCAATATTCCGAGTTTTTGCTCCAATACAAACCTCCATAAAAATATTCTCTATATGCAGCTGAACCTGGCCAGGTCTAGCTCTCGCTCGATTGCTCAGGTGGCACAACGTCTCGAGGAAGCTCCAGGGATCCTAAGAAGTACTCAGACGAGCGCGTCGATGTTGGGATTGCCCAGGCTCTAGCCATGACCATGTCTCTCTACCCTCGGGTAGATATTGGGGTAATTGGTGAAGGCTTTGCTGAAGGTACTACCCCAGAGGAGGGCATGGAGCTAATCAGCCAGGTGAGGGCCACTGCCAAAGCCATCGCTGAAGATCTACTGATGTAAACAAAAACTTTTATGTAGTTGGTATTCATCGGGAACAATATGTAAATATTGTAAATGCTTTTGTTGCTTGCTGTTTAAATCTTGCCGAGTGCTTGTTTTCTCCGAGTCGTCATTAGTTTTACCCGATTAGACAGTTTTCGTTGAGTGGTTTGAGATCAACTTAAATAAAAACGTTCATCTCTCAGGACTATACTCGGGAAAACTTAGCATAATCTTCATAAAACTTCATGACTTAGATAAAACAAACTCGAACTTTATTAATGACAACAGGCATATATTATCATGTAGATCCCGACTCACTACTCTGTTAGAACAAGCGACATAGTGAGTCAGAGTGATGAACCTTATTTATATGTATAAAAAGAGTACAAAACTCAGGTATAGAAAGGACGTAGCTGTTCTATGTTCCATGAGTTGTTGATTAGGACGCCGTCTTCTGACTTCAGTCAGTAGGTGCTTGGACGTGTCACCTCAGCGATAATGAATGGCCCCTCCCATAAGGGAGATAATTTATGCTTGTCTTTGGTAGTTTAGATTTTTCTCAAAACGAAATCTCCCACCAAAAAGGTGCGGCCACTAAGAATTATGCAAGTTGAATCACCGCAAAGGGAGTTAGGATGAATTAGTTATGAATTTCCAAAGTTTTCTATATATTTCATGTGTTAAAAAATTATTAAACAATTTGTGACGTCAGCCCTAGGGAGAGAGAGAGTGAGCCAGTGACTAACATGCGTGTCCTACCAGACAGGGAGAGAGGAAGGAGGCCAGCGCACCATGGACCGGGTGTACCGAGGGGCTCGATAAGGATGGACGGTTAGGATTAAACTAGGGGTTAGATTGGACAGCTAGAATTAGATCAAGGTGATCCGATGGCTAAGATTGAACCCGATGGATCGGTCTCATGGGAGGCTGACTCAGTGGCCACGTCGGACAGGCCGGCCAAGGTGGCACTGGCATGGCGATGACGTAGCCTCCACTTGGGCAGACCGGCGGTGACACGAAAACCGATGGTCGACAGCGAACGTCGGCGCGGCGAGGCTTGGCGAGGGCACCTGAGGGTAGAAGGGATTGCGGTGATGCTTACCGACAAGAATGGCGATAAACAGCGACGGAAAGCAGCCAGCAGCGAGCTCCAAGCGGCGGCAAGCTTCAGGTTTTCGGCTACGATGGTCCTTGGTGGGGGCGAAGGGGTCGTTGGGGGTCTCCTTGCTCCTGCGGTCCAAAAGGTGACGACGGCTGGAACGGTGACTGGACTATGGCGGCGAAGCTCTGATCTTGCGGGTGAAGGTGAAAAATGGCGTGATGAGGGCGGCTAGGATTAGGGTTCTGTAGCGGTGGTCTCGGGCTAACTATTTATAGCTCGGGGAGGAGGAATCCACCCCGAATATGGCGGGATTGCAGCAGCACAACCCTAAACAGGTGGCGGCGCTTAACCGAGCTCTAGTCCGCGTCAAACTTGAGGGGTTTTAGCCCAAATCTTGAGGGGTTTGGTGGAGGAGGACAAGGGAGAGTCATAGAGGAACAAGACTCCGTCCCGAGCTCGAGGACGAAGCTGACAGGTGCGCCCCACCTGTCAGTGAGCGACTACGAGGAAATGGCCAACGGGCCGACTATCTAGCTGGGCCGGGGCACAAGCGCGGGAAAGAGAGAGAGCAGAGGCAGGGCGACGGGAGGGGGAATAGGAACGGGCCAAAATCGGCCCAACAGCTGAGAAAATAATTTCTAAGGATTTTCCATTTAAAATAATTGCTAAAATGCTCTTTCATTTATTAAAAATAATTCCCTTGCTCAATTAATTCCAAAAAATTCCAGGAGCTAAAGGATTAAGCAATGTATTTTATAAAATTTTATCTGGGCCTACTTTCTGTTAAAAATTTTCACTGATTTTTATTATTTCACTCCTTGGGCTTTTAAATAAATTCTAAAAAATGCATTTTCTCATAATTTAATTATTTAGGGAATTTTAGGGTGTGATAATAAGCCACTTACCAGCAAACTCGGTTTTGTGCCTTTTCAAGATCCTTGATTTCTTTTCTCAGGTGCTAAAGCTCTAGGGACTGGTTATGGATTGTGGTCTCATGTACTGCAGTTAGACATATGCACAAGATGAGCAAAGCAAATATACTACAAGGAGCTACTCTGGAGATAATAGAGCTTACCCAGGATGGTCCCTATCTTTTCGAACTTCTCGTCGTGGAGCTCGTTCACCACAATGCGCAGCCAGTTCTCCCTTTCCTCCCCATGGTGTTGGATCTCGTCCTTCTCTGCCTAGAGACGAGTAATCTGGGTGATCTAACGAGTGAGCCTAGCAAAGGACCGACTCATCTTCTTTGACCGGGCAGTGATTTTCTGCACAAGACAAGCATTAGTAGACATGATGATACGACAAACAATACAATTGAGTTGATTCAGACTGCTTACGTAGACATGCTGTGAAGCCTTGATAATAGCTTCATACAGCTCGATCCTCTCCTCGTTGGTGGCTTCCTCATCCAGTGTCAGAGAGTCCACACTCCCGTCTAGGTTAGTCCTTTGGAACACCCTTGGAGGATTGCGTGGTGGAGCTCCAAGCCTGGGGAAGCCACCTTCTTTAGAGGAGGGCAACGATGGAGGAGAGGGAGCTGGAGGCCTGGGATCCGTAGGAGGTGCTGGCTCGGCGGCTGGCTCGGCAGCCTCCCGGCTGGGTGAGGTGGGCTGTCCTCCCAAGTGCATTGCTTCACCCTTGAGGGCTGGGGTAGCACTCGGCTTAGGCTGTTGTGCCTCAACCACAACCTCAGCCAGGACCAGATCGGTGATAGGGGTTGGTGGCGCTGGCCTCTTGGGGTCCGCGTCACATGGCTTCCTGCAAATTTTCACAACATTCAAGACATTGCAACGTGCTTCAAGATACCTGAAGACAGAAGATAACATACCTCTTGGAAGTCTTAAACCTCCACCCCTGTGTGTCGCGGGGGGAGGTAGTCGAAGAGGAGCCCGAAGGCTTGTTGCTCGAGGCCGCGTTAGCTGGCATTGGGCCTAATGGCGCAATGCCGGGTGGCGGGCAGCTTGGGGCAGCCGGCGTTGCACTTGAGGTGACGGCTGGGTCGATGGTGTGGTTGGTGCCACAGTTGGGGCTGATGGAGCTATGGTGGGTGCTGGGGCCGTGCTGTCAGCATCCCTTATCTTTGGACCGCCTGGTGCCTTAGTCAGCGTATACTTGGGCTTGGCCTGGTCCTTCATCTTCTGTTTCCCAGCTCTCTTGGAGCTGGACTGGTCAGTTGATGGGTTGGCCGGGCGTTTCCTTGACCCCCCAGTTGGCTGGCTGGGAGGGTTCGACACAAAATCGACGTTTTCCTGCAAACAATGCATATGAAGACAATTCCATACAATTCAATCTCACATCAATCATCACAGACATTTCTATCAATAATTAAGTTGAGATAGCAGATATCAAGAGCCTACCACCGGCCTAGGCCTTCCTAAGTAAAAGGGCTTGGACCCTTCTCGGCATCCAGAGTATCTGGCATGCTGCTATGGAGGCCATGGGCCCCGAGTACCTCAAGGAAGACCATTACAGCTACTCGGGTAGAGGGTGGGCCAGCCCCTACAATTGGAGATAGAGTAGGACTGGCTTTATGTTGCCTTGCAAGACAAGGAAAGGGATGTAATCCTAGCCGGACTCTCTATGTATTGATAAGGAATACACTGGGTCGTATCTGACTAGGTTTCCTATCCTGTAACCCTCATCCCATTGCATATATAAGGAGGGGTATGGAGCCCCCTAGGGCAAATTATTCCACATACTGCGAAAGCAATACACCAAAACTGGAAGTAGGGTATTACCTCACACCGAGGGCCTGAACCAGTATAAATCTCATGTGTCCTTTCGAATCCATCATGTTGAGGTCCGACGAATAGCGCCATATTCAATATTGCCAATACTAAACATCAACAGTTGGCGCGCCAGGTAGGGGATTCGTCAAGATCATCATCAACAAGCCCGATGGATCCAATCACTGAAGTCAACGCCATCAATTTCTATCTCGGACAAGCCATTAGATTTGGGAGCCTCGACTTCATCGCCGATGGCTTCGGCAACCTTGCCATGTCCGACTTGGTTTTGATCCGGTCAGCTTGGGATCAAGCCATCTTTGCGCCAGTTGGCCTACTCAACGCTACGGTAGTTTTCAACAACATGCTTCGGCAATACCCAAGATCCACGAGCCCTGGGGCAACTCTCTTTCCTAGTGTTCGACTCAGACACGGCCCTGAGCCGATTGAGATCAAATCTAGGGGAGGTGAGATAGTCAATCCCCTACTCGTACTCACAAATGCCGTGGCCATCTTCAACTCAAATTTGATGTGGCAAAACAAATCCTTTGGAATTCGACTCGGATATGGCCAAGAGCCGCTTGGGATTGGATCCAGGGAGGTTGGGGTCATCATTACGCCACTAAATTACACAGGATCCGACTATCAGTCGGAGAGAAGTTCGGGAAGCTTCTCTCCTCCACGCAAGGTCTTCATTGCGTCCAAGGGATCGACTCCAACACAATACACGCGCCGACTATGCTAACAGCAAGAGGAAGAGGCTTGACGACTGTGTGAGCAAATGGAGGAAGAAGATCAATGTTTACAGGCTGAACGAGAGGCTCGCAACCGCGAACTATGCAAGACAGGCTGATTGGCACAACTAGAAATCCTGCAAACCAAGGTGGGCTACCACGATGTCTTCGTCACTCCACAACAGAACGTTGTGGCAGCTGTAACACTACTGGATACCCTGTAGCTAGGACCTAATCACCGGGCGACACCGACTATCTATAGAATCAAGGCTATGGTAACGGCAGCAGCGGTACAACAGTGATAGGAAACCGGAGATACTTTGGTTCACTCCAACAAGAGGACTTATGACGCTGCAACTTCGTCGACCGTGGCGCAACACTAAGTAGCAGGGTTTGACCAACACCAGTCGGAGTCCAATCGCAGGTCACAAGACCACAATGACGATCGATGGCAATATCAACACGACAGGCACCGGGATAACCATGACGCCCGAGAACGACTACGTCGAGATCTTCGCCAAGACATCAACGATCGACGTCGTGAATGAGAGGAAGATGAATGGCGCCGATTGGAAGATGAACATGATTGCTTTGGTCTCCACCACAAACGCTTCCATCGCTATAGTCAGAGCCGGAGCCCCCACTCGAATGATAGAGTTCTAGCCTTCTCACGCGAGCTACAACAAGTTGACTGGCCCCGACTGGCATAGAAAAGTACGACGGCAAGACCAACCCGGAATCCTGGCTGACAGTATACACTGTGGAGCAGCTCGAGGCGACCATAAAGCAATGGAAAACTATCTCCCTGTTGCCCTAGCCGATTTGGCGACATGGTTAATGTTGTTTCCCAAAAGGTCTATTGGCTCCTGGAGGGAACTCCGTGAACGCTTCGTGTCAAATTTCCAGGGCACATACGAAAGGCCATCATCCGAGTACGATCTGTACTAATGTCACCAGGGGAAGAATGAGTTGCTCCGAGACTTCATCAAGTGCTTTTCCGAGAAGAGGAACACTATTCCCAAGATCAAAGACGAGACGGTTGTCGCTGCCTTCCGCAAGGGAGTCAAAGACACACCGTTCATCGCCAAGTTCACTCGGAAGACACCGACTACAGTCAAAGCTCTCTTTGAGATGGCCAACAATTATGCCTCCTCGTACAAAGCAGTGGCTGAGTTGCAGGATGACAAGCCCCGATAGAAGGAGAGATGCGAGACAGACGACACGGCCCCATCCAAGCATGGGAACCGTAAGCGCAATTCAGAGGATATCGTGGCCATAGTCGATTGCAACCGTCCTTGACCTCCTAGAACCAAAGCTTATCAGAACGACAACTGACATGCTTGGGGGCTATAAAGCTCAAACGCAAGGATGGCACCTCTACTCCCAATTCGTGGAATACCGAACAACTAAGTCACTTTTTGATAAATATGTTTTCCTTTATATGTTGTTCTCATCCAAACGGGGCTGGAGGCAACTCACTTCCCTATGGTTTGACTCGGATATGGCTTAGCATCAGTCGGGATCAGATCTAGGGGTGATGAGATTGTCAATTCTTCACTTGGCCTCACCAATGCTGCAGCCGCTTACACCTAATAGGTGTACATGTTGCACTTTCTGTTTTTGTTCTTAATGATTGCAAAAGTACTCGAGTAGCATAAATTCCGATCGGTGAAGCTTTGCTCCATGAAAGACAAACTCAAGTCACCCAAAATGCGTGTCTGGGAAAAAGCCATGAGCCGACTCCCAGCGCTCGGGGCTATGACTAGTCGGGCAGAGTGTTTAACGTAAGGAGTCAACTACTCGGGGAAATTAAATCCATAAGAGGAGGAACACATATTTTCATATATTGTAGAATACATGAATTTTCTTCGAGTGATTATTTTCTTCATCAGATGCTACTCATCTGATATGTTTATAATCCAGGGCTAGTTCCGGATACGCGTAACAGGAACTCATGGCTACGAGCCTATCTCCTACGCTCAAGGGCTGGAGTAGTCTGCCAAGATACACTTGGAGTGCAACACTTCAGGATTCACTCGGAAGGCTCCATGAGTGCTACTGACCAAGTACTTGTGCCAGTAGGGACAAAGATGTCACCTTTACCTTGGTACACCTCGTGTGGGCCAACAACCGACCTCCGGCACTAGTCGGGGTTGGCGTATCACTCTGCTGGGTAGGGTACGCCCCATGTGGGTCGCCAGCCAAATCCTATGCTAATGCGAGGTTCGGGTACCTTATTTGGCCACAATTTTGCCATGTCGGGTGTGCCCCATGTGGGTCGCCAGTTGAATCTTGTGCTAGTGCAGCGTTCGGGTACCTATTTGGCCAAAACAAGGAAAAAAGCCACTACTGGAGCTCTCAGTCGAAGGCTGCACCAAACCCAAAACCTACGGAGGTGCTCATTATTTTTCAAGACTGAAGGACTCCAATCATCCGATTCGTACTAGAAGACGAGCTCCCTGAAGATTACAACAAAGCCGAGTGTGTCCAACGCTGGCGCAAGAGCTTTAACGTAGTTGGGGAAAACTTATATCATCGATGTGCATCCAGAATTCTCATATGTTGTGTCACACCTGAGGAGGGCAAGCAAATTCTGCAATCTATCTACTTGGGCATCTGTGGCCACCATTCTGCATCTAGAACGTTAGTCAGAAAGGCTTACAGGCAAGAATTCCTCTGGCTGACAGCGGTTACCAAGGCTGAAGCACTCGTCTGGTCATGCAAGGGATGTCGGTTTTTCACTTGGCAAACTCACCTACTAGCACAAGAGTTGCAGACTATTTCAATATCATGGCCCTTTGCAATCTAGGGGCTCGACATGGTCGGGCTGTTCAAGAAGGTGCCAGGAGGGTTTACACACCTGTTTGTCGTGGTGAATAAGTTCACAAAGTGGATTGAGGCTAGACCCATTGCTACCATCACCGAGGCCAGGGGGGAAGACTTCATACTGAGTATACTCTACAGATTTGGAGTCATCAATCGCATCATTATGGAGAACGGCACTTAGTTCATGAGTGGTGTATTCGAGGATTTCTATGACAACTTTGGCATCAAAATCTGCTACGCTTTTGTGGCACACTTCAGAGCAATGGGCAGGTTGAGCAATGATCAAAATCTTTTGATTTTATAGAGTTGGCTGGCTAGGTCGGTTTGGGCTGGCCTATTTAGTAGTGGGCCGATGATATGACTTCTTAAATAGCATGCCTTATTGGGTCGCCCACTAGTCACGTTAAAATCATGATGCATGTGCTATTTTACAAGGACCGATTAAATAATCAGATACGCTTCATGCTAAGCCTATTTGGCTGAACTTCTTCAGCGTAAAGCAATTTTTGGCCACATGTTTTCCCTTTGGATGGAAAGGGTGAGGTCCGTTCATGACTTTCTGGTAATCGGTCTGCCTTGGGGGTCATGGTCGGTTGTGGTCAACTGTTGCCATGATGTCCTCCAACTTGCGCTTGCGGTTCCCAGGCTTAGATGGGGCTGCATCATCCATCTCCCGTCTCTCCTTCTGTCAGGGCTTGTCGTCGAGCACCTCGGCGACTGCATTGGCTAAATCGGCATATTTATTGGCCATCTTAAATAGAGCTTTGATGGAGTTGGGCAACTTCTGGGTGAACTTGGCAATGAATGGCGTGTCTTTTACTCCCTTGTGAAGGCAGCAATGACCATTTTTCAAAAAGAAGTGTGATGAAGTCTCAGAGAGACTCATTTTTCCTCTGATGGCACTGGTATAGATCGTACTCGGACGCTGGCCTTTTGTGCATGCCTTGGAAATTGGCCACGGAGCACTCACGAGTTCCCTCAGGAGCCAATGGACCCTCTGGAAAGCCCCGTTAACCACTTCTGTTCTGAGTTAGCTAGGGCAACAGGGAGATAGTTTGCCATGGCCTTGTGGTCGCCTCCAGCTGCTCGGATTGCCAAGGTGTATACTGTCAGCCAGGATTCTGGATTGGTCTTGCCGTCATACTTGTCTATGTCAGTCGGCTTGAAGCCTGATGGCGAGTCAACTTGTTGTAGCTTGCGTATGAAAGCTAGAACTCCGTCGTCTGAGTGGGGGCTCTGGCTTTGTTTGTGTTGGTAGAAGCACTCGTGATGGAGACCAAAGCGATCGTGTTCGTCTTCCAGTCAGCTGTATTCATCTTCCTCTTGCTCATGGTGTTGAGCGTTGATGTCATGGCGTAGATCTCGGCATAGTTGTTCTCGGGCATCGCGGTTATTCCAGTGCCCTTCGTGTTGATATGGCCGTCGGTCATTGTTGTGGCCTTGCGATCCGCACTTGGACTCTGAGTGGTGTTGGTCAAACCCCGCTGCTTGGCGTCACGCCACGGTCGATGATGTTGCCGCATTTGAAGTTGTTTTGTTAGAAGGAATAAACGTATCGCCAGATTGCTGGCATTGCTAGCACGCTACTGCCGTTATCATGGCCTTAATCCTGGCAATAGTTGGCATTGCCTGGTGATCAGGTCCCAGCTGTAGGGTATCCAGGAGTGTAGCAGTGGCCACAATGTTCTTTATGGAGTGACGAAGATGTCGTGGTCGAACACTCTAGTCTGGAGGATTTCTTGTTGTGCCAACCGGCCGGTCTTGTGTAACTGGCGGTTGCAAGCTTCCTGTTTGGCCTGTAGACATCGATATTCTTCCTCCTTTTGCTCACATAGTCGGCGAGCCTCTTCCTCTTGTTGTTCACATACTCATCACACATCTTGTGTTGGACTAGATCCCTTGGATGCCATAAAGACCTTGCGTGGAAGAGAGAAGCTTCCCAAGCTGCTGTCCGACTGAGAGTCTGAGTCAGAGTAGTGTAGTGGCGTGATGATGACCCTAACCTCCCTTGACCTGATCCCAAGCGGCTTTGGGCCGTATCCGAGCCGAATTCTAGGAGATTGGGTTTGCTGCATCAGATCGGAGTTGAAGATGACTGCGGTGCTGTCGAGTCCTGTTGAAGCTCCCGGAAATCACACAACAATTTCCATATGCAAGTGTATTAATCCTCGTCCCAGGAAGTGAGGTACACAAGACAAAGTTGTTTAATATCAGAGTACACATGTGGGAGCGATAACATAGTTAAATTATTACATGGGCGACCAAAGGCCCAGACAAGCAAAGATAAACAATTAAAGTTCATAACTAGAAAGGCTAGGGACCAGGCCCGCAGGCACTTGACGAAAGGAACGAGCTAGACGTCGAAGCCTTCATCACCAAGGTACTCCTCATCTGGATTGGGGAAAAGTAGAGCAAGATTGAGTACCATCCAAGTACTCAACAAATCATGCCCAGGAATAATGCACCAAAAATGCTAGGGGAGTACAAGGGGATTAATAGGGCCATTTTGCACTTAAAAACATTTTATTTTATTTAATAACCTTTAAAGAAATTTCATGAATTTGATTCTATTTCTAAGATCAGTTTATTCCAATGTAGTGTATACCACGCTCTTCTAGTTCTTGCCAATCCCAAGGCTAACCAAACTCATCCTGGTCAACCATCACATTTTAACCATTGATCTATTATCCAACTTTAACAAAGGAAACTCTAACTTGGGTACATTGCTAGGCTTGCCCATAACCGAGGGTGCGGCTATTCAAATAGATTATACTCTGGCCAGAGGTGTATATCTTTACCCACAAGACACAACCTCCTCACGTGTTCCCATGTGCCCCATACCACCACGGTATGTGGAATGCAAGTCATGACATAACCCTTCACCTAGGTCAACCGTAGACAAAGGAACCGACATCAACCATCTACGGCCAGACCCCTAGGACAGGTAGACGGTTGATGCCCCGGCATCTCGATCCCCGGACCCCCGGTGACCTTCACTTGCAGAGATGTCTGTCAACAACCAAACATCATCCGCCTCTATCCGTGTTCCATTCTCTAAAGCTGATCTAAGCTACAGGTTAAGCCTTACCCAACAGACATGTGGCAGTACGGTTATGCTTTGCAACTAAGGCTAGAAGACCGGTCCTTATGACGGCCGAGGTGCGACTAACAGAACCCTCCATGCACCTCAAGCCCAGTCGAAAACAAAGTTTTGGGGAATTTTGAATAGAGAAGGTTCATATCCAGGCTAACTAGCCTTAATCAATTCTAGCAATATTTAACATTATTTTCTGATCATTTCCCTAATTACCTCACAAAAGGTCTAAGTTGTTGCTAATAAAATTAAGCATGGACAAAGTTATTTTCTGGCGCTGACATGGCTACCACACGGCGGCTACTCGGCGGCCACATCGGCACAGCCACGCTCGGCCTGGCGGGCGTGGCCGCACCCTGATGGTCATCGCCGGTGACCATCAGCACAGCGGAGGAGGCCGAGGAGGGGCAGGATAGGAAGGGGGCTTCGAGATGATCCTCACTGCAACAAACACGATGATGAGCGGCGGCGGGGAAGGCCAGCGATGAGGAAGAAGCAGAGGGATGGCTTGGGTTCGCGACGATGACGACGTTCCGGTAGGCTCCAGGCGCGGCAAGGTGGTGGCCGAGGGGCAGGGCGGTAAGGCGAAGCCGACGGTGGCAACGACAAGGCCCGGGTCGATGACGGGGCGCAATCAAAGGCGAGCGGCGGTGGTGGAGATGAAGAACATTGGCGTGGCAGCAAGAGAGAGAGAGAGAGAGAGAGCAAGAGCTTCGGGGAACAAGGGGAAAAGAAAGAGGAGGCTCGAGACCTCATTTTTATGCACGGGAGAGGGGACGGGGTGCCGCAGAGAGCTCGGGAGCGGGATTGAATGGGGTTTTTAAGGGGAAATGATGAGCATGAATGAGGATTGATTTCCCCTCAATCAATTCGGGATTAGATGCAACGGGGAGAGCGAATTTTAGGGATTAGCCGTTAGGGTTCTCGGGAGGGAGGGAGAGAGAGAGGAGGGGGCACAAGGTAGGGGATAAGCAGGCGGGCCCTACCTGTCAGCGGCTCGGGAGCGACGTGGCCGAATGGGCCGGCCCAGGTGCGATGTGGAGAGGCGGGGCGGGGTTGGCTGTGCGGGCTAGGGAGGAGAGAGAGGGAAGAGGTTGGGCCGAAATCGGCCCAAAGGATTTGGGGTTTTATTTTTTTGTTTTTCATTTTAGAAATTCCTACGAATGGTTTTTACTACCTAAAATTACTATTTGTGCTCTGAAAATTCCAGCAAAAATTGTGAGTGCATTATAGGATAGGGGGAATTTAAGAAAAATACCCACAAGCCTAATTGATTTTCATTCTTGAGGATTTTTATTTGTTTATTGCTCATTCCTTATTTTAAAATTTCTAGAAATTAGGATTTAAGCACAATTTCTATTTAGGATGGTTTCAGGGTGTTATACCTGCCAAGTCCGAGTGGGGGACTGACGATCCCGTCTCCCCTAGATCCGATCTCGATCGGCTTGGGGCCATGTCCGAGTCGAACACTATGAGAGAGAGTTGCCCCAGGGCTAGTAGATCTTGTGTATTGCCAAAGCATGTTGTTGAAAACTACCGTAACATCGAGTAGGCCAACTGGCATGAAGTTGGCTTGGTCCCTGGCCGATCGGGCTGAAACCGAGTCGGACAGGGTGACGATACCGAAGTCATCGGTGACAAAGTCGAGAGTCCCGAATCTGATGGCTTGTCTGGGAAAGAAGGCGATGCCGTCGACTCCAGTGATTGGATCCATTGGGCTTGATGACAATGATTTGACGAAGCCCCTACCTGGTGCACCAACTGTCGATGTTTTATATCGGCAATAATTATACGGGGCTATGCGTTGGACCTAAACTCGATGAACTTCAAAAGAAAAGACGATTTATACTGGTTCAGGGCCTTGGGATGAGGTAATACCCTACTTCCAGTTGTGGTGTATTACTTTCACTGTTTCTCTGGTGAGATTGTGATATGCCCCAGGGGGCTCCTTGCCTCTCCTTATATATCGAGGAGGCAAGGTTACAAGGTAGAAATCCCAGTCGGACTCTACCAAGGGATTTCCCTCTCAGAACAAATAATAACCGGTTAGGACTGTATCTCCTTCCTTGTCGTGCAAGGTTACATAAAGCCAAGTTCTACTATATGCCTAATTACATGGGCCGTCCCACCCTCTATCCGAGTGGCTGTATTTGCCTTCCTTGAGGTACCTAGGACCCATGGCCTCCACACTTGATGTTGCTAGGGAGGGACAGTACACCTGCAGGTCCTAGCATCTTTGAGCATCATGTATGTGTAGTGGGGGATTGCCATAAACATGGCGAGCGCTGGCCGTCCAAGTATGGCATGGTAGGCTATCCCAAAATCAGCGACTTCGAAAGGGATGTTCTCTATGCAAAAGTTATCCCGCGTGTCAAAGGTGACCGGTAGAGTGATTTGCCTGAGTGGTGTTGAAGAGAGGCCAAGATTACCCCGTGGAAGAGAGTAGTACTTGGCTGTCACGTCTGGATTTTTCGCTTTCCGTTCTTTTTGGTCGATTGCGAAAATTCATCCTTGTTTTATCGCCTAAAATAGCTTAATGAAAAATTTCGTAATAAAAGGATTTAATATAATTAAATAATTAATTACGGTGTGATTTGTTGCCGTTTTATTAATCGGGTTTATTTGGAATTCGGAAGTGGAGCTCGTTTCTAACTTTCCAGTTTCCCGGAGGTCCAAACTCATTTTTCAATTCCCCAAATAATTCCAATAATTTCAGAATCTGACTTCGGAATTTTTTTTCCGCAAAGGCCCTGCCTTCTTTCCTTTTTCTTTCTTCCTCCCTTCTTCCTTCTTCGGCCGAAGTTTCTCCCTTCTGTGCCGTGGCGGCCCAGCCGCCACAGGCCTGCGCCGCTGCTCCAAGCCCGGCCCAGCCACCTCCACCTAGCCCCGGCCTGCTCCTGCCGTCGCTGCTCCGAGCCCGGTCCGCCGCGTCTCTAGGTCCATGCCGCCGCCGGTCTCCTCCGCCCTAGCCGCAAGCGCCCCTATATATAGGTGTGCAGCCGCGTCGCTTTCCCATCTTCTCCCGAAGCCATCTACACCGTCACCGTCCTCCGGAGCCACCGCCGTCGTCATCTTCTTCCCCAGCAGTGCTTGCCGACGCCTCCGCCGACGCCCCGCCGCCGCCGACGCCCCGCCGCCGCCGGTGAGCACTGCCCCTGCGCCAGCCTCCCTCCGCCGCTTGCGTCTTGTTTTCCCCTAGCCAGCGCCGACGCCGCCGAGTTCGCCTCCTGCTCTCCCTGGCCCGTCGCCACCGCCGGTCCTCCGCCGACGCCGACGCTGGTCTACCGCCGCGGTCACCTGTTCCCGGTCCTGCGCCCGCGCCCTTCTCCTGCTCCCGCGCCCGCGCCCTTCTCATGCGCCCGCGCCCTGCTCCCGGTCCTCCCCTTCTGTGTCTGTGATCTGTGAGCCCCGCGGCTGGTTTTTCTCCTGTTGATCTATACCATTAGTTTTCCCTAGATTAATCTCATCCCAGGAACATTACGCCTGTGAAGTTCAATCTGGGAAACACCCCAGCCAAGACGCCAGCACCAGGAGCCGACCAACAAGCTACACTAGCAACACCGCAGACTGTGGTCAGAGGACGTGCCAACCATGTCATTGCGGACGAAGCCCAGACCTCTACGGACGCTGTCGTGGGTAAGTTCCTAGTTAACTCTATACCTGCAACAGTTTTATTGGATTCTAGAGCTTCGCATTCGTTTGTTTCTCGGGTTTTTGCTTCTCAACATCAGTTTCTCACC
The DNA here is from genome assembly GCA_003991445.1 of Oryza meyeriana var. granulata. Lineage (NCBI taxonomy): Eukaryota > Viridiplantae > Streptophyta > Magnoliopsida > Poales > Poaceae > Oryza > Oryza meyeriana. Next base: position 83,263 of record RYFJ01000875.1, read on the forward strand.
ATACCTCTTAAGTGCTCCTTGCTTATCCAAACCCCGGGGTCAGAAATGAGAACACAAACTGGTTGCCCAAGAGTGAAGATTGAAATAGAGGGTGTAGAGTTCTTTGCCAATCTGATTATGTTAGATACACCCCAGCTTGATGTCATCCTAGGGATGGACTGGTTGCAGACCCACAAAGCCGTGTTAGATTGTGGAAGTCAATCAATCACTTTGGAAAACTCTAAAGGAGAGAAGGTGAATTTCAAAGTCTTAGCTAATCCCCCTTGGAAAGGAGCCTTAGTGTACCACATGGAGATCTCTGAGCTACAGAAAGTACTAGTTGTTAGAGAATATCCAGATGTTTTTCCTGAAGAATTGCCAGGCATGCCACCACATAGAGATATTGAGTTTGTCATCGATCTAGTTCCAGGGACATCGCCCATATCCAAGAGGCCGTACCGTATGGCAGCTAATGAGTTAGCAGAGATGAAGAAGTAGATACAAGAGTTGCAAGAGAAAGGTTTTGTGAGACCTAGCTCATCGCCATGGGGAGCCCCAGTTATTTTTGTTGAAAAGAAAGATGGGACGAAGAGAATGTGTGTTGATTATCTTTGCTTGAATGATGTAACCATAGAACAAGTATCCTTTGCCACGGATTGATGATCTCTTTCATCAACTAAAAGGAGCAGGTGTATTCTCCAAGATTGACCTAAGGTCAGGGTATCATCAGCTTCGGATCAGACCTGAGGATGTCCCTAAGACGGCGTTTTCCACTAGATATGGACTCTATGAGTATACCGTTATGTCTTTTGGGTTGACAAATGCCCTTGCCTATTTCATGAACATGATGAACAAGGTATTCATGGAATATTTGGACAAGTTCGTTGTTGTTTTCATTGATGATATTCTCGTCTATTCTAAAGATGAGAAAGAGCACGAGCACCATCTGAGGTTTGTTTTGGAAAAACTAAGAGAACACCAATTGTATGCCAAGTTCAGTAAGTGTGAGTTCTGGATGAAACAAGTTGAATTCCTTGGACATGTGACCGCCGCTGGAGTTGCAGTTGATCCAAAGAAAGTGAGTACAGTTATCAACTGGCGACCGCCCAAGACCGTGACACAAGTTCGCAGTTTTCTTGGAATGGCTGGCTACTACAGAAGATTCATAGAAGGTTTCTCCAAGGTTGCTCGTCCACTAACGCAATTGTTGAAGAAAGAGAAGAAGTTTGTGTGGACACCAGAGTGTCAGTGCAGTTTTGAAGCCTTGAAGAAGAGTTTGGCATCAGCACCAGTGTTGGTTTTGCCTGATATCCACAAAGGGTTTCACATCTACTGTGATGCATCTCGTACAGGACTTGGTTGTGTTCTAATGCAAGAGGGCAAAGTGGTTGCCTATGCCTCAAGACAACTACGCCCGCATGAGGAGAATTATCCGACCCATGATTTGGAGCTTGCCACAGTGGTACACGCACTGAAAATATGGAGGCACTACCTGATAGGCAACCGATGTGAGGTGTATACAGACCACAAGAGTCTAAAGTATATCTTTACTCAGTATGACCTGAATCTGAGATAGAGAAGATGGTTAGAACTGATTAAGGATTATGATGTGGGAATCCACTACCACCCAGGCAAAACAAATGTTGTTGCCGATGCCCTAAGCAGAAAGGTCTATTGCAGCAATCTGAAAATTCAAGAGAGCCAATTATCACTCTTTCAGGAGTTTGAAAGGTTGAGTTTGGAGATAGTGCCAGAAGGGTATGTGGCTAATCTAGAGGTCAGACCCACCCTGGAAGACCAAATCAAGGAAGCTCAGAAGGATGATGCAAATGTCAAAGAAATCAAACTCAACATGAAGAAAGGAAAAGCCAAGGTTTTGTTGAAGATGAGAATGGTGTTATATGGCTACAGGAGAAGTTGGTTGTGCCGGATCAGCCTGAACTCAAGAAGCTTATCTTATCAGAGGCACATGAGTCCCATTTTTCCATCCATCCCGGTAGTACCAAGATGTATCAAGACCTCAAGGGCAAATTATGGTGGCCAAGCATGAGGCGAGAGATTGCAGAGTATGTAGCACTTTGTGATGTATGCCAGTGAGTCAAGGCAGAACATCAACGACCCGCTAGATTTTTACAACCGTTGAAGGTGCCAGAATGGAAGTGGGATGAGATTGGCATGGATTTTATCACAGGTTTGCCCAAGACTCAGTCAGGATATGATTCCATTTGGGTTATTGTGGATCGTCTCACCAAAGTCGCTCACTTTATTCCAGTCAAAGTAACTTATTTAGGTGACAAGTTGGTAGAGCTATATGTGAATCGGATAGTGTGCTTGCATGGAGTGCCCAGGAAGATACTCTCAGATCGAGGGACTCAGTTTACCTCTCGCTTTTGGCATGCCTTGCATGAGGCAATGGGTACTCGTCTCAATTCAGCACCGCATATCACCCACAGACGGATGGGCAAACAGAGAGAGTTAACCAGATTTTGGAGGATATGCTCCGAGCTTGTGCATTAGCCTATGCTTCTAGTTGGGATAAGAATTTACCCTATGCTGAGTTCTCCTACAACAATAGCTATCAGGCGAGTCTACAGATGTCACCATTTGAAGCTTTATATGGGTGGTCATGTAGAACACCTTTGAATTGGAATGAGACAGGGGAAAGAATGGTTTTTGGACCCGATGTGATCCGCGAAGCCAAAGAGAAAGTTGCTTTGATCAGAGACAGATTAAAGGTAGCTCAGTCTCGATAGAAGAGTTACGCAGACAATCGTCGCAGAGATTTAACTTTCGAGAAGGAGGACTATGTCTATTTGAAGGTAACCCCATTAAGAGGAACCAAGAGGTTTCAAGTGAAAGGAAAGCTTGCCCCGAGGTATGTAGGTTCGTTTCGGATCATTGCTCGTCGAGGAGAAGTTGCGTATCAGTTGGAGCTGCCGCCATCAATGTCAGGGATCCATGATGTGTTCCATGTCTCGCAGTTGAAGAAGTGTCTTCGAGTGCCAGAAGAAGAAACCCCGTTGCAGGCAGTTGATTTGCAGGCAGATCTGACATATCATGAGCATCCAATCAAGATCCTTGAAACTGTAGAGCGAACCACAAGGAGTAAGACCATCCGTTTCTGTAAGGTTCAGTGGAGTCATCACACAGAAGCAGAAGCCACCTGGGAGCGTGAAGATGATCTGAGGATAGAGTTTCCCGAGTTGTTCCCAAGCCTGTCCGAATCTCGGGGTCGAGATTCCGTTTAAGGGGGTAGGTTTTTCACATCTGGATTTTTTGCTTTCCGTTCTTTTTGGTCGATTGCGAAAATTCATCCTTGTTTTATCGCCTAAAATAGCTTAATGAAAAATTTCGTAATAAAAGGATTTAATATGATTAAATAATTAATTACGGTGTGATTTGTTGCCGTTTTATTAATCGGGTTTATTTGGAATTCGGAAGTGGAGCTCGTTTCTAACTTTCCAGTTTCCCGGAGGTCCAAACTCATTTTTCAATTCCCCAAATAATTCCAATAATTTCAGAATCCGACTTCGGAATTTTTTTTCCGCAAAGGCCCTGCCTTCTTTCCTTTTTCTTTCTTCCTCCCTTCTTCCTCCTTCGGCCGAAGTTTCTCCCTCCTGTGCCGTGGCGGCCCAGCCGCCACAGGCCTGCGCCGCTGCTCCAAGCCCGGCCCAGCCGCCTCCACCCGGCCTTGGCCTGCTCCTGCCGTCGCTGCTCTGAGCCCGGTCCGCCGCGTCTCCAGGTCCGTGCCGCCGCCGGTCTCCTCTGCCCTAGCCGCGAGCGCCCCTATATATAGGTGTGCAGCCGCGTCGCTTTCCCATCTTCTCCCGAAGCCATCTACACCGTCACCGTCCTCCGGAGCCGCCGCCGTCGTCATCTTCTTCCCCAGCAGCGCTTGCCGACACTGCCGCCGATGCCCCGCCGCCGTCGGTGAGCACTGCCCCTGCGCCAGCCTCCCTCCGCCGCCTGCGTCTTGTTTTCTCCTAGCCGGTGCCGACGCCGCCGAGTTCGCCTCCTGCTCTCCCTGGCCCGTTGCCGCCGCCGGTCCTCCGCCGACGCCGACGCCGGTCTACCGCCGCCGACGCCGGTCTACCGCCGCGGTCACCTGTTCTCGGTCCTGCGCCCGCGCCCTTCTCCTGCTCCCATGCCCGCGCCCTGCGCCCCCACGCCGCCGTCCCCGTGCCCTTCTCCTGCGCCCGCGCCCTGCTCCCGGTCCTCCCCTTCTGTGTCTGTGATCTGTGAGCCCCGCGGCTGGTTTTTCTCCTGTTGATCTATACCATTAGTTTTCCCTAGAATAATCTGAACCCTAGTTTCGTCCCGTCATCGCCACATCGTCCAATCCAGTACACGTGTCGCCACGTAGCGTCCACGTCATCCTGTCCTCCATCACACCTCTCAATTCTTCCGGTCCGTAGATCGAGTCCGCCATACACCATCTCATTGACCGGTGGTCCCCGTTCCTTGTCCTCCACAAAAATAATTCAATTTCCAAATTTAAAATCCAGAGAATATTCCAGGAATATTCTTTCTCTTTTTCCTCGGATTTTTCCTGATTTTCAAACTTCCGGAGTTCATATCTCATCCATCCGGACTCCGATTCAACCCGTTCTTTTTCCTAAATTCTTATAAAATCGAGCTCTACCTCTTGGTTCAGTTGGTTATTTTAATTGATGTTATTTAGGCTGTTTTCTTGTTATTTATTTATTTTTGTTGCGAACGTATAGACGCGGAAGCCGAGGAGCAGTTCGCCTCAGAAGACGCCGAGCAAGGACAGTATGTGGAGCAAGGCAAGTGCACCCTTTGAACATATTGAACCCAGTTTATAAACTGTTTTGGTTGCGAAACATGCATGATTTTATTTCATAAATTATCGATGGGTAGTATGACCTAATTGCTGTCATTCCATGTCTTTGATTATTGAATATCCTGTGATACCTTGTCACCCTAGTCTTTGTGAGTTGAACATAGGGGTCAACTCAGGGTAGAGTAGTAATTGCTTAGCCCTGCTTAAATTGTTTTACGAGCAAAATATAATGATGATTAATGATATACTTATCACTGTTTTATTTGAGCTGTGTGGCTGTGTGCTATCTTTCCGGTAGCATGTGTTGCACCGTGTAGTAAACAACGGGCGGATAAAATGTTTTAGACTGGGGTGATGGGTGGTTCTGTGTGAACCTAGTAAGGGGTTAAGGTATCTGTGTGATCCTTACCAGATTAGGTCTTTGTGTGAGCCTAATATGAAGCTGTGTGCTACTGTAGTTTTGGCAAGTTGCCCTGGTTAGTTAAGGACTTCACTTCATAAGTCAATGATCTGAGCCTAACGTACAACCACATGCCCTAGTGGGAAGGACCTGGCCTAGTAGGATTCCGAGTCTTGGCACTGTCGGCCCAGGTGGTTAGATGATAGGTTGTATGGTTAGCCATGGGTACTTTCTTCTCTGTGTGAGGGAAAGGTGGCTCATGGGGGAAGGCAGTGTTGAGGCGGAGTTTCTAAAAAGCCTTGTTACAGATTCCTTGGCCGCACACAATGAGAAGTGTGATATTTGCGCATGGCCGTTAAGAGGAGGATGTATCTTGTGGGTAAAGCTGTACAACCTCTGCAGAGTGTTTAACTAATCTATTCGAATAGCCGCGTCCGCGGTCATGGACAATGCTCGGTGAGTTCTAATGAGGGGTAGTTTGCGAAAACAAGGGATGGTAATGGTGCTGTGTGCAGGAGAATGTGATTAGCTATGTGGTCCTGTGTGGACAGATCCTGTGTGGATGGTTGGGTGGTAATACCCGTGATTTTAAATGTTGTTTTAACTCTGTTTATAAATTGTTTATAAATGCAACTGCTGTGTTATGCAAAATAGCCTTAGCCTTTCTTTGTCAGCTGTGCATATGCATATTTCCGTGCACTTGCTGAGTATTACATGTACTCACCTTGCAATTCCCCCCAAATCCAGAAGAAAGGTGTCCGCTGTTTCCGGAGGAGTTTGCTACTGAAGACGAGGAATAGGCCGTGTGCCCCAGTTGACTGCCTGTGGCATGTTAAATGGAGCTTCCACGTATTTATTTTATTTCCACTATTATCTTGTTTTCTTTTGGCCATTTGTGGCATAATAAATGTAAACTTTAGACATAAGGCTTATCACAGTCAATTTATTAATAAATAGTTTGGTTTCCTTCGTGATGTTGGCTGTGATATTATTCTTGTGACTGTGTGTGCTAGCATGATCCTGGGCTAGTACGTATACACAGAGGGTCCTATGTTGGGGTCCCACATTGGCCGTAGCTTGAAATAAGGAATCTTCATCTCATCGAGCATCTTGGTGAACAGAATGTTGAGAGTGCTCCTGCCATCGATTAAAATCTTCTTCAACTTGATGTCCTTGATAACTAGGTCTAGGACAACTGGATAGCGCCCCGGATGAGCTACTCGGTTGGGATGATCCATGCAGTCTAACATGATTGTGACCTTGGACCACTGTAGGTATTGAGGGTTGTTGGTGGACACGGTGTTGACTTCCTATGCAGTTAGCTTCTGCTTTTGCTTGGACTCATACACCAACGGCCCTTTGAAGATGTCGTTGAGCAAAGTGTGTGGGTCTTCAAAATCTCCTGCTAGGCCCAAGTCTGGTTTGTCCTTGTCCTTTGGCTCGCTAGATGAAGATGTTTGCTCCGTGACGAACTTCTTGAGCATGAAACAATTCTTGGCCGAGTGGTTCCTGTGGAGACCATGGGCCCCGGGTACCTCATCACAAGAATATGGGCTACTCGGATAGAGGATGGGCCAAGACTTGTAATTAGAGATATACTAGCACCTGGCAGACTTTGCCTTGTACGATAAGGAATATACAGTCCTAGTCGGGTAGATTGTATCTCTAAGAGGAGATCCCTTGGCCGTATCCGGCTGGGATTCCTACCTTGTACCCCTGTCCCCCAGTATATAAGGGGAGGCAGGGCGCCCCCTGAGGGCAGGAGCTGATAGAAGCAAACACAAATCCTCAAAGGAATAACACCACAATTGGACGTAGGGTATTACCTCACATTGAGGGCCTGAACCAGTATAAAATCTTTCTGTGTTCCTTTGCAATCCACCGAGTTTTCCCTTGCCGAGTAGCCCTATAATCATATTGTTGGTGTAAAACATAGATAGTTAGCACGCCAGGTAGGGGCTTTGGCAAAATCAACATCAACAATCTCGATGGATCCAACAAGCGGAGTCGACGGCGACAAATTCTCCCCCAGAGACACAATAACTTTCGGAAGCCTCGACTTCGTTGCCGACCAGATCGGCAATCTCACCTTGGCCAACGCAAATCCAATCCAACCGGCTGAGGAACCAGCCAACTCCGTGCCATTCGGCCCACAAGACGCTGCAACAACCATCATCAATCTGACGTAGCAATCTTCTACTTCGCCGAGCCACGGGACAACTCTCTCCTTCGGTGTCCAACTCGCGCTAGGCCTTGAGCCAGCACGAGTTGGGCTAGGAAGGGGAGAGATCATCAATTTCCTGCGCAGATTCGTCGACGCCGCAGATCTACACTTCATGCAGCAGACCTGATCCCCCACGGTTCTGTTTGGACATGGCTCAGAGCCGCTCCAGATTGGATCCAGACAGGTCGGAGTCATTCTTACTCCGATAAACTACTCGGACTCCGACTCTAGGTCGGACAGCGGTTCGAACACCAGTTCAGACTCCAGTCTGGCGGGTTTCCTTCTACCCCGAGAGGTCTTCATGGCTTCAACTCCTCCACCGGAGGTACGCCGACTACAAGAGGAGCAACAAGAGGAGGCGCGCCGACTACGACAACAAGAGGAAGCCGACCGCGAGGCTTGCAATGACAAGCTACGCAAGGCTGGGCGAACTGCTCAGCAACAGATCCTCCAAACCAAAGTCGGAGACCATGACATCTTCGTCACGCCACAACAGAACGTCGTGGCTGCCGCAACCCTGCTGGACACACTCTAGCTCGGGCCTGATCACCAGGCCACCCCGACTATCGCCAGGATCAAGGCAATGATTACAGCTGCTGCCTGTCAGCAGCAACAGTAGTCGGGTGACACACTTATTTTGACTAACCGGTCGGGTTCTCCGGCAGCAAGCTCATCTACATCAGCATGATGCCAAGCGGCTGGCTCAAGTCAGCCACACGAGGAGTCGCGGCAAACATCACTTGGCCATACCAATAACAACAATCGGCGGCGTCACCAGAACGACCGCCAGTTGAACCAAGACCTTCGAGTCCGACTACAACGCGACCTTTGCCACAATATCAATGCTCAGCGTCGCGAACGCGAAGAAAATGAGTGCCGCCGAATGGAGGACGAGCATGAGCATTTCGGCCTTCACCACGAGCGGTTTAACTGCTGCGGTCGGAGCAGGAGCCCTCATGAAGATGAAGGTGTTCCAGCTTTCACCCACGAGCTACAGGACGTCGACTGGCCGTCGGGCTTCAAGCCTACAGGGATCGAGAAATACGACGGCAAAACCAACCCCGAGTCCTGGTACACCCTGGCAATTCGAGTTGCCGGAGGTGACCAGAAAGCCATGGCTAACTACCTCCCGGTCGCCCTAGCCGACTCAGCGAGGACCTAGCTAACATGGCTCGGTTCCTGGGGAGAACTCAGGGAGCGGTTCATCGCTAACTTTCAAGGGACCTACGAGAGGCCGTCTTCTAAGCATGATCTATACTAACTGCACCAGAAGAAGAACGAGTCTCTACGTGACTTTATCAAGAGGTTCTTCGAGAAGTGCAACCAGGTCCCAATGATCAAGGATGAGGCTGTCATCGCCGCCTTTCGCAAGGGAGTAAAGGACGCCCCGTTCATCACGGAGTTCACTCGGAAGCCTCCAGCCACCGTCTGGGCTCTCTTCGATATGGCAAACAAATACGTCGACTCGGCCGAAGCGGTCGCAGAGGCCCTCGACGAGAAGACGGAGTCCCAGCAGAAGGACCAGAAGGTGAAAGCCGACAGTGAGCCATCATAGAACAAGTCCAGCAATCGCATGCGGAAGTCGGACAATGAGGTGGCCAACATGGAGCGAACTCGGTCGCGGCCCCAACGGGACAACGACTACCAGAAAGTCATGAACGGGCCATGCCCCTTCCACCCCAAAGGCAAGCACGCGGCCAAAGACTGCTTCATGCTCAAGAAGTTTGCCTCTGAGCAGGCTTCATCATCTGGTGCCGACAAGAGCAAAGACAAGCCAGATCAGGACCTAGCCGATGATTTTCAAGATCCCCTAGCCGAGCTCAACCACATCTTCGGAGGGCTGTCTGCGTATGAGTCCAAATGGAAGCAAAAGCTAACGGTACGTGACATCAACGCAATCTCTACAGCAGACGCCCCCCAGTATTTGCGCTGGTTAGAGACGTCCATCACGTTCACCCGCGCAGATCATCCAGATCAGGTCTCACACCCGAGACGTTACCCTCTCATCCTGGACCCGGTCGTCAAGAATATCAAGTTGAAGAAGGTTCTCATAGACGGAGGCAGCGCGCTCAATATCCTCTTCGCCAAGACCCTGGATGAGATGAAGATTCCTCGTTCAGATCTACGGTCGAGTACGGCACCCTTCCACGGGATAATTCCCGGCCTGTCTTCAACACCACTCGGGCAGATAACCTTGCCAGTTACCTTCGGCATGCTGGATAACTTCTACATAGAAAACATCTGCTTCGAGGTCACCGACTTCAAGACTACGTATCACGCAATACTCGGATGACCGGCGCTCGCCAAATTCATGGCGGTACCGTACTATACCTACATGGTGTTGAAAATGCCCGGGCCAGCGGGAGTCCTCTCCCTCTGTAGCGACATCAAGCAAGCCTTCACTTGCGACAAGGAGAGCTGCGAACTGGCTCAATCACAAGAGGCGGTAGTCGGGCGCAATAGCATTTGTCAAACCGTCACAACCGAAGTCGAGGATGACCTAGTTCTGGCCAAAAAAATAGCGAAGTAGGGAATTTCAGCGAACTCTGACACGAAGAAGATCCCCCTAGACCCTTCCAAGCCCTCCAAGACTACTCAAGTCGGGATCGGACTCGACCCCAAATAGGAAGACACGCTTGTCACCTTCCTCCAAGCCAACAAGGATATCTTTGCGTGGAAACCGTCCGACATGCCGGGCGTACCAAGGGAGGTGATCGAGCACGCCCTCAACGTGAAGACAGACGCCAAGCCAATCAAGCAACGGCTGCGGTGCTTCACTCAAGACCGCAAAGATGCTATTCGGGAGGAGATAACCAAGCTTCTTGCAGCCTGGTTCATCAAAGAGGTCTATCACTCGGATTGGCTAGCAAACCCAGTTCTGGTCTAGAGGAAAAACGGTAAATGGCGCATGTGCGTCGACTACACCGATCTCAACAAGGCGTGCCCCAAGGATCCATTTGGTCTACTAAGAATAGATCAGGTGGTGGATTCAACTGTAGGATGCGAACTTCTCAGTTTTCTCGACTGCTACTCAGGATACCATCAAATTAGCTTGAAGGAGGACTGCCTAAAGACGTCTTTCATCACGTCGTTTGGAGCGTATTGTTACATCACTATGCCGTTCGGTTTGAAAAATGCTGGAGCAACATATCAACGCGTAATTCAGCGATGTCTGCACACTTAGATCGGGCGCAACATGGAAGCCTACGTCGATGATGTGGTGATCAAGACCAAGTCCAAAAACGACCTCATCGCTGATCTGGAAGAAACCTTCCAAAATCTTCGAAGATTCAAGATGAAGTTGAACCCGGAAAAGTGCGCCTTCGGTGTGCCATCTGGCAAGTTACTCGGCTTCATCGTCTCGCATCGCGGCATCGAGGCCAATCTGGAGAAAGTCAACGCAATCATGAACATGGAACCCCCGACTAACTAGAAGGATGTCCAGAAGCTGACAGGCTGCATGGTGGCACTTAGCCGATTTAGTTCCTGATAGGGCAAATGGGGCATGCCCTTCTTCAAGCTATTGAAGAAGTAGACAATTTCCAATGGACTCCCGAAGCCCAGCAAGCCTTCGAAGACTTCAAACAATTTCTCACATCACCTCCCGTGTTGGCGTCACCCATGCCCCAAGAACCGTTAATGTTATATCTGGCAGCAACTACTCAGGTAGTTAGCATGGTGTTGGTGGTCGAGCGATCCGAACTGGGTCACATCCAAAAAATTCAACGGCTAGTCTACTTTGTCAGCAAGGTCCTTGCCAACTCGAAGATGAGATATCCGTAGGTCCAGAAGCTGCTATACGGCCTACTCATCACTGTCCAAAAGCTGGTGTATTGTTTCCAAGCACATCAAGTCACGGTGATCACATCGTATCCATTCGGGGACATCCTGCATAATCACGAGGCCACCGGCCGAATCGCTAAATGGGCGCTCGAGTTGATGGCGTTCGACATCACCTTTCAGCCACGGACAGCTATCAAATCACAAGCTCTAGGCGACTTCGTGGCCGAGTGGACATAAGTTCAAATGCCTACATCAACAGCGAAGCTAGAGTACTAGACAATTACTTCGACGGTTCTATATGGATGATGGCAACAGGGTGCCCGATCTTTCGTTAGGTAAGGATAACTCTCGATTTGGTAGAGATCGACACTCACGATTCGGCTTCTGATCACTAAGACCCGAACCCTGCAATCGCAGTACCACGTCTCCTCTCGTTATCAACCGTGCGTCGCCTGGTTGACCTCGCCACGAAGGTTAATCCCTGCATGCGAATCGAAAGACACAAGCAAAAACAAGGAAGATTGCAACTCAACTTGCAGATGAATGATTATAATCTCGAAGTTGGGGTCTCACAAGCTGATAAATGGCGAAACTGTTCACAGACAGATTAATCTAAGCAAAACCCACCCTAAACGGTGGTGGCTACTGAATATATATGAGTTAGGACGTCCTAGGGTGAGGGTTTGCCCTGTGAGGGGTGCACTCCTCATGGGTTTAGCCCACGACACAATTACAAGGCCCAAGGCCCAAAACAGACTTGGACTGAAAGAGGTATGTGTCTTGTTTCGATGATTTCGGATAGCTCAGGAGGAATTTTGATGTAGGACCAAAAGCATCTGAAAGTATACTTCATAAGCTTTCCAACAAGTACTTGTAGGCCCTGTAAATCCTTCTGGATCAAAAGTTATGACCGTTTAAAGTTGAGATTGTCTCCCAGCCCGAAACTGAATAGGTCTCGGGAATAGGAGTTTACTTGCACTTGTAGTCTCCACTTTAATATTTGGTTTCTTGAGCTATTCTCCATGGTCTTCTCTCAGGTTCCTAATAACAATAAAATCATCACAAGAATTAAATAGCATTCGTAGGGACGCATTCGTAGAAATATTTCCATGTAAGCTTAGGGACGCATTCACTTGGCGATTTAGTTGACGGGCACATGCGCGGGTAATTGGTCCTTGGATTGGTCCTTGGATCTGTGGCACATCTTGTTCAATATGAGGAGGTTGTAAGTGTGTATCTAAAGAAGTGATGTCCTCATCATCCTCCCCCTCTTGATTTGGAGTCGTCCTCGACTCAAGGTCATCTTCTTCACCCAAGTAAGGCTTTAAATCAGCAACATTGAAAACATTACTCACACCATAGTCTGCAGGCAAATCAATCTTGTATACATTATCATTTATTTTCACAAGAACTTTAAAAGGACCAGCAGCTCGAGACATTAATTTTGACTTGCGCAAAGTAGGAAACCTATCCTTTCTTAAGTGTAACCAAACAAGATCACCGGGTTCAAAAATAAGCTCCTTTCTACCTTGTCTACTAGCAAGTTTATACTTTGCATTCATACGCTCAATATTTTCCTTAGTGGTCTCATGTAACTTAAGCACAAATTCAGCCCGTGTCTTAGCATCAAAATTCACTTTTTCTGAAAATGGTAAAGGCAAAAAATCAATTGGAGCGCAAGGGTTAAAGCCATATACCACCTGGAATGGGCTTATCTTTGTGGTGGAGTGCAACGAACGGTTGTAGGCGAACTCCATATGTGGAAGACATTCTTCCCACATTTTCAAATTATTCTTCAAAACAGCCCGCGACATCGTTGACAAAGTACGATTCACCACCTCTGTTTGTCCATCGGTTTGGGGGTGGCAAGTTGTAGAAAATAGTAACTTCGTCCCCAATTTCCTCCACAACGTCATCCAAAAATGACTCAAGAACTTGGTATCTTGATCTGAAATAATTGTATTGGGCACACCATGTAGACGAACGACATCCCTGAAAAACAAATCAGCAACGTTGGTAGCATCGTCGCTCTTATGACAAGGAATAAAATGTGCCATTTTGAAAAATCTATCAACAACAACAAAGACACTATCCCTCCCCCTCTTTGTCCTAGGCAATCCTAAAACAAAATCCATAGAGATGTCTTCCCAAGGAGCACTAGGGATGGGTAGAGGCATATAAAGACCATGTGGATTAAGACGGGACTTAGCTTTGTTACAAGTGCTGCATCGTGCAATGTATCGTTCAACGTCACGCCGCATTTTCGTCCAAAAGAAGTGAGTGGCCAGCACATCCTCTGTCTTCTTCACTCTAAAATGTCCCATCAATCCACCTCCATGCGCTTCTTGCAAAAACAAAAGACGAACAGAGCTTGCAGGAACACATAATTTGTTAGTTCGATACAACAATCCTTCATTTAACACATATTTATTCCAAGTTCTCCCCTCTCGACAGTGATCATAAGCTTCTTTAAAGTCCAAATCAGTAGCATATAATTCTTTTATTGTCTCCAATCCAAAAATTTTATGATCAAGTTGAGATAACATAGTATAGCGCCTAGATAAAGCATCAGCAATCACATTGTCTTTGCCTTTCTTATGCTTAATGATATATGGAAATGACTGAATAAATTCTACCCATTTAGCATATCGTTTATTCAATTTAGCTTGACTTCAAATATGTTTCAAAGACTCATAATCAGAATGTATGATAAATTCCTTTGGCCATAGATAATGTTGCCAAGTCTCTAATGTTCAAACCAAAGCATACAATTCTTTATCATAGGTTGAATAGTTCAAACTAGGTCCTGACAACTTCTCACTAAAATATGCAACTAGCTTACCTTCTTGAATAAGCACACCTCCAATCCCAATCCCACTTGCATCACATTTAAGCTCAAAAACCTTACCAAAGTCAGGGAGTTGGAGTAGTGGTGCATGAGTTAACTTCTCTTTAAGCAAATTGAAGGCATCTTCATGTACTTGTCCCCATCGAAAAGGAACGTCTTTCTTTGTGAGCTTGTTCATGGGTGCGGCAATGGTGCTCAAATCTCACAAAGCGGCGGTAGAATCCAGCTAGCCTAAGAAAGCTCCGCACCTGTGTAATCGATGTAGGAGTCGGCCAACTCTTGATCGCTTCTATCTTGGTCTCATCAACTTCAATTCCCTATGGAGTCATAACATAACCAAGAAAAGAAACTCGCTCTGTGCAAAAAGTGCACTTCGCGAGGTTACCGAACAAACATGCATCTCTCAAAGCATTAAAAACAGCACGTAAATGTTCCTTATGTTCATCTAAAGACTTGCTGTAAATAAGTATATCATCAAAGTAAACCACCACAAATCTACCAATGAAAGTGTGTAAAACTTCATTCATGAGTCGCATAAAAGTACTAGGAGCATTAGTCAAACCAAAAGGCATTACTAGCCACTCATACAAACCAAATTTAGTTTTAAACGCGGTCTTCCATTCATCACCCAATTTCATTCTAATTTGGTGGTATCCACTATGCAAGTCTACTTTAAAGAACACAACAGAGCCACTTAATTCATCAAGCATATCATCTAACCTAGGAATAGGATGACGATATCTAATAGTTATGTTGTTAATGACTCTACAATCCACACACATGCGCCATGACCCATCTTTCTTAGGCACCAAAATAATAGGAACAGCACAAGGACTAAGACTCTCACGTACATACCCTTTTTTAAGCAAGTCTTGCACTTGACGCTGAATTTCCTTAGTCTCTTTGGGATTGGTCCTGTACGGTGCACGGTTTGGCAACGCAGCTCCCGGGATCAAATCAATTTGATGCTCAATTCCTCTCATATGTGGCAACCTCGGGGGTATCTCACTTGAAAATACATCAGCAAACTCCTGCAAAAGGTTAGTAATAGCACGTGGCAAAGAAGGAGGCAAGTCCTTAAGTGTAATGAAAGTTTCCTTGCAAACCAAAGCATAGCAAATAGATTCATTAACATTTAACTCAGAAATATCAGATTTAGTAGCTAACATGGAAGCTCCTTTCAACGTAAGTGTGTCTTTCCTAGCTGGTGGCTCATTTTTCTCCTTTTTAGGTGGAAACACATCTTTAGCTACTTGCTGATTTTCATACTTAGATTTATTTTCAGCATGCGCTATATCGTCCTTTAAAATTTCAGCAGGGGTCATTGGTAGCAACTCAATCTTTTTGCCATTATGTGTGAAAGTGTACGTGTTAGTTCTACCACGGTGCAGCACATCTCTATCATATTTCCCAAGGTCTACCCAAAAGCAAAGAACATGCTTGCATAGGAACGACATCAAAATTTGCACTATCATGGTACTTTCCAATAGAAAATTGCACTCTCACAACTTTACTTATCTTCAACTTACCACAAGAGTTGAACCATTGGATGTAGTAAGGCCGTGGATGTGGTTGTGTAGGCAAACCTAGCTTGTCAACCAAATCTAAACTAGCAAGGTTGCTACAACTGCTGCTATCAATGACAACACAGCATGCTCTATTGTAAACCACGAACCTTGATTGGAACAAATTGTGGCGCTGATTTTGCTCCGCCTTCTCCATTTGAGCACTTATCACCCGTTGTGCTACAATGCTCAGGTACTTGCTTGTATCTTCCGCCCTATGTGCTCACATCTCGTCGCTCTCGCTTCATCACCTGCATTGTTAGTGCCATATGCTATTCATCATCACATCACTAGCACTAGTGTACTCACATCATCTGTAGCAATGAGAATCTCTTATTTGGGCAATCACGTTGCACATGGCCCATCCCTTTGCACTTGAAGCATTGGATATCCCTCGTTCGTCCCGTAGAAGCAACCGATGATGCGCTTTTTGTGAGTGTCTGTATGCGAACAGATTTACTCACCTCGGTAGCTCGTGAAGCTGGCGTTGCTGGTGCCCTATTGGTGGAAGGCGTAGAACTCCGAATAGGGACACTTTTGCCTTGCCCAATGGAGGGCCTCGATGTAGACGTGCTTCCCCAATTGTTCCTTCTCAATGGCTGCCTTCCCTGCAATTCCTGTTCAGCTAATATAGCTAGATGGAACAATCGGTTAAGAGAATTATATTCCTTATATTGAATAATGTCATGAATTTCACGTCTCAACCCTCCATAAAATCGAGCCATCTTATCCTCCTCATCCTCCTCTACCTCACAACGCAACATTCCAATTTGTAGCTCTTGAAAGTAATCTTCTACAGATTTTTCTCCTTGGTCTAAGCGTTGCAACTTATTTCTCAAATCACGTTTGAAAGATGGCGGAATAAACCTACTCCGCATAGCTCGCTTCAACCTTTCCATGTGTTAGGTTCTAGGCCAGTTTAACTAGTTCATTCCACCAGATAATAGCAAAGTCCTTGAACTCACTAGTTGCTTGCCTAACCCTATGAATTTTAGGAACTAAATGGGAATTAAATTTCTACTCTACGGTCATCTCCCATCCAAATAGGCTTTCAGGGTCATATTTTCTAGAAATGAAGGCAAGGTAATTTAATTTAGCAAAGGGATCATCGTTACTCGCCTTGGTGGCGGTTACCTCCCATACCTTGTCGGTTGAATCGCAGCCGTTGTCGTAGGCGCTCGTCACGACGTGCATCACTATTGCCGGCTTCCTCCCCTTCATCACCTCCGTCATCGTCAACAAGTGGTGGTGGGTGACGGTTTGCTGCCAACTGCTCGATGCTGTTAGTGAGGGTGGCAATGCTCCCCACCATAGCCTGGAGGTCTTCCCGCATAGCATTCAAGGCAGCTACATTTTCCTCAATCTTCTGATCTAGCTTAACGATATCCTCTTTTGAAGCACAATCAGCGAAATCATTCACCTCACTTGCCATGGTTAGTAGAAATTAGGAAACAAACAGCACAAAAGTATTATACCTATCAACTACTACTATGCAAGGATAGTGGACACTCGCAAATGGAAGCACTTACCGAGCTCTTACAAGGTTCTGAGACTAGCGAGCAAAGGATGGTACAACCGGTAGCTGGTTTGTGATACCTTGAGGGCGTGATCCAGCGATTGCAAGGGTCGAGACCGTGCTGACCAGAAGTATATATGTGGAGCTTGGGAGGCCAAAATATGTTAGTAGCACACAATTCAATAACAGATAGTAATGTTGAATAAATATCCAAAACACTTGTCCTAGTTGTTGGCCTAAACGCATTCGAAACTAGATGTGATAAAACAAGGGAGACAAGCAAGTATGAAAGGACAGTAGCAAGGAAATAAGGCCAAGGCAAAACATAGCACAAAACAACACAGCTGGCTCCCTGGTGTGTCCTATGTGCTCCTCTCCTTTTCTTTTTTTTTCTTTCACACCCTTTTTTTATTTTGCTTTTATTTTTCTGATATTTTACTAGGAGCATAGGAACAACAACCTCAGGAGATGGCAACTCAGTCTGATATAAGATGTAGCCTATAGAAATACACGAGTGTGCTTTAAAAAGCATGCTAGAACTTTAAAGTGCAGATACCCAATTTTCTGGCCTGAATTTTGTAAAACTAATTTCGGCAAACCCAACATAGTGGGGAGTAGCGGATAGGAATTTTTTCGTAGATGTCCGTAGACTACTTATTTGCCTAATTCCGGCTCCGTATGCAAAAGTTATGGCTGTTTCAAGGAAGATCCTCCGTATCAGTGTTTTGGTGGAGGCTAGGTGGTGAAATCGGGGATGATATGGTGGCGATGGCTGCTGGGGCAGCGGATGGATCATGAACTGGACTCAGACACAATCTAAGCCAGCAACCAAACTCGACCTAGGACACAAACTCAACACTACGGACTCTGAAACAGAATTATGCAAAAAGGCTAAACGTGGTTGTAGGATTGGGAAAAAAAACCTACGTCTACCAATTTTGTTTTTGTGGCTTTTTTTGGACTCTAGGTATAGGAAACAAATATTGAAACAGGACAGAAAAGATAATACCTAACAGGCAACCTTCGCTTTGATACCACTTGATGGCAACGGGGTGCCCGATCTTCCATTAGGTAAGGATAACTCTCGATTTGGTAGAGAATTGACACTCATGATCCGGCTTCTGATCACCAAGACCCGAACCCTACAATTGCAGTACCACGTCTCCTCTCGTTATCAACCATGCACCGCCCGGTTGACCTCGCCACGAAGGTTAATCCCTACATGCAAATCAAAAGACACAAGCAAAAACAAGGAAGATTACAACTCAACTTGCAGATGAATGATTATACTCTCTAAGTTGGGGTCTCACAAGCTGATAAACGGTGAAACTGTTCATAGACAGATTAATCTAAGCAAAACCCACACTAAACAGTGGTGGCTACTGAATATATATGATTTAGGATATCCTAGGGTGAGGGTTTGCCCTGTGAGGGGCGCACTCCTCATGGGTTTAGCCTACGACACAATTACAATACCCAAGGCCCAAAACAGACTCGGACTAGAAGAGGTACATGTCTTGTTTCATTGATTTCGGATAGCTCAGTAGGAATTTTGATGTGGGACCAAAACCATCTGAAACTAGACTTCATAAGCTTTCCAACAAGTACTTGTAGGCCCTATAACGCCTTCTGGATCAAAAGTTATGACCGTTTGAAGTTGATGCTGTCTCCCAGCCCGAAACTGAATAGGTCTTGGGAATAGGAGTTTACTTGCACTTGTAGTCTCCACTTTAATATTTGGTTTCTTGAGCTATTCTCCATGGTCTTCTCCCAGGTTCCTAATAACAATAAAATCATCACAAGAATTAAATAGCATGCTATTCGTAGAAATATTTCCATGTAAGCTTAGGGACGCATTCACCTGGCGATTAAGTTGACGGGCACGTGCGTAGGTAATTGGCCCTTGGATCTGTGGCACGTCTTGTTCAACATGAGGAGATTGTAAGTGTGTATCTAAAGAAGTGATGTCCTCATCAACGGATTGGCGGCGCCGGGGCTGGCGTCGTGTTGACGTCCCCCACCGGCGAAAAACTCAAGTATGTTCTACAAATCCACGTCCCGGCTTCCCACAACGTCACCGAGTACGAGGCACTTATCCACGGCTCCGATCATATATCACTCGGCATTCGTCGACTGGTTGTGCGTGGAGACTCTGAACTCGTGGTAAACCTAGTTATGAAAGACTGGACATGTCTCGACGACACCATGGCAGCATACTGTCAGGAGGTCCGCAATCTAGAAAACAAGTTCGACGGGCTGGAGATAACACACGTCCTACGACAATACAACGACGCTGCAGATGAATTGGCCAACATGGGATCCAAGCGAGAAGCGGTCCCGACAGGGACCTTTGTTGAGCAACTTATGGAGCCATCAGTCAAGAAGAAACCAGTGCAGAGCAGTCGGGAGGCGAACCTACCCTGGCAACAGACGAAGTACTGAACATATGTCAAGATTGGCGGACTCCTGTTCTCAAATTCCTCCTGGACGATGAACTCCCAGAAGATCGCAGCCAAGCCGAACAAGTCAAACGTTGAAGCAAGAGTTTCCTAGTCATCGGAGAAAACCTATACCGAAGAAGTGCATCCGGTGTCCTCATGCGCTGCGTCGCCACTGAGGAGGGTAAGCAGATTCTATAGTCGATCCACTTGGGTATATGTGGCAACCATGCATCTAGGACGTTAGTTGGAAAGGCTTACCGACAGGGATTTTTCTGGCCAACAGCAGTAACAGATACCAAAGACATTGTTTACGCATGTGAGGGTTGCCAGTTCTATGCAAGACAAACCAATCTACCAGCCCAAGAACACAAACAATCCCAATCTCTTGGCCCTTTGTAGTATGGGGGCTTGACATGGTCGGGCCTTTCAAGAAAGCGCCAGGAGGGTTCACACACTTGTTCGTCACAGTGGATAAATTCACAAAGTGGATTGAGGCCAAACCCGTCGCAACCATAACAGTGGCACGAGCAAAGGACTTCATCATGAGTATATATACGATTCGAGGTCCCAACCGATCATCACCGACAATGGTACTCAGTTCATGGCGGCGTGTTTCAAGATCTGCTACGCGTCTGTGACACACGTAAGTTAATGGGCGGGTTGAACGAGCCAATGGTATGGTTTACAAGGTATCAAGGCCAGGATATTTGACGACTACAACCATACGCGGGCCGGTGGGTACAAGAACTCCCATCTGTACTCTGGTCCCTAAGAACCACGGTTAGTCAGGCAACTGGGCAATCCCCTTTCTTCTTGGTGTATGGTGCTGAGGCTGTGCTACCAACCGAGTTAGAGTTCGGCTCCCCGCGAGTTCGGGCTTACTTAGAAGACATCTTCAACAATACCCGATTGGTCGAACTAGATCAGTTGGAAGAAGCGAGGGATATCGCAATAATCCAGTCGGCAAGGTATCTTCAAGGCCTGCGTCGTTATCACAATCGCAATGTCTGTGGCCACGCCTTTTTGGTTGGAGATCTCGTCTTGAGAAAAATACAAACCACCAAAGACAGGTATAAACTATTCCCAATCTGGGAAGGGCGTTCATTATCGTTGAGGTTACTCGGCCAAGCGCCTACCGACTGAAGATCAAAGATGGTGCCCTCATCAGCAACTCATGGAATATAGAACAGCTACGTCCTTTCTATACCTGAGTTTTATACATTCTCATGTGTACAGTTTTTTCTCTGACTCACTACGCCACTTGTTTCAACCGAGTACTGAGTCGGGGGTTGCATGTATTATATGTGCTTTGTCAATAATATACGAGCCTGTTTTACTTAAGTTATGATGTTTTACTACGACTTTGTCACGTTTGCCCAAGTACAGCTCTCTGCGGTGAACAATTTTATTAAGTTCCTATAGACTAACTCGGCGTAGACTATATAGTCGGGTAAAACTAATGACAATTGAGTAACAATTCAGAGCTTGGTGGCATTGAACATATATTTACACATGTCTTTACAAAAAATCCACAATACACCGACTGCATGATATACTGTTCTTACATACCCAGGTCTCGGGTGATCAGCTCTGCAGTCGGCCTCGCCTTGGCTATCAACTCTAGCGCCTCCACAGGTGTCATCTCCTCAGCGAACCCCTCCCCGATAGCTTCAATATCTACCTTTGGGTAGATGGACTTGGTCATCGCTAGGGTCTGGGCCACGCCGACAACAACATGCTCATTCGAGTACCTCTTCAGGGCACTCGGTGCATCCTTAAGATGCGCCTCCACTTGGAAGATCGTGCTGGAGCTAGTTCCCACATCGCGAGGATCCATGATGTCAAGGAGCCCTTTCATGGACTCGGCAAGGGTCTCCCGTGACTCCTTGACAACCCTTATCTCCTCTGCGAAAGCCTGAAACTGGATTTGGGCATTGGCTCTAGCAGCTACCCGGGTTCACCGACAAGCAAACTTGTCAGGCAAAACTGCAGATGGGGTAATTAATGGATTGGTTAAGATCAATGTCAGGGCGGAGACTTACTTTTGTAGTCGGCCTCCCACTTGGCTATGGTCTTCTCCAGTTCAACTTTTTCCTTCTCGAGCTTGGCGTTGGCCTTCTTCAACTCGGGCTTCTCTTGCTCAAGCTCGGCATTGGCCCTTGTCAGGTTGGCTTTGTCTTTTTCAAGCCTGGCCTTGGCTCTCTCGGCCTCCTTCAGCTGGATTTCTCCCTCTGTTTGGATCTTCAGCTCGGCTTCGAGGGCTGCACGACAGATTAGTCAAGAACTCAACGTTGCAGTCAAGACACAACTGGGCAGTCGGGAACAACACAACTGGAGAAATATACTAAGGATTTGGTCAGGAAGAAGTATTCTGGAGACTTACCTCTCATCTTCTTGGCTTGGTCCCAATTCTCGTTCCTGAGCTGGGTGACGGCGTCCTTCAGCCAAGTTTTCCTCCCTTGATGGCGCTCCTCCAATACGTCTTTAGGGACTAGAGCTGGTCCAATTCTTGGAGCTAGGGGGCAACCTAGGTCAGGACCTCATGCATCTTCTCCGAGCGATCAACAAGCTTCTGCTTGGGAAGAAACAAGTCAAAGCAGAGTCAAGCGTCAGAACACTCGTGCGAGAAAGACTACCAAGATTCCAATACAATGGAAATCATACCTGAATCCCCTAGGACGCGGCGATTATGGCATGAAGCAAGTCTTCATGCTCCTTTTCCACCGCAACCTCATCATGCTTGTAACTCCTCGCGGTTCCATCGGGCGCCGTCCAGCGGAATGTCCGTGGGAACTTGCGGGGAGGAGTTTTGAGCCTGGGGAGGTCCGGTCTGTCTGGAGGAGATGACAGCGACGACGATGACGATGACGACGGTGACAAGGACGGCGATGGGGTCCTGGCCCCCAACTCGACAGCCTCCGGGACCTCGGGGGCTGGCTCAGGGGCTTCAATAGCCACCCCTTCGTTGGCCGGTGTCGGCGGCCCTGCAGTCAGGACCGTCTCAATTCCTGCAACTGGGACCATCGCCGGCTCAGCAGGTGTGCTTGTTGGCGCTGGGTCGGCTGGGGCTGGCTCTACAATGGGAGTGGCCGGAGCGGTCTCCTTGAGGTCAATATCGGCCCGCTTCCTGCGTAACGAGTCAAACTTCAAGACACTACCACGACGAACAAAATTTCCAGAAGATCCAGAGCAACTTACGTCTTGGAGAACTTAAGCTTCCGCACGAGTGATCCAGACCTCGGCGGTGGGTTGCGACCGGCTGTCGGGCCAGTCGGCGTGGCAGTCGGCTGTGGCACTTTTATCCTGGTTGGCCCCACTCCTGGTGCGGCTGGCTGGGGTGCCCGGGTACTCGGCGGTGCCGTCCTTGGGCTCAATGTTGCTGAGCCTAGTGGCGCTGGAGTCGACCTTGTACTCGGCGGCACTCGTGTTGGGCTCGATGTTGCTGAGCCCGACCGCACCGGTCCCGGTTTGGGACTCAATGGCCTGGGTGCTGTACCGGCGGGGTCTTTTATCTTTAAACTCCCGGCTGTGGCACTCGGCCTCATAACCTTCTTCTGGCCCTGGTCTACAACAGGTCTCTTCCCCGCTCTCTTGGAGTTGGGCTGGTCAGCAGAAGGACTTCTCGGCCTCTTCTTCAATTTCCAATCCGACAATTTTCGGGAGTCGTCATCGAACTCCTCACATGACTGCAAGCAGTTCAACAATACAAGTTATACACTGTGGAGCCAATCTGGGCACATATCTGCAAGCATTCACCACAGAGGAACTACAAGATAACATCAGCAAAGGTTACCTTTGGGCGTGGCCTGTTCTTGCTGTAAGCTGCTATGGACCGATCTGTGTCTTCAGTCTCGATCACCCCGCTGGCAAAGAAATCAAACAGGATGTTGGTCACCTTGTGCTTGCCCACCAGGTCAGCATATTCCCAGCTAGGATCGCCTTTGCCCTTGTAGTCCCAGCCGAAGTGGCACCTCAGCTTCAGTGGCATGATGCACCGAGTCAAGAAGCGCTTGGCCACCCAGGGACTAAACAACCCGGCTTTCTTCAGCTTGCTAATCCGGTCGACTAGAGTGTTAACCTACCCCATTTCTTCAGAGGTGGGTAGAGATGACCACTTGGCGATAATCACCAGGGGCAAACCCATAAAAGGGGGAAGGCATGGCTCCAAATCGGAACAGTAAAACCATTCCTTATGCCAGCCTTTGAGAGAAGATTTCAAAGGAATATCTAAATAGATCTTCTTCATCGCGTTCCTAAGTTGGACACCAGGCCCCCCAATCACTTGGATCTTATTTTTGGAGGGTTGGGGCTTGATATGGAACAAATACCTGAACAGATTCAGATGGGGTTCCACACCCAAGAAGCATTCACAAAGAGTCACGAAAATGGAGATTTGAAGAATCGAGTTGGGATTCAAATTCACCAACTCGAGCTCATAAAAAGAAAGGAGCTGGCGGAAGAACTTGGAAGATGGAAGAGAAAGACCCCGGTGGAAGAAAGAGGCGAAAACGACGGTCTCACCCTCCCGGGGCTCCGGAACCAATTCGCCCTCAGCTGGACTCCAGTGGATGATCTCCTGGCTTTGCAGCTTTAGCTGTGTCTCCAGAAGCTTCAACTTCGCCGACCTGCAATCTGAAGTCGGCCAGACATCATCCGATGCATCCACGGAATCCAACGCCCTTGGCATGGTTGGGGTTGAGGAGATTTTGGGGAAATGCTGCTGGAGGTTTGGAATGGACAAGGAAGAGTGGAATCGCCCGAGTTCTGGTGGGGAAGAGCGAGCAATAGCAAACCCTAGTGGAGTGGGAGGCGAAATTTCGGTGCGGAAGCGGAAGATGAAACGATTGGTGGATTGGAGAAGATGAAGGAATCTTTTCTCTCTCTCCTTGCCTTTTGTAGAGCCGTTTTCGACTCGTGGGCCTGGGCTCACAAAGTCGGCATTGGGCCACCAAGATATGAGTTTCTACAGTAGCACGCTCAATATGGACCGCTTGCAGGCTAGGTTAAAATCGCAGTGCTGATGCTACCAGCAGGAACCGAAGAGGTAAACAAATATGCTTCATGAAGGCCTAATTGCTAAACACATGTGTTTGGTTCTCTGTCTTATCCACCAGGTATGGAGGATATATCCTTATAAGGATCACAAGCTGGTCTTCATTAAAATTAGGGATGCAGGTATCTTTCTCGAGTACACCTAACCATGCAATGGATTTAATTTCATAAAGTGGTACTTGGCCTACATGCTTGGCCAACAGTTGCCATGAGCAATATTATTCCAGCCGACATGATGCTGAAGAGTCTAACTTTCGAGTAGTGCACTACTCGGGAGAGACTATAAACCTTCTTTCCAACTGACATGACGCTGAAGAGTCTAACTTCCGAGTGGGACGCCACTTGGGAAAGACTATAAAACCCCTTTCCAGCTGACATGAAGCTGAAGAGTCCCATATACGACTGGCATGCTACTCCGCAAGACTATAAATCATATTCTGGTTGACATGATACTAAAGAGTCTCATATACCAATAGTATACTACTCGAGAAAGACTACAAGATTAAAGATCTTTGACTTTATGTTTAATTGTCTTCACAATTAAGCACAAAGTTGGAGGCTACACCTAATAGGTGCATCTATTTGGCACACACTATTCATACATCTACATGAAGCCCTTCATTGCCTCGCTGCCAGCTGACATGAAGTAGGACTCGGGAAGAAGAAGCACTCAGACAAAGAGTATTCGGGAGCAATGCACTCGAGCAATCTTCACCGTGGAGAATGAGCACTCGGCATCAGCTGTGACTCAACTATGAAGGTCTCAAGGGCTACTGTGGAGGCCATGGGCCCCGGGTACCTCATCACAAGCATATGGGCCACTCGGATAGAGGATGGGCCGAGACTTGTAATTAAAGATATAGTAGCACCCGACAGACTTTGCCTTGTACGATATGGAATATACAATCCTTGTCGGGTAGATTGTATCTCTAAGAGGAGATCCCTTGGCTGTATCCGGCTGGGATTCCTACCTTGTACCCCTATCCCCCAGTATATAAGGGGAGGCAGGGTGCCCCCTGAGGACAGGAGCTGATAGAAGCAAACACAAATCCTCAAAGGAATAACACCACAACTGGACGTAGGGTATTACCTCACATCGAGGGCCTGAACCAGTATAAAATCTTTCTGTGTTCCTTTGCAATCCACTGAGTTTCCCCTTTCCGAGTAGCCCTATAATCATATTGCCGGTGTAAAACATCGACACTTCCCTTTAGGATGGATAGAGCATGGGCCGTTCAAAACCTTCTAGTAGTCGTCCGTACTGGGAGCTCCAGGACAGTTGCGATAGATAGCCGCGACGAGGTCCTCTGATTTTCGCTTGTGGTCCCTTGTCTTTGACGGTCCCATGTCATCTGACTTGCATCGTCTTCCCGTGCCTCGGCGATGGCGTTACCCAAGGTGGCATACTTGTTGGCCATCTCGAAGAGAGCTTTGTGTCGATGCTTTGCACCGGTAATAAAACTATAGGGCTACTCGGCGAAGGTGAATTCGGTGGATTGCAGAGGAACACAGAGAAGATTTATACTGGTTCAGGCCCTCGATGTGAGGTAATACCCTACGTCCAGTTGAGGTGTTATTCCTCTGAGGTGGTTTGTGATCAATGATCTTCCGTCTACCCTCATGGGGCGCCCTGCCTCCCTTTATATACTAGGGGACAGGGGTACATGATAAGGATCCCAGCCGGATACGGCCAAGGGATTTCCTTCTTAGAGATAGAGACCTATCCGACTAAGACTATGTTTTCTTATTATACAAGGCAAAGCCTGCCGGGTGTCATCTTATCTCTAATTACATGGTTTGGCCCATCCTCTATCCGAGTGGCCCATATACTGGTAATGAGGTACCTGGGGCCCATGGCCTCCACACTTTGACTGTATTCGGCGGCTTCCGAGTGAACTTGGCAATTAATGGTGTGTCTTTGATTCCCTTGTAGAAGGCGGCGATGACCGTCTAATCCTTGATCTTGGGGATTGTGTCCCTCTTCTCAAAAAAGTGCTTCATGAAATCCCGAAGCGACTCTTTTTTTTGGTGAACTTGATATAAGTCGAACTCGGTTCCAGGCCTCTAGTAGGTGCCTTGGAAATTTGCCATGAACCAGTCACGGAGTTCTCCCTAGGAATCGATTGACCCTCTCGGAAGCCCCGTTAACCAGGTTCGTGCCGACTCGGCAAGGGCGACTATGAGATAGTTGGCCATTGCCATGTGATCGCCTCCAGCAGCTTGGATTGCCAGGGTGTAGACTGTCAACTAGGATCCAGGATCTGTCTTGCCATTGTATTTGTCAATGCTAGTTCGTTTGATGCCAGACGACCAGTCGACTTGGCATAGCTCGCGTGTAAAGGCAGGGATTGCTTCGTCCGAGTGGTTTCCATGAGGAGGGCTCCGACTC
Source organism: Oryza meyeriana var. granulata (assembly GCA_003991445.1). NCBI lineage: Eukaryota > Viridiplantae > Streptophyta > Magnoliopsida > Poales > Poaceae > Oryza > Oryza meyeriana. Next base: position 110,264 of record RYFJ01000875.1, read on the forward strand.
CAACTCCGGTGACTGAATCACACATGGTGGAGGCCGAAGCGGTCATGTTTGTCTTCCAATCGGCGTTGTTCATCCTCCTTGAGTTCACGGTAGTGAGCTTGTATGTCCTGACGGAGATCTCGGCGCAGTCGGTCTCTAGCGTCATGGTTGTCTTGCCGACTGTAGTCGTAATGGTATCACCGGAGATCTTCATCATGGTTCTATTGTGATCTACGGAGAGACTCTAAAGGCCTTTGGTTGTAAGTTGACGCCTGTCGTCTGCCCATAGATGTTGATGTGGCAGCATCAGAAGTTGACATGCTTGAAAGGAACAGGGTGTCAGCGGACTACTAGTTCTGTTGAACCTCCGTAGATGTTATCATGGCCTTGATCTTGGAGATCATTGGCATTGCTTCATGGTCTGGCCCTAGCTGCAGGGTGTCGTATAATTTTTGTAAAATCATTTGTATGATTAATATTTTGTCATGAACAATATGCTTTACAAATGACTTATTTAATAGAAATTGGTTTGAAAATAACTATGGATATTGGTGTGAGTGTGTTTGACTAATGTGGATCAGGTTGCAATATCTATGCCTAGAAATGGTTGTTTTGTCTATTTGTGTAAGGTGACTTGAGGTCAACCTTAGTCAATAGTGAGGACCAGGACTATGCTCAGGGAGGGCCCAAGGTCTAGCACAATCGGGATGCCATGTGACAAGGTTGGACTAAAGTCAGTTTGTCTTGGGGTCAACATCGGTCAATGGCGGGATCAGGACAAAACTTAGGAAGGAGTTGAGGTCTAAAACGGTCAAGGATGCCGGGTGATGAGGTTGGACACAAAGTGGCACATGGTGGATGGACACCATGTGGGAGTTTTTTGCAACGGGCTTCGCAAATTGGGTGTGCAAGCACCGGAAAATTCGCGGAGAAATTTGGAAGAAAATAGAAGAGAAAAAGGTGCTACAGTTCTATGAGGTACTGTAGTGTGCAGTACTGTAACATGCAGGAGGGAGTCCGAGTCCAACTTGGCTGGATCTAATGTGATTTGGAAGATAGAGAAGAATTCAATGTTGGTAAACTGAATTAGATTTTGAATATTAGGGACTGAGTCCTTGTAGGATTAGGAGTTCTACTCCTAGTTTATGTTAGAGGTTTTGGGTATAAATAGATGTGGGGTTGAGACCCTAGATATATCAATCTTTGGAGGAGAAAAACTAGGGTTTAGTTTTGAGAGAGAGGAGTACTTTATATGCACTTTGTAAACACATCTTGATGTAATAAAGTTAATCTAATTCAATAGCTTTCTCTCTCCTTTAAAAGCAAAAATATAGGGGAAAATGTTTTCTGCTCCAAATCTTTGGTGGATTTTGGTATCTATGGTTAAATCCTTGTTCTCCTACCTTCTTTATGTACTTTACTTCTAAATTTGTGTTTTCAATTTAGTGGATTTTGCATTCATGCATAGTCTTCTTATATATATGTGACCAAGATCTATAATTTTTAATTGGCAACTTGGAGCTCAATTTGCCACAAATGTTTTATGCAATTTGTCGATGTTTTACACCGGCAATAGAACTATAGGACTACTCGGCAAGGGAAAACTCGGTGGATTGCAGAGGAACACAAAGAGAGTTTATACTGGTTCAGGCCCTCGAGGTGAGGTAATACCCTACGTCCAGTTGTGGTGTAATTCCTCCGAGATGTTTGTCGATCAATGATCTCATCGCCCTTTGAGGGGCACCCTGCCTCCCCTTATGTGGAGGCCATGGGCCCCGGGTACCTCACTACCAGTATATGGGCCACTCGGATAGAGGATGGGCCGAATCATCTAATTAGAGATAAGTTAGCACCCGGCAGGCCTTGCCTTGTATAACAAGGAAACATAGTCTTAGTCGGATAGGTCTTTATCTCTAAGAAGGAAATCCCTTGGCCGTATATGGCTGGGATCCTTATCATGTACCCCTGTCCTCTAGTATATAAAGGGAGGCAGGGCGCCCCTCAGGGCAGGAGACAAGATCATCGATCATCAAACATCTCAGAGGAATAACACCTCAACTGGACATAGGGTATTACCTCGCATCGAGGGCCTAAACCAGTATAAATCTTCTGTGTTCCTCTGCAATCCACCGAATTCACCTTCGCCGAGTAGCCCTATAGCTTTATTTCCGGTGCAAAGCATCGATAGTTGGCGCGCCAGGTAGGGGCTCCGGCGAATTTCTCATTAGTAGATTCGATGGATTCAATCAACGGAGTCAACAGCAACAAGTTCTCCCCTGGAGACGCAATAACCTTCGGGAGCTTAGATTTCATTGCCGATCAACTCAACAATCTCACCTTGGCTGAGGCAGATCCAATCTTACCAGCCGAGGAACTAGCCGGCATTGCACCAGTCGGCCCACAGGACACCACCATCTCCTTCAACGACTTACTGTGGCAGTCCTTCACATCGCCGAGCATCGGGACAACCCTCTCCTTCGGCATCCGACTTGCCCTAGGCCTTGAGCTAGCCTGGGTTGGGCTAAGAAGGGGAGAGATCGTCAATCTCCCTCACAGCTCCGGCGACATTGCGCATCTACATCCCACGCAGCAGACCCGACCTCCAGCAATTCAGTTTGGACATGGCCAAGCGCCGTTTCAGATTGGATCTAGAGAGGTCGGAGTCGTTCTTACTCCGATAAACTATTCGGAGTCTGACACCAAGTCGGACAGCGGTTCGAGCGCCAGTTCAGACTCTAGTTCGGCAAGCTTCCTCCTCTCCCGCGAGATCTTCATGGCTTCAACACCACCTTCCGAGGTACGCTGACTACAAGAGGAGCAACAGGAGGAGGCGCGCCTACTTCAACAAGAGGAGGCCAACCGCGAGGCCCGCAACGATGGGCTACGCCAGGCGGGGCGAGTCACTCAGCAGTAGATCCTCCAAACCAAAATCGGCAACCACGACGTCTTCGTCATGCCACAACAGAACGTTGTGGCCGCCGCAACCCTGCTAGACACACTCCAGCTCGGGCCTGATCACCAGGCCACCCCGACTATCGCCAAGATCAAGGCGATGATCACAGCTGCTGCCTGTCAGCAACAGCAGTCGGGAGACACAGCTATACCGACCAACCGGTCGGGTTCTCCGGCGGCAGGTTCATCTGCGTCAACGCGATGCTGGGCGGCCGGCTCCAGTCAGCATCGCGAAGAGTCCCGGCAAACAACGCTCGGCAATACCAACAATGACAACCGGCGGCGTTGCCGGTACGACCGCCGACCCAATCAAGACCTCCGAGTATGACTGCACCGCGACCTTCGCCACACCATAAACGCTCGACGAGAAGAACGCGAAGAAGATGAACGCCGCCGACTAGAGGACGAAAACGAGCGCTTCGGTCTCCACCACGAGCGGCTGCACCGCCAAGATCGGAGTCGAAGCCCTCACGAAGGCGAAGGCATCCTAGCTTTCACTCTGGAGCTACAGGACGTCTATTGGCCAACTGGCTTTAAGCCCACCGGGATTGAGAAGTACGACGGCAAGACAATCCTGAGGTCCTGGCTCACCGTTTAACCTGGCAGTTCGGGCCGCTGGGGGCGACAGCAAGTCATGGCTAACTACCTCCCAGTCGCGCTAGCGACTCTACGAGACATGGCTGACAGGCCTCCGAGGCGGTCGATCGGTTCCTGGGGACAACTCAGGGAGCGGTTCATCGCTAATTTCCAAGGGACCTACGACAGACCAGCTTTGGAGCATGATCTTTATCAGCTGCACCAGAAGAAAAACGAGTCTCTGCGCGAATTCATCAAAAGGTTTTCCGAGAAGCGCAACCAAATTCCAACTGTCAAAGACGAGGCCGTCATCGCCGCCTTTCGCAAGGGGGTAAAAGACGCCCCGCTTATTGCAAAGTTCACTCGGAAGCCACCATCCACAGTCCGGGCTCTCTTCGACATGGCCAACAAATATGCCGACTTGGCCGAAGCGGTAGCCAAGGCCCTCGACAAGAAGAAGGAGCCTCGACAGAAAGACCGGAAGGCGAAAGCCGGCAATGAGCCGTCTCAAAATAAGTCTAGCAGCCGCAAGCAGAAGTCGGACAAGGAGGTGGCCAACATAGAGCGTAGTCGGCCACGGCCCCAGCGGAACAACGACTACCAGAAAGTCATGAGCGGGCCATGCCTCTTCCACCCCAAGGGCAAGCACGCGGCCAAAGACTGCTACATGCTCAAGAAGTTTGCCTCCGAGCAGGCTTCATCGTCTGGCGCCGACAAGGACAAAGACAAGCCAGACTCGGGTCCAACTGATGATTTCCAAGATCCTCAAGCCGAGCTCAACCACATCTTCGGGGGGCCGCTCGCGTATGAGTCCAAGCGCAAACAGAAGCTTTCAGCGCGCGACATCAACACGGTCTCTACAATGGACACCCCTCAGTACCTACGCTGGTCAGAGATGGCCATTACCTTCAATCGCGCAGATCACCCAGATCGGGTTTCCCACCCGGGACGCTATCCACTCGTCCTGGACCCGGTCGTCAGAAACATCAAACTAAAGAAAACCCTCATCGACGGAGGTAGCGCACTCAATATCCTGTTCGCCAAGACTTTGGACGAGATGAAAATTCCTCGTTCAGAACTACGGCCGAGCACTGCGCCCTTCCACGGGATAATTCCCGACCTGTCATCAACTCCACTCGGGCAGATAACCTTGCCGGTAACCTTTGGCACGCGGGATAACTTCTGCACGGAAAACGTCTGTTTCGAGGTGGCCGACTTCGAGACCGCGTACCATGCCATACTCGGTTGACCGGCACTCGCCAAATTGATGGCGATACTACACTATACATACATGGTGTTGAAGATGCCTGGGCCAGTAGGAGTCCTCTCCCTCCGCAGCGACATCAAGCAAGCCTTCACCTGCGACAAGGAGAGCTACGAACTGGCTCAATCACAAGAAGGCGGCAGTTGGGCGTGATAGCATTCGGCAAGTCGTCACAACTGAAGTCGAGCAGGATCAAGTTCCGGCAAAAAAAGCAGCGAAGTCGGGAATTTCAGCGGACTCTGACACGAAGAAGATCCCCCTAGACCCTTCCGACCCCTCCAAGACTGCTCTAGTCGGGACCGGACTCGACCCCAAATAGGAAGACGCGCTCGTCACCTTCCTCCAAGTCAACAAGGATATCTTCGTGTGGAAACCGTCCGACATGCCGGGCGTACCAAGGGAGGTGATCGAGCACGCCCTAAACATGAAGACAGATGCCAAGCCAGTCAGGCAACGGCTACGGCGCTTCGCTCAAGACCGCAAGGATACTATTCGGGAGGAGATCACCAAGCTCCTCGCAGCCGGGTTCATCAAGGAGGTCTATCACCTGGATTGGCTGGCAAACCCAATCCTGGTCCGGAAGAAAAAGGGTAAATGGCGCATGTGCGTCGACTACACCGATCTCAACAAGACGTGCCCCAAGGACCCATTTGGTCTTCCTAGGATAGATCAGGTGGTTGATTCCACGGCAGGGTGCGACCTACTCAGCTTTCTCGACTGCTACTCGGGATACCATCAAATCAGCCTGAGGGAGGAAGACTGCTTAAAGACATCTTTCATCATGCCGTTCGGAGCGTACTGCTACATCACAATGTCGTTCGGTCTGAAGAATGCTGGAGCAACCTATCAATGGGCCATTTAGCGGTGTCTGCACACTCAGATCGGGTGCAACGTGGAAGCCTACATCGACGACGTGGTGATCAAGACCAAGGCCAAAGAAGACCTCATCGCTGACCTGGAAGAAACCTTCCAAAACCTTCGAAGATTCAAGATGAAGTTGAACCCGGAAAAATGTGCCTTCGGTGTGCCATCCGGAAAGTTACTCGGCTTCATCGTCTCGCATAGCAGCATCGAGGTGAACCTGAAGAAAGTCAACGCCATCAGGAACATGGCACCCCCGACTAATCTCAAAGACATCCAGAAGCTGACAGGCTGCATGGCGGTACTCAGCCGGTTTATTTCCCGACTGGGCGAACGGGGTATGCCCTTCTTCAAGCTCCTCAAAAAGGCAGACAATTTCCAGTGGACTCCGGAAGCCCAGCAACCCTTCCAAGACTTCAAACAATTCCTCACATCGCCTCCTGTGCTGGTGTCACCCATGCCCCAAGAACCGCTAATGCTATATCTGGCGGCAACCACTTAGGTAGTCAGCACGGTATTGGTGGTCGAGTGATCCGAACAGGGTCATATTCAGAAAATACAACGGCCAGTCTACTTTGGCAGCGAGGTCCTTGCCGACTCAAAAACAAGATATCCGCAGGTCCAGAAGCTGCTATATGGCCTACTCATCACAGTCCGGAAGCTGGTGCATTATTTTCAAGCACATCAAGTCACGGTGGTCACAGCGTTTCCACTCGGGGATGTCCTTCATAACCGCGAGGCCACCGGCCGAATCGCTAAACGGGCACTCGAGTTGATGGCGTTCGACATCACTTTTCAGCCATGGACAGCAATTAAATCTCAAGCTCTAGCCGACTTCGTGGCCGAGTGGACAGAAGTTCAACTCCCAACACCAACAGCAAAGCTAGAGTACTGGACAATGTACTTCAACGGTTCTCTACAGATTGGCGGCGCCGGGGCCAGAGTCATATTGACATCCCCCACCGGCGAAAAACTGAAGTAGGTTCTACAAATCCACTTCCCGGCTTCCCACAACGTCGCCGAGTACGAGGCACTTGTTCACAGGCTCCGCATCGCTATATCACTCGCCATACGTCGCTATATTCTTAACTCGTGGTAAACCAAATCATGAAAGACTGGACCTGTCTCGACGATACCATGGCGGCATACTGTTAGGAGGTCCGCAAGCTGGAAAACAAGTTCGACGGGCTGGAAATCACACACGTCCTGCGTCAATACAACGAGGCGGCAGACGAGCTGGCAAACATGGGATCCAAGCGAGAAGCAGTTCCGACTAGAATCTTTGTTGAGCAACTTATGGAGCCATCAGTCAAGAAGAAACCAGCGCCGGAGCAGTCGGGAGGCAAACCTACCCCGGCTACAGACGAGGTGCTGCACATATGTCAAGACTGGAGGACTCCTGTTGTCCAATTTCTCCTGGACGATGAACTCCAAGAAGATCGCGGTCAAGTCGAGCAGATCAAGCGTCGAAGCAAAAGCTTCCTACTAGTCGGAGAAGACCTGTACCGAAGGAGCGCATCCGGTGTCCTCATGCGCTACGTCACCACCGAGGAGGGCAAGCAGAACCTGCATTCGATTCACTCGGTCATATGTGGCAACCATGCCGCATCCAGGACGTTAGTCGGAAAGGCTTACCAGCAGGGATTTTTCTGGCCCACAGCAGTAACAGACGCCAAGGACATTGTTCGCAAGTGCGAGGGTTGCCAGTTCTATGCAAGACAAACAAATCTCCCAACCCAAGAACTCCAAACCATCCCTATTTCCTAGCCATTCGCAGTATGGGGGCTTGACATGGTCGGGCCTTTTAAGAAAGCGCCAGGAGGGTTTACACATTTATTCGTCGCAGTGGACAAATTCACCAAGTGGATTGAGGCTAAACCCATTTGTGGGTGCCATGGGCCCCGGGTACCTCATGACAAGCATATGGGCCACTCGGATAGAGGATGGGCCTAGCCTTGTAATTAGAGATATAGCTAGATTCGGCAGACTTCGCCTTGTATAGAAAGGAATATACAGTCCTAGTCGGGTACGTTATATCTCTAAGGGGAGATCTCCTAGTCGTAATCCGATGGGGACTCCTACCTTGTAACCTTGTCCCCCAGTATATAAGGGGAGGCAGGGCGCCCCATGAGGGCAGAAGAGCTCATAGAAGCACACGGCCATACAGTTCATCAGAACTACCACCGTATATCCTCAAAGGAATACATACAAACTGGATGTAGGGTATTACCTCACATCGAGGGCCTGAACCAGTATAAAATCTCCCTGTGTTCCTTTGCAATCCACCGAGTTTCCATCCGCCGAGTAGCCCCATATATTTATTGCCGGTGTAAAACATCGACAGTTGGCGCGCCAGGTAGGGGCTTCGGCGCGATCTACATCTACAAGCTCGATGGATCCAGCAACCGAAGTCGACGGCGGCAAACTCCCCCCCGGAGATACAATCGCATTCAGAAGCCTTGACTTCGTCGCCGACCAGATCGGCAATCTCACCCGGCCGACACGGACCCGATCCAACCGGCCGAGGAACCAGCTGACTCCGCGCCAGTCGGCCCACACGACGCTGCGGCAATCTTCGACGACATGCTGCGGCGATCTCCAATACGCCCGAGTCCAGGGACAACTCTTCCTTTCAGTGTTCGACTCGGACTCGGTTCTGAGCCGGCCGAGATCGGGCCGAGAAGGGAAGAGATCGTCAACTTCCCGTTCGGACTCAGCGACGCCGCGGATATCTACAATCTACATCCGACGCGGCAAACCCGATCCCCTGGAGTTCGACTCGGATACGGCTCCGAGCCGCTCGAGATCGGATCTAGGGAGGTCGGAGTTGTGATCACCCATCAACTATTCCGACTACGACTCCCAGTCGGATTCCGACTCCAAGTCGATACTAGCTCGGCAAGCTTCACTCCGCCGCGAGAAATTTTCATGGCATCAAGAGGCCTACTCCATTCAGGAATCATGCCGACAACACGAGCCACAAGAGGAGGAGGCCTGCCGACTGCAAGAACAACAGGAGGAAGAAGCAGACGCCTGCACGCCCGCAACGACGATCTACGCGAGGCCTGAGCAAACCGCTCAGCAGCAAATCCTCCAAACCCGAGTCGGCGACCACGATGTCTTCGTTACTCCCCAACAGAACATCGTGGCCGCTGCAACCCTACTGGACACAGTCCAGCTTGGGCCTGATCATCAGCCACCCCCGACGATCGCAAGGATAAAAGCCATGCTTACCGCTGCTGCATGTCAGCAGCACCAACAGTCGGGAGATACCCTCATACCGACCAACCCGGTCGCATCCCCAATGGCAGTCTCGTCTACCTCAAAGCGACGCCGAGTGGCCGGCTCTAGTCAGCTGCACACGGAGTCACGCCAAACGTCATTCGGCAACCCAAACAACAACCGGCAACGTCGAAGTGACCGTCGGGACAACCGGGATCTCCGAGGCCAACTATGGCGTGATCTTCGGCAGGACACCAATGCTCGGCGCCGCGAAAGAGAAGAAGACGAGCAACGCCAACCGGAAGACGAGAACGAGCATTTCGGCCTCCACCACGAGCGGTTTCGCCGCGTAGTCGGGGTCGGAGTCCTCATGAAACAAAGGCATACCGGCCTTCACCCAGGAGCTACAACAGGTCGACTGGCCGTTCGGGTTTCAAGCCTACAAGCATCGAAAAATACGACGGCAAGACTGATCCCGAGTCCTGGCTCACAGCATAACACTCTGGCAATCCAAGCTGCTGGAGTGACCACAAAGTCATGGCTAACTACCTCCTAGTTGCTCTAGCCGACTCAGCGAGGACATGGCTAACAGGACTTCCCAAGCAATCAATCGCTCTTGGGGAGAACTTCGGGAACGTTTCATCACCAATTTCCAGGGAACATAACGAGAGGCCATCTTCTGAGTACGACCTATATCAGTTTGCGTCAAAAGGAAGAACGAGTCCTCTTCGTGACTTCATCAAGAGGTTTTCTGAGAAGAGGAACTCAATCCCGAACATCAAGGATGAGGTCGCTCATCGCCGCCTTTCGAAAAGGAGTCAAAGACACCTCGTTCATCGACAAATTCACGCGGAAAGCCTCCCAACTCTGTCAAGCCCTATTCGACATGGCAAACAAAGTACGCCGACTCGGCCCACGCTGTTGCCGAGGCTCTCGATGACAACAAGTCACCCTGACAGAAGAAGCGGGGACGACACCGACGACGCGGGTCCCAACTAAAGCTGGGAATCGCAAACGCAAGTCAGACGGCTCCATTGTGGCAGTCGGTCACGACCGCCTTCGACCTTCAACAACTGAGGATTATCAGAACAACAAGTGACATGCTCAGGGGCTCACAAGCTCAAACACGAGGATGCAATCCCCACTCCCAAATACCGAACAGCTAAGTCGCTTTCTGATAAACATCTCCTCAACTCGGCCTTGCTAGTGCCACAGCCGCTTACACCTAATAGGTGTATAAGCTGCGCATTTACTTTTTTCCGTTTTGCTCTTAAATGATACAAAAGTACTCGAGTAGCATAAAATCTCGATCCGTGAAACTCTGCTCCATGTAAGACGAACTCAAGTCACCCAAACGCGTGCCTGGGAAGAGCCATGAGCCAACTCCCGACGCTAGGGGGCTATGACTAGTCGGGCAGAAGTGCTTAAACGTAAGGGGTCAACTACTCGAGGAAATTAATATCAAAAAGAGAAAGAACACGTATTACATACATTGTAAAATACATTTTATTCGGTGATTATTTTCATCATCAGATGCTACTCATCCGATATTTTTTATATTGCAGGCCCAGCTCCGGATATGCGTGACAGGAACTCAGGGCTTCGAGCCTATCTCCTACGCTCGGGGCTGGACAAGTCTGCCGAAATACACTCGGGATGCTCCATGAGGGCTACTTACGAGTACTTTGCGCCAGTCGGGACGTCATCTTCCCCGACTACGCTCCATGGAGCTAACAATCGCCCCCGGCGCCAGTTCGGGGCTGTGTACCACTCGGCTAAGTAGGGTAACGCCCCATGAGGGTCGCCAGCCGAATCCTACGCTAATGCTAGGTTCGGTACCTTATTTGGCCGCAACTCTGTCAGGTTGGGTACGCCCCATGAGGGTCGCCAGCCGAATCCTATGCTAATGCAAGATTTCGGGTGCCTAGCTTGGCTATAACTCTGTTGGATAGGTACGCCCCATGAGGTCACCAGCCGAACCCTCTGCTAATGCAGGTTCGGGTACCTTGTTCGGCTTTTCCCAAGTCAGAGAAGACTTACATCGTCAAAGCGCATCCGGAGTTCTCATGCACTGCGTCACACCTGAGGAGGGCAAAGCAGATCCTGCAACATACCTACTCGGGTACATGTGGCAACCAGTTTTGCATCCAGAACGTAAGTCGGAAAGGCTTGTGAATAAGGATTTCTCTGGCTGATTAGCGGTTACCAACACAAAAAACTCATCCTGACATGCGATGGATGATACTTCCCTAGAGCTATGCTGGATAGGTCGGCTCAGGCCGGCTTATTTGGTAGCAGCCACCAAGATATGAGTTCCTAACGGTAGCATGCTCCATGTGGGCCGCCCGCAGGCTGAGTTGAAATTATAGCGCTGGTGCTACCAACAGGAGCCGATGAGGTAAACAGATATGCTTCATGAGAGCCTTATTGCTAAACATATATGTTTGGGTATCTGTTTATTCCGCCAGGTCTCGAGGATACATCCTTACAAGGATCACAACTGGTCTTCATTGAAATTGGAGATACAGGTATCTCTCTCGAGTACACTAACCACGTAATGGATTTATTTTTCATACAGTGGTACTCGTGCCTATATGCGCGGCCACCAGTTGCCATGAGCAACATTACTCCAGCCGACATGACGCTGAAGAGTCTAACTTTTCGAGTAGTGCACTACTCGGGAGAGACTATAAAATTCTCATTCCCGCTGACATGATGCGGAAGAGTCTAACTTCTGAATGGGACGCCACTCGGGAAAGACTATAAACACCTTTTCCGGCTGACATGATGCCGACGAGTCTAATTTTCGAGTAGTATACACTACCGGGAAAGACTATAAACACCCCCTTTCCAGCTGACATGACGCTGAAGAGTCCCATATACGAGTAGCATCCTACTCGGGCAAGACTATAAACGCACATCCGACTTGACATAAGTCGAAGATCCTATATACGAGTAGTTCCCTACTCGGCAAGACTATAAATCATATTCCGGTTGACATGATACCGAAGAGTCTCTCATGTACCAGTAGTAATCTACTCGGGAAAGACTACAAAGGTTAAAGATCTTTGACTTCATGTTTAATTGTTTTCTCAATTAAAGCACAAAGTCGGGGGCTACACCTAATAAGGTGCGCCTATTCGGCGCACACTATTCCAACATCTACATCGAGAACCTTCATAGCCTCGCTGCCAGCTGACATGAAGCAGGACTCGGAGAGAAGCAGGCACTCAGACAAAGAGTACTCGGGAGGCAATGCACTCGGGAAGACTTCACCGTGGAGGATGAGCACGCGGCATCAGCTGTGACTCAACTATGAAGGTCTCGGGGGCTACTGTGGGTGCCATGGGCCCCGGGTACCTCATGACAAGCATATGGGCCACTCGGATAGAGGATGGGCCTAGCCTTGTAATTAGAGATATAGCTAGATTCGGCAGAACTTCGCCTTGTATAGAAAGGAATATACAGTCCTAGTCGGTACGTTATATCTCTAAGGGGAGATCTCCTAGTCGTAATCCGATGGGGACTCCTACCTTGTAACCTTGTCCCCAGTATATAAGGGGAGGCAGGGCGCCCCATGAGGGCAGAAGAGCTCATAGAAGCACACGGCCATACAGTTCATCAGAACTACCACCGTATATCCTCAAAGGAATACATACAAACTGGATGTAGGGTATTACCTCACATCGAGGGCCTGAACCAGTATAAAATCTCCCTGTGTTCCTTTGCAATCCACCGAGTTTCCATCCGCCGAGTAGCCCCATATATTTATTGCCGGTGTAAAACATCGACACCATTGCAACAATTATAGCGGCACGAGCAAAGGACTTCATCATGAGCATACTATACCGGTTTGGGGTCCCTAACCGCATCATCACCGACAATGGTACTCAGTTCACGGGCGGCGTATTCCAAGACTTCTGCGAAGATTTCGGCATCAAGATCTGCTACGCATCTGTGGCACACCCGCAGAGCAACGGGCAGGTCAAATGAGCCAACAGCATGGTCTTACAAGGCATAAAGGCCAGAATATTTGACCGAGTACAACCATATGCGGGCCGGTGGGTACAAGAACTCCCGTCTGTTCTGTGGTCTCTCAGAACCATGGTTAGTCGGGCAACAGGGCAATCCCCTTTCTTCCTGGTCTATGGTGCCGAGGCTATGCTACCAACAGAGTTACAGTTTGGCCCTCCGCGAGTCCGGGCTTACTCAAAAGACATCTCCAACAATACCCGACTGGTCGAGTTAGATCAGTTGGAAGAAGCAAGGGACACCGCAACAGTCCAGTCGGCAAGGTATCTTCAAGGCCTACGTCGCTACCATAATCGCAATGTCCGTGGCCGTGCCTTTTTAGTCGGGGATCTCATTCTGAGGAAAATACGAACCACCAAAGACATGCATAAATTATCCCCAATCTGGGAAGGGCCGTTCATTATAGCCGAGGTCATGCGGCCAGGCGCCTACCGACTAAAGACTGAAGACAGCGTCCTCATCAGCAACTCATGGAACATAGAACAGCTACGTCCTTTCTATACCTAAGTTTTATAATTTTCATGTGTACAGTTTCTCTGACGCACTACGCCGCTTGTATCAACCGAGTAGTGAGTCGGGGGCTGCATGTATATATGTGTTCTGTCAATAACATACGAGCTTATCCTACTTCAGTTATGAAGCCTTACTACGAATGTCACGTTTGCCCGAGTACAGCTTCTTACTTTGAACATTTTTTATTAAGTTCTGACAGACTAACTCGGCGCAAACTATACGGTCAAGTAAAGCTAGTGATGACTGAGTAGCAAGCTTGGCGGTATTGTACACATATTTACACACGTTCTTTCACAAAAGTTTATACACACCGACTACATAACATGTTGCCCTTACAGACCCAGGTCTCGGGTAATTATTTCAGCAGTCGGCTTTGCCCGGGCAATTAGCTCCAGGGCCTCCTCCGGCGTCGTCTCCTCGGCAAACCCCTCCCCGATGGCTTCAATATCTACCCTCGGGTAGATGGACTTGGTCATCGCCAGTGTCTAGGCCACGCCGGCAACAACATGCTCATCCGAGTACTTTTTCAAGGCACTCGGTGCATCCTCAAGACGCGCCTCTATCTGGGGGATCCTGCTGCAACTGGTTCCCACAGGGCGGGGATCTATGAGGTCAAGGGCCCTTTCACAGACCCGACGAGGGCCTCCCGTGACTCCCTGATCACTCCTATCTCCTTTGTGTAGAACTGATACTGGGCCTGGACATTGGCTCTCATGTCTGCCCAGGTCCGCCGGCAAGTAAACTTGTCAGACTCGGCTACAGACGGAACGACTAACGAATTGGCTAAGATCACGGTCAGGTTGAGGACTTACTTTCGTAGTCAGCCTCCCACCCGGGCCATGGTCTTCTCTAGTTTGGCCTTTTCCTTACCGAGCTTGACGACGGCCTCTGTCAACTCGGCCTTCTCCCGGTCAAGCTCGGTGTTGGCCTTCGTCAGGTCGGCCTTGACCTTCTCAAGCTTGGCCCTGGCTTCTTCGGCCTCCTTCAGCTGCGATTCCCTCTCTGTTCGGGTCTTCAACTCCGCTTCGAGGGCTGCACGACAGATTAGCCAAGAGCTCAACCGTGCGGTCGTGACATAACTGGGCAGTTGGGAACAACGCAGCTGGATGAATGTGACGATGGTTCAGTCAGGAAGATACATTCGAGGAGTTTACCTCTGATCTTTCTGGCTAGGGCCCAAGTCTCCTCCCTGAGCTGATCGGCGTCGCTCTTCAGCCAGGCTTCCCTCCCCGCGTGACGCACCTCCATCTGGGCCTTCAATGCCCGGAGTTGCTCCAATTCCGCGAGGTGGGGAGCCATTTCGATGAGGATCTCCGTCATCGCCTCATTGCGGTCGACAAGCTTCTGCTCAGGACAAGAGACAACGCAAGGATGCAGTAAGACATGAAAACAAGAAGATCGCCAAGACTCTACCACAAGGATCATACCCCAACTCCCTTGGACCCGCTGATAGCGGCGCGAATCAAGCTTTCACGTTCCCTCCTCGTGACGACTTCATCAAGCCTGAAGCTTTTCACGGTCCCGTCAGGCGCTGTCCATGTAAATGTCCGAGGCATCATGCGCGGAGGAGCTTCGATCCGAGGCAGGTTTGGGATCTCTGGCGGCGGCAACGACGACGACGACCACGATGGCGATGGGGTCCCGGCCTCCGCACCGCCGTCCCCTGTGGCCTCGGGGACCTTCTCAGGGGGAGCGTGTTAACGCCAAAATTTGGTACGGGTTGTTACCATGTTCGGTTAAGGAAAGAAGCGATATCAGCCATTGGAAACTAATCCAGAAGAGTCCGAGTTTGGGAAGAGACCGGGAAGACCACAGTATGGCAGTAAATTACCTTATCTATTAATTAGGTAGTTTTGATAATCTTTAGGAAACCTGATCTCGTATCCGATCAGGGCTTGTTAGTTTTCCGTTTATAGATAGGAAAGTATGTACCGTGTCCTATAAGGACTCATGTAACTCGGGGTATAAATACGTATGCCCGGGGACCTTGCAATCTATCTCAACGATCAATACAATTCGGTGCATCGCCACCCTTTACCAACGGGTTCTTGCTTCTCGAGCCGGGCTACATCGGTTAGGTCCGAACTCCAGCGAGAGGGTAAGTCTCGTTACCCCCGGCTACCAATCGCTAGGACTTCCTCGTTAGGTCCGATATTCTAGTCGTATATGGTAGCCGGCTTACCACGATATATCTGCTTCGTCTACGGCTGCATCGGTTCGGTTCGATCTCTTAGGCCTATCAGGTATATCACATCACGCGTGCATAGTTTTTATCGTTTACTGGGGAAAGCTTATCGTCAGTTTGTGCTGCAACTCGTTGGGTCCGACCTACTAAACTGAGCGATAAGTTGTTCCTGCTAGGCCGATGGTTTCTGTGCAAGCGTCTTATCGGAATGCATAGCCGGTAAGTTATCATACACATCACGATTGCATTAGATCTATCGGCTCACCGAGGTTCTTTTATTATTGTTGATCTGTGCTGCATCAGTTAAGTTTGAACTACTAGATTGATAGTGATAGATTTACTCTTGCTGAGTCGATAGGTTTTATGCGATGTTCTATCGGAGTGCTTAGCCGATAGGTTATCTTTTTATAAAGCCGACTGTATTATCCTTACTGTTTGTCATCTATATTATCATCGGTTTTCTAGCCGATGCTCATGTGTTTCCTCGGCAGTCGGCTGGCTTACTGTTTTGCTTATCTATTTTATCATCGGCTTCTAGCCGATGCACATGTTATACTGATAGCTTATCCACTTGTTTATAGCGCTATCGGTTTCCTAGCCGATACACAGGTGCCATTGGCTATCGGCTACGAGAAGCCTATATCAGTCCGTATCGGCCGATAGCCGATGTGCAGTTGCTGCTGACCCGGGCACGAGCACAAGCGAGGACCCGGGAGCGAGGACCCGGGAGCGAGAACCCGAGCACGAGACCCGGGCGCGAGTACAGGCGAGGGCCCAGGCACGAGCATAGCGGCGATTGGCTGGAAGGAATCCGTATCGGCTTACTGGCCGATTGGATCAGTAATCAAATTTCTTCATCTCCTTGTCAATTGCGGGGTCAAATTGACTGGCACGCCTACGAACCTCAAATATTTTAGGACCTGCACTGGAGCTAAGCAGATCTCCCAGGCCTTCGCGTGTCTCTAGGCGCCGAACCAGATCGTCAGCAAGCTTTTGGCACACCCGGCGGTTTTCGGCGTCAACAGAGCGATGGCGGCCTCCACACCGCCATCCCCTGTGGCCTCAGGGACCTTCTCAGGGGGAGCGATGACGGCCTCCGCAACAGGCGACGCTTCAAGGGCTAGGACTTCAACCTCGGTGACTGCCTCTTGGTCGGTGGTGGCGGCAACCCTGTAGTCGGGACCACCTGGTTTCCGCGACCCGAGCTGGCCACCGGCTCAGCAGGTGTGTTCGCGGCGGCGGGTCGGCTTGGAGCAGGCTCTTTACAAGGGAGCGGTCAGATCGGGTCTCCTTGGAGATCGGTATATCAGCCCCAACCAGCTTCCTGCACGATCGAAACAAGACATCAGAACACCGCAACAACATAAAGAGAATTTAGTTCAGAAGATCCGGAGCAGCGCACCTCTTGGAGAACTTCAGCTTCCTGCCAGGCGACCCGGGTCCCAGCGGAGCGCTATAGCTCCGGGGTCGGGCCCAAGTCGACGTTACGGTCGGCAGTGGCGCATCAGCCCAAGTCGGCCCCAATTCTGGTGTGGCTGGCTTCGGTGCCTCCATCCTCGCGGATAGGCGTCGCTCTTGCGGCCGCCCCTCGACGGCGCTGTTGCCGGGGCGTCGACAACGTCGGGCTCAAACCCGCAGGCCTCAACCTGGGGCTGATCGCCTGGGGCGCTGCGGCGACGGTGTTTTTTATTTTCAGGCTTCCTTCCACGGCGCGTGGCGTCATGGCCCCCTCGCCTCGATACAAAATCGGCTTTTTCTCGGCTCTCTTGGAGTCGGGCTGGGTGGTGGCTAGCTCCTCGGCCTCTTCTTTGACGCGACGGCTGACAAAGGGTGGGAGTCCTCATCAAACTCTTCATGCCACTATAAGTGAGCCAACAAAATACATCATGCAATGCTGAACAATCATAGTTCCACAGGCATTCATCACAGAGGAAGATTAAGGGTTACCTTGGTCCGGGGCTGAATGAAGCTATAGGCCGCAACCCTGCGGTTATCGTCTTCGGTCACAACCACCCCTTTGGAGAAGTAGCCGAACAAGGTCTCGGTCACTGCCCCCTTGTTCGCCGACTCATTGCTTTCTCGGTCAGGATCGTTTTTGCCTTTAAAGGCCCAGCCGAATGCACTCCTCAGCTTCAGCGACTGGATACACCGGGTCAGGAAGCGACGAGCCACCCAAGGTCCCGTCAGGCCAGCCCTCTTAAGGTCATCTATCTTCACCAGCAATTGATGTTCCTGGCCCATTTCTTCAAAGGATGGCTCTGCTGACCAGTTCGGCGGAACCACGGGCGGCAAGCCGGTAAACGGGCGCAAGGAGGGAGCCAGATCTGTGCAATAGAACCATTCCTTGTGCCAGCCTTTCAGAGAAGATTTCAAGGGCAAATCAAGATATGTCTTCTTCCCATCGCTCCTCAGCTGGAGACCGGCCCCCCCAATCACATTAATATTACTCTTGGAGGGCTAGGGTTTGATGTGGAACAGGTGTCGGAACAGGTGTCGGAACAGGGTTCAACACCCAAGAAGCACTCACAAAGAGTAACAAAGATGGAAATCTGAAGAATCAAGTTGGGGTTCAAGTGCACCAACTCCAGCCCATAGAAGTCAAGGATGCGGCGGAAGAAATCAGAAGACGGAAGGCACAAGCCTTGATCGAAAAAACAGGCGAAAACTACCGTTTCACTAGGTTGGGGATTTGGGACCGACTCACCCTTAGCCGACCACCAGCGAATCACCTCTTGGCTGGGCAACTTCAGTTCACTCTCCAGCCGCTTCAGCTTCACCGAGCCGAAATCCGAAACCGGCCAAGCACTTCCCGACGCACCCGCAAGATCCGAAGCTTTCGGCATGATTGGAGGCGGCGAGATTTAGGGAAAAATAAATCGGGGGCTTGGAACAAACGAAGAGGATTGAAATCGCCCGAGTTCAGGTGGGGAATAGCAGCAGCTAACCCTAGCTGGGCGGCAAGTGAAAAGTTGGGCGCGAAGGTGGAAGACAAAACGATTGGCTGATTTGGGGAAGATGAAGGAATCTTTTTCTCTCTCCCTGCTTTTATAGAGCCGACGCTGACTAGATGGGCTTGGGCCTACGCAGTCAGAACTGGGCCACCAAGACATGAGTTCCTACAGTAGCATGCTCCATGTGGGCCGCACGCAGGCTGAGTTGAAATTATAGTGCTGGTGCTACTAACAGGAGCCGATGAGGTAAATAGGTATGCTTCATGAGAGCCTTATTGCTAAACATATATGTTGGGTATCTGGTTTTATCCACCAGGTCTCTGAGGATACATCTTATAAGGATCACAAGCTGGTTTTTCATTAAAATTGGAGATGCAGTATCTTTCTCGGGTACACCTAACTGTGCTATGGATTTATTTTCATAGAGTGGTACTCGGCCTACATGAGTGGCCACCAGGTGCCATGAGCAACGTTATTCCAGCTGATATGATGCTGAAGAGTCTAACTTCTGAGTAGTGCACTACTCGGGAGAGATTATAAATATCATTTCCCGCTGACATGATGCGGAGAAGTCTAACTTTTGAGTGGGACGCCACTCGAAAAAGACTATAAACCCCTTATTATAGCTGACATGAAGCTGAAGAGTCCCATATACGAGTAGCATCCTACTCGGCAAGGCTTTAAACACATATTCTGACTGACATGAAGTCGAAGAGTCCTATATACAAGTAGTTCTCTACTCGGCAAGACTATAAAGTTTATTCCGGTTGACATGATACCGAAGGATCTTATATACCAGTAGTAATCTACTCGGGAAAGATTATCAGGTTGAAGATCTTTGACTTTATGTTTAATTGTCTTCACAGTTAAGCACAAAGTCGGGCGCTACACCTAATAGGTGCGCCTATTCGGCGCACACTATTCATACATCTATATGAAGCCCTTCATAGCCTCGCTGCCAGCTGACATGAAGCAGGACTCGGGAAGAAGACTTACTCGGACAAAGAGTACTCGGGAGCATCGCACTCGGGCAAACTTCACTGTGGAGGATGAGCACTCGGCATCAGCTGTGACTCAACTATGAAGGTCTCAGGGGCTACTGTGGAGGCCATGGGCCCCGGGAACCTCACTACCAGTATATGGGCCACTTGGATAGAGGATGGGCTGAATCATCAAATTAGAGATAAGTTAGCACCCGGCAGGCCTTGCCTTGTATAACAAGGAAACATAGTCTTAGTCGGATAGGTCTTTATCTCTAAGAAGGAAATCCCTTGGCCGTATCCGGCTGGGATCCTTATCATGTACCCCTGTCCCCTAGTATATAAAGGGAGGCAGGGCCACTCCTCAGGGCAGGAGACAAGATCTCGATCATCAAACATCTAGTGGAAATAACACCTCAACTGGACGTAGGGTATTACCTC
>RYFJ01003821.1:0-65744 GCA_003991445.1 Oryza meyeriana var. granulata
TGCCACTTATTTTGTCCTTCACAAGCTTAGGTGGTTGTTGCGTGGTTCTGTTTTTTTAATTTGCGCGCTGGTCTGATGGAGGTGATCAATAAGTGCGTTCATAGTTGTCTAAGGTTGGATTTTCAGTTAGTATTCTCTCCATGCTTTCTTTTGTGTTGATCTTTTAGTTTCAAAACATCATATCATTAGTGGTAGCTTGGAGGGGAGGTATTATCTTAATCCATTTAGAGTTTTAGTTTTTTATAGAACGTTGTATTTATTAAGAGTAATTTGAAGTAAAAATATGATCAGAGTATAGGTAGATTTGATAATTGTTATATTAGTTATAATTTTGAATGCAAAGTTCTGGACACGTCAATTCCAAAGTAATCAAAAGACATGAAGACCGGAACAATGCGGAAATGGCGGTATTGAGTAACACAGGGAAGAAAGGGACGTCGACTAGGTGAGTGGTGTGTGCAGATCGAGGCTAGAAAAAAGTCAAGCTTAGCTTTCATTAACTGTTTGGTCAAAGTTGGCTAAAAAGATTAATGACTTAAGTAAATATTGATTGCAGCCATAAAAACCAATACATGGTCGCTCAAAAAGGTCAAGCTCACATTACGTCAAAGAAATACGCATTATTCATTTGGCGCACTAATTTCGAACGACAGAAGGATTCGGGCGCCATCTACCGATAAAGGTTTAGTGTCGCTCATATCTCGACGTGTCGATCACACCCATGAGTGATACACTCAAAACAGAACGAGAGTGCAACAGACGTGCGATAATATTGGATATATGCTAATAAACGTTCAAAATCTCCCAGGCAATACACTCCCAGGTCTATGTCGGACTTTTTCCTAGTCCACTGGTTCCTCCTTCCTGAATCTCACATTTGCGTTGAGCGATTGTCAGTCTTCTAATACGCAAACAATGACATCGGCAGTAGCTCATTGCATCGTCCTCGTAAGAACTCCCCTCCTTCTCGCTCCAACCCCCTCTCTCTTCTATCCTTCTCCTCGCTTCCGACCAGACAGGCACATCTGGGATTCGGCAAATAGCCTGCGCTGCCACGGTCGGGCCGTTGCAAGTAAAGCCACGACAGCTATCTTTCATGGTCTTGAAGGACTTTAACTGGCTGCCATGGCAGCAGCACGGCGAAGAACCGTCTACGTGCAAGAAGATTTGAGGAAAAAGACCCGTATTGCCTTCCCCCAAGAGGGCGGAGTCGGTGTGGTCAGGAGACAGGAGGCATGGTCCTGGTAAGGGAGAACTCGTCAGGGGGTGCCGTATGGATAGGGCGGGTTCTGAGGAGAACTGTCTCAGGCGGTGCTTGTCTATTTACAAGGAATATGTGGGCCTGGGAGAGAGATGGAGTTGGGAGATGGAGTGATAGAGGGGTGGAGCAGTGTAGAAGGGGATGGGGATTGTCTGCCTTCACAGGCGCGAAAGGCATGAGTGTGAGTCACGCTCATCCTCCGCCCCTGTCAATGGATAATTGGAGCTGGGGTGCTGGCGTGGCTTGCGCACATGACAAAGATAGACAATGGATTGGTGTCGGCAGGTTATGCGAACAGAAACCAGCAACTATTTTCATGTTTAGTATTGGAGCTTTGATTTTTTTAAGTATAATCTGGACGAGTTCTAATCTCATCAATTGAGTGCCATGATTTATAACCCATTCGAACCTTACTTGCTTCTCAAAGTAGAGGCAGAAACGAGTGTCCATCTTATTATATTTTGGACTCAAGCGGTTTTTGCTGAATTTGTCTTAGGCCTGAGTCAGTGTCGATAGAGCCGGTTAACTGTGGTGCTCCAGGTGGTAACTAGGTTGTAATGTTGGGCTGTGAATATTTATTGTGTGAATATAATGCCCATGCCTTTTTACTATGATATTTTCGGGTGTCAAAGATTGTTTTCGATCAGTCGGATATATAGCGAAGGCAACTATATAATGTTCAGATAATATTACTAATCCGGATTTTTATGAGTACGTGTCCAGTCACTCATTAAAATATGAACTTTGATTACGGAGAATATTAACGATTATGCAAATGAGATAACGTTTTATTGTATATGCTTTCAACTCTTTGTCGATGACTTCAGCCTGTTAGTTCTGGATGGTGTTTCTAGTCTCATCTATGTACTTAGTAGGCAATGATTCTTGGTTCGTATTGTTGCGTAAGTTAGAGTACATGTTGCGCATTACTATTTTGTTATGTATGTATCATTAATCTTTAATCGTTAGGTTGGGTCCGTTTTTCATTCAAGCATAAGGTAGCGTAAGGCCATCGAGAATCCTATAGGTTTGGACGAATGTGGATGGAGCGCGGACTCGCACGCTCGTGCCTTTCACCCAGACTTGTCCTGATCTCGGTACGTAAGGTATTCGATTTTTTTCCAATGACGACTGCGATGGTGCAGATTATCTGGAGAAAGATAGGCGCATGAGATCCATGCAAGGTATGAATGATCTATCATTCCAGCATATGTAAGAATAGGGAGAGTCTAGGTTGCAGTAGATATGGCTCCAAATCAGAATTATCAATGTTTTTTTCGTGGGTGGGGAAGAATGAAACGAGGAACTGCATCGTCGTCATCAGGGTAGTTCGGAATCAATGGTGATCAAGTGTGAAGCGTTCTTGGCAGGGCCGGTCGGCGTGGTGAGGTCATTGTCGTGCTCCGGCCTATGGTCCGGTATGCTATCCTGCATTCGTCGCCTTCTTGTGCGCGCTTCCTTCGCGCTCGCATTTTGGGCTCTGATCTACGGCCCTCGTTGCAAATTTCTGCCGCAGTATCCTCGTTGTAAGTGTCGCCCGGGCTCTCTCCGGGTGAGGAGGGAGTGCGAGGCAGTCCGTCTGGCATTCCGCTCGCGGGAGGCCGTGGCTGACGGGATGCAGGTGGCTTGTGTACGTCCGCCGGGGTGCGCGGGGTGGCGGTCGCCGCGTTCGTGTAGGGATCTTCGTTCGGACGTCGTTGCCACTCGAGCCTCATCGCGCCACTGTTGCGTCCTCTCGCCCGCCTGGCCGCGGCATGCGGCCTCCTTCGAAGACGTGATGCCTGATTCCTTCTTCGAATGCTCCCACTCTTCTCGGCGGCTGCGCTTGTACGGGTCCGTCTTCGGCAGCGCCCGTCGGGTTGTGAAGCAGTCGGCTTCGCCCTCGAAGTGCGGCGGCCGCGAAGGGTTTCTACATGGTCACCACGGTTACGCTGCGGCCCGTGCGTGAGCTGCAGCTAGCTCCAGCCGCTCTGTCGGACGTCTCCTCGCCGTAGGCGATTGAAGCCTTAGGCTCGGCTGTATGTGTGAGCTCCGGGTGGGCGTGTCACTGCGACTACTGCGTCCTGTGTCACGGCCGGGTTCCAGAACCAGTGTCGGCGGTGAGGACCACTGTCACGTCCCATCGTGCCGGCGTCTGGCGTTCCCACTTTTGGGCCGACTCGTCGAGGTGGATGAAGGTTGTCGGGATTGTCTGGGTAGGGTTGCTGTTAGCTACTGGGTCTTGCCTCCTCCCGGAGCTGATCGTGGAACGGCCCCATGTGTGGATCAGCGTCACGGCCCTGTGCTGAGGCGGGAGTACGGCCGACTCTCGCGGTTAACTTGCCTCTTGAGTGTTTTGCGTGGTGGTCTGTGCCGACGAGGTCGTACGTGGAACGCGGCGCCGAGGAGGCAGAAGGATGGGACTTCCGCCTGGTGCGCGCCATCGGTCACAACGAACTGCACGTCTTGCCGCGCACCGCGCGAGGAACGCCGCCTGGTGTCGGAACGCCGGGAGCCCGCACTCCGGCCCGGCCTGCCAGGGTCGGTGTCCGAGTGTATTATTCGGCGGCGTGGTACCCCGTTGGCGTGCATGAGTTGCCTGCTCCTTCGGCTTCTGACGGTGTGCCGGAGGCCGCGGGCCGTTGTATCCCGCCGCGCGTCCCCGGCACACGACGGCTCGGTTCCTCCGAGTAGTTCGCACTGGACGATCGTCGATTCCTCTCCGCCGGCAATACCGGCCGACCCCGTGGCGCTATCTAACGAGCCGGACCACCATTTGGGCGGCGCGAACGTGAGGGCTACGGCGCGCTCGCGTCCATCCACTAGGGCTGGGCAAGGAAGCTTAGTCTTGTCTGTACAAGTACCCATAGACGCACGATGATAGAGACACAGACGTAAGTAGTCCATGGATCATATATTGGTAGACAGAGGTCGGGAAGACGTGCTTGGGTGGCCCTGTGGGCCGGAGGGAGCAGCAGAGGAGGATGGAGCGTAGGGCAGAGAGAGGAGGCGACTGGCAGAGCAGTCAGATCGGTAGCGCGCTGTGGGCACCTGGATTATGTCCTCGGGGCTCGGGGGCTTGCTGGGGTGGTGGTGACTGGCGCTCTCTGGCCATGTGGTGACTGGCTGCTGGGTGGGCAGCGGCTGACATGGCTCGCTACTTGGAGTACTGGGGAGCGTCGAGGATGCTTTATGTGGTGGAGAGTTATATGTGTAAATTATATTGTCCAGTGTACATTCCGGACAGGTAAAGTGGCGTTGGCTGCGTTCCGGACAGGCGTGAGAGTGGCTTGGTTCCTCGTGGTCTTTTCTTCCTTAGTGTTCTTCTGGTTTAAAGTCGCGCTTCTCTTGAGGAACGGGTTGCTGGATTGTCGATTGCAGTTGGGCGGTTAGAGGCGGGCAGTAGCTAGCTTGATTGCTCGACATGCAAGGTACGTCATTACCTACTCGCCTTTGTGTTCGAGAACTGTAAGTAAGTTATAGTGCGTTAATATTCTTCGACACATTTGAATACCTTAGGCATTATGACAGAGGTCTGGTTAGATGTGTTTAGCGTAGGTTAGGGGAGATCTATCTAGATTCATAGTACGGGCAGATGATGTCTATCTAAGTTTCATTAGATTGATCATATTTTGGACGAGGAATTACTTAGCAAATCTACACCTAAAATAAGAACGTGATAAATTAACTATTGGGCTGCGGATTAGGAATACGTGGATCATAGATCAATATTCTAAAGCAAGTACAAGTACTATGATTATCCATAGCCAGATTTATTATTTATTTGTCAAGCTTATAGGTAGTGGTTGAATTTAAATTTGGTATCTTGGTAGAGTGATATATATTATAATTATTTATGTTATTAATTCTTTCATAATTTTCATAACCATTTACATAGCACGAGAAAGAATGACGGATACACCCCGTTTAGGGGGAAAACGACTTCCAGTTACTATCGCTCCATTCGCGTTGTCTTTTACTTGTTTTAAGACATCGAAACGTCGATTGGTATACATGCTTTATATAATTGTTTTGAGTATCCGTCTAGGTATACTCATGATTTTTAAAAAGTGTTGAAGAAATGTCGGGTCGAAGTAAAGTATTTTTCTTGGAAAATCTAATGATATTCTTTACATACCGAAACTTATATTTTTCTATAGTATTTTTTATATTAGAAGGATTGTATACATTCCTAAAATGGCATCTATAATGAATGGAGAGGATTTCATAATTGCCTAATGTAATATGACCCTAGTCGTTTAGCTACAACATAAGCCGTAGAACAACACATAAGATAAAAATAATTTATATTATAAATTTTTTATATCTATGCTATTTGTGCGGTTTTGTATCAATGCTGAAAATAACTAGAGCTAACAAAACTCTAAAATCAATTTAAAATTAAGCTTAAATTCAAATTTTCTACCAGCTTGGATACAGCTGAAGTAACGGGGATTGTTCTTGTATCGTGAATTAGCAATACCTGAATGGACCATCGGCCATTCAAGCATTCACTCCAGCGGCTACTGTTTTGGGTTTGAAATCTCACTGGGCCTTGTTTGGGAGCCAATTTTTTAGAATATCCACGCGCGGACGGTCGTGGATTATTCTAGCTCAAATTTCTGGCCCATTGTCACAATGCTTCGCTCTCTTGCTGGCTCAATACTAGGCCTTCTTCAGAATCTCAATCGGTGTATGGTCTTCCTTGGTGGGACAAAGATGGTTGAACATTCGCATTATCTGCCACGTATTGTTGCACTATGGGGTCTTGCGATTTTTAATAAATAACGCTGTTTTAACTTTTAACGCGATGTTTGTATCATTCGTGCTCATTTTCAAAAAATTTAAGTAAGTATGATTTATTTTGTGTATGGACTTTGTTTATAATTAAAGGAACTTTATATGCAGGAGGCTCATATTTTTTATATTTAGTTGTCGATGTTTGTTGTATCTCGACGATAATAATATGGGACTACTCATGGGGTAGCCTAATTTGATGGATTGCAAAGGAACACGAAACAATTTATACTGGTTGTTTAAATTCCTCGAGAGATGAGGGTAATACCCTACGTCTCAGTTGTGGTATATTGACTTTGAGATTTCTCTGGTAAGATTTGCGATATTGCCCTAGGAGCACCTTGCCGTCTCTGTCATATACGTGTCTTAGGGGGACAGGGGTTATGAGCGTCATCTAGAGGCGGTAGTAATCCCAATCGGCATTCCGATCACGGAATTTCTTTCTAGTAAATACAACCGTTCCCGACTAAGAGTATTCCTCCCTTCTGTGTACCAGGTTATAGGTATGCTGTCTCGCTGAGTCCTATCTGTAATCCCTAATTAACAGATGTTAGCATCGCTCTCTGGGGTCTTGTCAAGTGGCCCCAAATCTTCTCATGAGTGTCCTAGGGCTCATGGCTGGACTGAGTCAGGTTAGCCCTGAGACCTTTCATAGTTGAGTCCGTTGACAGCTCTCAGGATGCCGCAGACTGGCCTCGGTTACTCATCTCTCCAGCGTGAAGAAGTTCCTAAGTGCATTGCTGGGCCCGGAGTACTCGCTTATCCGAGTGCTTCTTCTCCCGAGTCTCTGCTTCATGTCAGCTGGCAACGAGACTGCCATGGAGGCTTCATAAAAATATGAATAGTTGAGCGCTGAATAGGCGCACCTATTAGGGTGTAGCCCCACTTGTTTTTGTGCTTAATTTTGTGAAACAAGTAGAATATAAAGTCAGAAGATCTTATACCCTGTAGTCATTCGCCTGAGTAATATACTACACGTATGTGTGGAGACTCTTCATCATCATGTCAGCTGGTATAATTTTTTCTCCATGGCAATTGGTGGCCAAGCATGTAAGCCAAGTACCACATCTTGGATTTTAACCCAATGGGTGGTCAGGTGTACTTGAGAGATACATGCATTTTAATGTTTAATGAAGACCAGCTGTCGACCCTTATATAAGGATAACATCCTCAATACCTGATAAATAATGTAGATATCTGAACACAGTGTCCAGGCAATTAGGCTTTCATGAAGCATATCCGATTATTAATCAGTTTTTGTAAATAGTCATCTGTACTGTGATTTCAACACAGCCAGCAGTTCAGCTCTACAGAGCATGCGGTCCATTGTGATTTGACTTATACCCGGATAGAATCTTGTGGCCGCGTTACCGAGTGGAGCTGAATCAGCGGCCAGGCGAAGCCACTTATCAGCACATATGGCTCTATAAAAGCGGGGAAGAAGAGAAAAGATTCCCGTTATCTTCTCCATCCGCCAGTCGTTTCGGTTGCTTCCAGCTTCCACAGGTACCGCGGGGGTGGCAGCGGGCAAAATTGGCGCGCTTTGTCTCACGTGAGGATTTGGTCATGCGGTTCTGCTCCCGCTCAAAACTTGCGTGATTCCGCTTCCGCCGCATCCATCCCAACCCCCTCAATAGCATTCCTAAATTTTTCACTCCCAGCAATGCCGAGAGCTTCACTCGAGATCCCGGAGATGTCTGCGGAAGCTTGGCTAGTTTCGGACTGCGGCTTGACGAAGATGAAGTACTTGGAGAAGCAACTGATGCTGCAGTGATAAGAAGTCATCTATTAGCGCACCGTCGAAGGGAAATCTATGCCGGCGCCCCAATCTGGTGAGACTGTTGCTTTCATCTCTTTTTCCCATCACGGTCTTGCCCTTCCCTCTTCAGATTTCTTCTGCCAACCTTTATCCTTCTATCAACTAGAGTTGGTGAATCTGAACCCCAACTCCACTCTGCAAATCTCCATCGTCGCCACATTGTGTGAATGTTTTCTGGGGGTTAAGCCCCATTTCAACCTTTTCCGGTATCTGTTCCATATTAAGCCCCAGCCGTCCAAAAACAAAGTTCAAGTGATTGGGGGAGCCGGTTTTCAACTCAGGAACGAAATAAAAAAGATTTACCTTCCATGTTCCTTTGAACCTTCCTCAATGGGCTGGTATAGAGAATGGTTCTATTGCTCCGATCTTGAACCTTCCCTGCCCCCTTTCACTGGCTTTTCTCCGGTGGTCCTGCCCAACTAGTCTTCTGTGCCAAGCTATGAAGAGATGGGCCAAGTGTACCAACTGGTAGAGAAGATTGATCAATTGAAGAGCTCAGATTAACTGGTCCCTGGGTGACAAGGTGTTTCCTGAACCACCGCACTAGGCCTCTAAAGCTGAGAAGCCATTTCGGCTAGGATTACCAGGGCAAGAATGATCCCAGCCGAGAATACCCTGATCTAACCGATAAGAACAAGGTAACCGACACCTTGCTCGGTTTTTTCGTCAACAGGGTAATGGAGACAGAAGACGTAGAGTGCACCACCAAGGCTTATAGCCAAAAAAGACCTCAGCCACAGGTACTTCCAAAAAACTGATGTTGGATTGCTATCCATCCATAATGAATGTCTTGTGGATTTCCGTCTCGGATTGCGCTGCAATGTATAATGTGTCTTGTTGAAACATTTGTAGGATTGTGAGGAATTTGACGATGATTCCCAAACCCTGTTGGCTACCAAAACGAAGAAGAGGCCGGCCAGTCCTTCTGCTGTTCAGCCCATCTCCAAGAGAGCTGGGAAGAAACCCATCAAGGATTCGAGCAAGAAGAGAGCAACCAAGCCAAGTGCAGCGCCGGGGGGTCTGAGGATTAAAGACCCTACCAGTCTAGCCCCCAGGCCGCCAAGCCCGAGGCCTTCTCCTCCGAGTCCAAGGCTAGCAACATCGAGCTCAAGGCCGACACCGTCGAGTACAAGATCAGCAATATCGAGCCCAAGGGCGGGGCCATCGAGTAGCTCGTCGCCGCAGTCGGCTATGCCAGAAAAAGGGCCAACTGGAGTTAAAGCGCTACCTCTGACCGCTGCGCTAACTAACTCAACAGCCAGCAGCTCTCCGCTGTCGATATCTTCTGGAGCTCCCTCGTGAAAATTCAAGATTTCCAAGAGGTAAGCGATCTTCTATCCTCCAAGAGTCTTGAATGATGAGATAGTATCTTGATACTTGACTTATTGTGTAGGAAGCGAGTTAACATCTATCCCAAGGCGACTGTGCCAGCTGCTCCTGTTATCGAACCGTCCCCAGCCGAGCCAGCACCAACAAGTCCGTCTGCCGAGCCAGAGGCTTCCGCAGCCATAGAGGTCGAAGCAGTCTTGACAACAGGACCAATAGCGCCAACTGATCAAGGGAGGAGTGCTGAAGCTACTGCTCCAGCTCTTGAGCAAATCGCTGAAGCCCCTGTGGCCACCGAGTCTAGGGCTAGGACCCCATCGCCACTCATATCGTCGCTGTCTTCTAATGAAGTGGACGTCCCCCGGCTTGAAGCGCCTCCTCGTGACTTCCCGAGAACGTTCCATTGGGTATCCCCTCAAGGACTCGCGGAGAGCTATGACCATGATGAACAAGCCGTGTCAAGGGAGCGTGAAGTTCTTCTTCGTGCTGCAATCGCCGCGTCCAGGGAAGTTTAGGTACATAGCAAATCTTGCCATGTTGAGTTCTTGACGGCTCTCCTTAATCTGGTACTCTGCCATTTGACTCTGTTTTGCTCTGAGTAGAAGATTGTCGACCGCTCGGAGAAAGTGAACAAGGTCTTGACCCAGCTCGCCCCCCATCTCCAACGACTGAGCCAGCTCCAGGCCGCCAAGGATGACCTGGAACGGACTAGCTGGGAGAAGGAAACTTGGCTAAGGGGAGCAGTAGATCAGCTCAGGGACGAAAAGTGGGCTCTAGCCGAGAAGATCAGAAGTAAGTCTTCTGTGGCATCCTCCCGAGTAAATCCCGAGTATATCTCTCCAGCTTTGTTGATTCCCGACTGCCTTGTTGAGTTCTGACTGCAATCTTGAGTCCTTGACTATTCTGATTTGCAGCCCTCGAAGCCGAGTTGAAAACCCAAGCAGAGGAGAGTAAACAACAAGACGTTAAGCTGAAGGAAGTTGAAAAGGCCAAAGTTGAACTGGAGAAAGCCAAAGCCAACGTGGAGGCCGACTATGCGAGTAAGCCTCCTCCCTGACAATAACCTTAACCCGTCTTCTTGTTACTCCGACTACATTGTTTGGCTAACAAGTATACTTGTTGATGAATCTGAACAGCTTCGAGAGCCAATGCTTAGACCCAATTCAACGCCTTTGCAGAGGAGATCAAGGTTGTCAAGGAGTCACGGGAAATTCTTGTTGAATCCGTGAAAGGGCTCCTTGACATTATGGAGCCTCACCATGCTGGGACCAGCTCTAGTACAGTCTCCCAGGTGCAGGTACGCCTTAGCAAAGCCCTAAGCATCTTGAAAAAGTACTCGGATGAGCGTGTCGTTGTCAGTGTTGCCCAAACCCTCGCTATGACCAAATCAATCTACCCTAGGGTAGATATCGAGGCCATTGGTGAAGGTTTTGCCGAAGAGACAACACTTGAAGAAACGCTGGATTTGATCGGCCAGGCAAGGCCAACTGCAGAAGCGATCGCAAGAGACCTAGGAATGTAGAAAACAGGTGATTATGCAGTTGATGTATATATAACTTTTGGTGAAAGCATGTATATATCTTGTAAAATGTTGCCGAGTACTTGTTTATTCTTAGTTGTCATTAGCATCACCTGACTATGTAGTCTGCGTCGAGTAGATCGATAGGAACTTAAGAAAAAACATTCACTTCTAAAAGCTATACTCGGGCAAACATAGCACAATCATTCTAAAACTTCATAACTTAGATAAAACAAGTTCGTATTTTATTGACAAGGCACATAATACATGCAGCCCCCGACTCACTACTCGGTTGAAACAAGCGATGTAGTGAGTCAGAGAAAAAACTTTGTACATATATATAGGAAATACAAAACTCAGGTATAGAAATGACGTAGCTGTTCTATATTCTATGAGTTGCTGACGAGGGCACCGTCTTTAGTCTTCAGTTGGTAGGCGCCCAGATGTGTCACCTCAGCGATAATGAACGGCCCTTCCCACAGGGAGGATAGTTTATGCCGGTCTTTGGTAGTTTGTATTTTTCACAAAACGAGATCTCCCACCAAAAAAACGTGGCCATGGACATTTCAACTGTGATAACGACGCAAGCCTTGAAGATACCTTGCCGACTGGATAGTTGCGATATCCCTCGCTTCCTCCAACTGATCGAGTTCAACCAATTAGGCTTTGTTTGATCTGTCTTCTGAGTGGGCCCAAACTCGCGGAGAGCCGAACTCCAACTCGGTTGGTAACATAGCCTCAGCACCATAGACTTGGAAGAAAGGGGATTGCCCTGTTGTCCGACTGACCGTGGTTCTTAGAGACTAGAGAATGG
The DNA here is from genome assembly GCA_003991445.1 of Oryza meyeriana var. granulata. Classification (NCBI taxonomy): domain Eukaryota; kingdom Viridiplantae; phylum Streptophyta; class Magnoliopsida; order Poales; family Poaceae; genus Oryza; species Oryza meyeriana. The sequence continues at coordinate 11,516 of RYFJ01003821.1, forward strand.
ATGGGAGTTCTTGTACCCACCGCCGGGCATATGGTTGTAGTTGGTCGAACACCCTAACCTTGATACCTTGTAAGACCATGCTATTTGTACGCTCGACCTGCCTATTACTTCGTGGGTGTGCCACAGAAGCATAACAAATCTTGATGCCAAAATTGTCATAGAAATCTTGAAACACGCCGCCCGTGAACTGAGTACCATTGTCCGTTATGATGCGGTTAGGAACCCCAAATCAGTATAAAATACTCATAATGAAGTCCTTTACTCGTGCCGCTGTTATGGTAGTAATGGGTTTTGCCTCAATCCACTTTGTGAATTTATCCACTGCGACGAACAAGTGTGTGAACCCCCTTAGCGCTTTTTTGAATGGCCCAACCATGTCGAGCCCCCAAACTGCAAAGGGCAAAGAGATTGGAATTGTTTGAAGTTCTTGAGTTAGAAGATTTGTTGGTCTTGCATAGAATTAGCATCCCTCGCATGTGCGAACTATATCTTTAGCGTCTGTTACTGCAGTCGGCCAAAAAAAACCCTGCCTGTAAGCCTTTTCGACTAACGTCGTAGATGTGGCATTGTTGCCACAGATACCCGAGTGGATTGATTGCAGAATCTGCTTGCCCTCCTCAGGTGTGACGTAGCGCATAAGGACCTCGGATGCGCTTCTACGATACAGGTCTTCTCTGACTACAAGTGTCGATGTTTTACACCGGCAATATGAATATGGGGCTACTCAGCGGATGGAAACTCGATGGATTGCAAAGGAACAAGGAGAGGTTTATACTGGTTTAGGCCCTCGACGTGAGGTAATACCCTATGTCCAGTTGTGGTGTTATTCCTTTGAGGATTTATGTTTGCTTCTATGAGCTTCTGCCCTCATGGGGCGCCCTGCCTCCCCTTATATACTGGGGAACAGGGGTACAAGGTAGGAATCCCAGCCAGACACGGCCAAGGGATTTCCTTCTTAGAGATACATATTACCCGACTAGAACTGTATATTCCTTTTTGTACAAGGCAGAGTCTACCGAGTGCTACTATATCTCTAATTACAAGTCTCGGCCCATCCTCTGTCCGAGTGGCCCATATGCTTGTGATGAGGTACCCGGGGCCCATGGCCTCCACAGTAGCCCCTGAAACCTTCATAGTTGAGTCACCGCTGATGCCGAGTACTCATCCTCCACGGTAAAGATTGCCAGAGTGTATTGCTCCCGAGTACTCTTTGTCTGAGTGCTTCTTCTTCTCGAGTCTTGCTTCATGTCAGCTGGCAGTGAGGTTATGAAGGGCTTCATGTAGATGTATGAATAGTGTGCACCGAATAGGTGCACCTATTAGGTGTAGCGCCCGACTTTGTGCTTAATTGTGAAGACAATTAAACATAAAGTCAAAGATCTTTAACCTTGTAGTCTTTCCCGAGTAGTATACTACTGGTATATGAGACTCTTCGGTATCATGTCAACCGGAATATGATTTATAGTCTTGCCGAGTAGTATGCCACTCGTATATGGGATTCTTCAGCTTCATGTCAGCTGGAAAGGGGGTTTATAGTCTTTTCCGAGTGGTGTCCCACTCGGAAGTTAGACTCCTTAGCGTCATGTCAGCTGGAAAGGGGGTTTATAGTCTCTCCCGAGTAGTGCACTACTCGAAAGTTAGACTCTTCAGCGTCATATTGGCTGGAATAATGTTGCTCATGGTAACTGTTGGCCAAGCATGTAGGCCGAGTACCACTTTATGAAATTAAATCCATTGCGTGGTCAGGTGTACTCGAGAAAGATACCTGCATCCCCAATTTTAATGAAGACTAGCTTGTGATCCTTATAAGGATATATCCTCGATACCTGGTGGATAAGACAGATACCCAAACACACGTGTTTAGCAATTAGGCCTTCATGAAGCATATCTGTTTACCTCATCGGTTCCTGTTGGTAGCATCAGCACTGCGATTTTAACCCAGCCCGCGAATGGCCCATATTGAGCATGCTACTGTAGAAACTCATATCTTGGTGGCCCAATACCGACTTTGTGAGCCCAAGCTCACGAGTCGGCATAGGCTCTATAAAGGCTGGGGGAGAGAGAAAAGATTTCTCATCTTCCCTAAGCGACCAATCGTTTCGTCTTCTCAGCTTCGCGCCGAAATTTCACCTCCCGCTCCGCTAGGGTTCACCATTGCTTGCTCCTCTCCATTGAAGCTCGAGCGATTCCGCTTTCCTTTGTCCATCCCCGGCCCCTGACCACATTTCCCCCAAATTTCTTGTCTCCCCAGCCATGCCGAAGGTTCTAGATTTCGTTGGGGCGTCGGATGAAGGGTGGCCGACCTTAGATTGTAGTCGGTCGAAGCTAGAAAGGCTGGAGAAGTTGCTGCGGCTGCAAAGCCGTGACATCATCCACTGGCGCCCGGCTGAGGGTGAGTCGGTTCCAAATCCCCAAGCCGGTGAGACTGTTGTTTTTGCCTCTTTCTATGACCGGGGTTTGTTTCTTTCCCTCTTTCTGAGTTCCTCCGCCGTCTTCTTGGCTTCTACGGATTAGAGTTGGTGAATCTGAATCCTAACTCGATCTTGCAAATCTCTATTTTCGTGACTCTTTGCGAGTGCTACTTGGGTGTAGAACCCACTGTCAATTTTCTTTAGTCACTTATTCCACATCAAGTCCCTTAACCCTCCAAAAATAAGGTCGCAGGTGGATTGGGGGAGCTAGCCTTCAGTTGAGGAGTGAAATGAAGAAAATATATATCAATCTTCCTTTGAAATCCTCCTTGAAGGTTGGCATAAAGGAGTGGTTCTTATCTGTTCTAATCTGGAACCCTCCTGCCTCCATTCACCGGCTCGCCACCCGACGGTTTCGCCCAATTGGTCATCGGATTCCAACTTTCGAAGAATGGGCCATGTGCATCAGTTGTTTGGCACAGGTTGGAGAAATTTAAGAGAGCCAGCCTGACCGGCCCTGGGTGGCCAAGCGTTTCCTGACCTAGTGCGTCCAGCTCATTGAAGCTTGAGGAGCGAGTTCTGCTGGGATTATCAAGGGAAAACGACCGCCGACCGAGAAAGCCAAGAGGTGGCTGACAGCAAAAAGTGACGCGAAACATTGTTACTTTTATTTCTCCAATGGGGTGATCGAAAGAACGAGGACACAGAGTGTCCATCGCGGCTTATAGCCGAAACCGGCCTCGTCCCAAGGTTACCCGCTTCTCTTTCTGTGATGAATGCCTGTAGACATGTATCCATAATTGCTCAGCGTCGTGCAATGTATATTGTTGAATCGTTTGGTAGTGGTGCTAAGGAGTTTGATGTGACTCTGTCCGCTGTCGGCCACAGAAGTCGAAGAAGAGGCCGAGAAGTCTTTCTGCTGCGATGCAGCCCGACTTCCAAGAGAGCGGGGAAGAAACCCGTTGTAGACCAGGGCAAGAAGGAGGTCATCAGGCCGAGTGCCACAGCTGGGAGCCTCAAGATCAAAGACACCACCAGCGCAGCCGCTAGGTGGCTTCAAGCCCTTTGGACGGGACAGCGTAGTCGGGCTCAACAACATCAAGCCCAAAAAGTGCACCGCCGAGTAAGAAGTCAAGCTCAATGCTGCCAGGCCCAGCGACATTGAGGCCAAGGATGGCGCCTCTGAGTTCGCAGTTACCCCAGCCGGTCACTCCACAAGCGGGGCTGACTAGGATGGAAGTGCCGCCGCCGACTACCGCGCCGTCAGGCCTGACAGCCAGCGGCCTCCAGTGCCGCCTCTAGATCCCAGAAAAAAGCTCATGTTTCCAAGAGGTAGGTCCATTATGGGTCTTTTGAAAATCATGTTCAGTATTGTAGCGTCTTGATATCCGACCCGTTACGCAGGAAGCGAGTCGACATTAATCTTAAGGAAATCACGCCGACTGCCCCTACTGTCGATCCTGCCTCAGCCGATCCAGCGCCAGCGAGCACGCCTGCTGAGCCAGCGGCAGCCCCAGTTGCAGAAACTGAGACCGCCCTAACTGCAGGACCACCAACCCCGGCCGACCAAGGGGTGGTTGCTGAAGCTGCTGTTCCAGCCCCTGAGCTGGCGCCTGTTGTCGAAGCCGTCGTGCAGCTTCCTGAGCCAGCCCCCGACGCCCCAGAGGCTGCCGAGTTGGGGACCAGGACCCCGTCGCCATCCTGGTCATCGTCGTCGTCGCTGTCCCTTCCTTCAGACAGACCCGACTCCCCAGGATCAAGGCCCTCCGTGCAAGTTCCCGAGGACGTTCCGCTGGACGGCGCCCGATGGAACTGCATGGATCTACAAGCACGATGAGACGGCGGCGGAAAGGGAGCGAGAAGACTTGCTTCGTGCCACAATTGCCGTGTCCCAGGGGATTCAGGTATGATTTCCATTGTATTGGAATCTTGGTAGTATTTCTTGACGCTTGACTCTGCTTTGACTTGTTACTCCCCGAGCAGAAGCTTGTCGATCACTCGGAGAAGATGCACGAGGTGCTGACCCGAGTTGCGCCCTAGCTCCAAGAATTGGAACAGCTCCGGGCCTTGAAAGCCGAAGTAGAAGGGTGCAGCCAGGAGAGGGAATCTTGGCTGAGGGAGGCTGTTACCCAGGTCAGGCGTGAGAATTGGGACCAAGCCAAGAAGATATCAGAGGTGAGCCTCCAGAATCTTCTTCCTGACCGAATCTTAATATGTTTCTCCAGCTGTATTATTTCCCGACTGCCCAGTTGTATCTTGACTGCAACGTTGAGTTCTTGATTAATCTGTCGTGCAGCCCTCGAAGCCGAGTTGAAGACCCGAACGGAGGGGGAAGAACAGCTGAAGGAGGCCGAGAGAGCCAGGGCCGAGCTTGAAAAGGACAAGGCCAACCTGACAAAGGCCAAAACCGAGCTTGAGCAAGAGAAGGCCGAGTTGAAAAAGGCCAATACCAAGCTCGAGAAAGAAAAAGTTGAACTGGAGAAGGCCATAGCCAAGTGGGAGGCCGACTACAAAAGTAAGTCTCCACTCTGACAATAACCTTAGCCAATCCATTAATTACTCCATCTGCAGCTTTGCTTAAGAAGTTTATTTGTCGGTGAACCCAGGCAGCTGCTAGAGCCAATTCCCAGATCTAGTTTCAGGCCTTCACAGAGGAGATCAGGGTAGTCAAGGAGTCATGGGAAACCCTTGTCGAGTCCGTGAAAGGGCTCCTTGACCTGATGGACCCTCGTCCTATGGGAACCAGCTCCAGCACAATCTTCCAACTGGAGGAGCGCCTTAAAGATGCACCAAGTGCCCTGAAGAGGTACTCGGATGAGCATGTTATTGCCGGCGTGGCCCAGACCCTAGCAATGACCAAGTCCATCTACCCAAGGGCAGATGTTGAAGCCATTGGGGAGGGGTTTGCCGAGGAGACGACTCCTAAGGAGGCGCTGGAGCTGATAGCCAAGGTGAGACCGACTGCAGAGATTATCACCCGGGACCTGGGTATGTAAAAACAGTATATCATGCAGTTGGTGTGTATATAAGTTTTTATATAACCTGTGTAAATATATGTGCAATGCCGCCAAGCTTTGAATTATTACTCAGTTGTCATTAGCTTTACCCGACTGTATAGTTTGCGCCGAGTTGGTCTATAGGAACTTTGATAAAATCGTTCACCGTGGGAGGCTATACTCGGGCAAACACAACAAAGTCGTTGCAAAACTTCATAACTTAAGTAAAATAGGCTCGTATGTTATTGACAAAGCACATATAATACATACAGCCCCCGACTCACTACTCGGTTGGAACAAGCGGCGTAGTGAGTCAGAGAGGAACTGTACACATGGGAAAGTATAAAACTCAGGTATAGAAAGGACGTAGCTGTTCTATATTCCATGAGTTGCTGATGAGGGCAGCGTCTTCAGTCTTCCGTCGGTAGGCTCCTGGCCACGTAACCTCTGCTATAATGAACGGCCCTTCCCATATTGGGGATAGTTTGTGCCTGTCTTTGGTGGTTTGTATTTTTCTCAAGACGAGATCACCGACCAAAAGGGCACGGCCACGGACATTGCAATTGTGATAGCGACACAGGCTTTGAAGATACTGTGCCGACTAGATTGTTGTGATATCCCTTGCTTCTTCCAACTGATCTAGCTCGACCAATCGGGTATTGTTTGAGATGTCCTCTGAGTAAGCCCGAACTCTCGGAGAGCCGAACTCTAACTTGGTTGGTAGTACAGCCTCGGCACCGTAGACCAGAAAGAAAGGGGATTGCCCTGTTGCTCGACTAACCGTGGTTCTAAGAGACCAGAGAACAGATGGGAGTTCTTGTACCCACCGGCTCGCGTATGGTTGTAGTCAGTCAAATATCCTGGTCTTGATACCTTGTAAGACCATACCATTGGCTCATTCAACCTGCCCATTGCTCCGCGGGTGTGCCACAGATGCATAGCAGATCTTGATGCCGAAGTCGTCATAGAAATCTTGAAACATGCTGCCCGTGAACTGACTACCGTTGTCCGTGATGATGCGATTAGGGACCCCGAATCGGTATAATATACTCATGATGAAGTCCTTTGCTCGTGCTGCTGTTATGGTAGCAACAGGTTTAGCCTCAATCCACTTGGTGAATTTGTCCACTACGACGAATAAGTGTGTGAACCCTCCTGACGCTTTCTTGAAAGGCCCGACCATGTCAAGCCCCCATACTGCAAAGGGCCAAGAGATTGGGGTTGTTTGGAGTTCTTGGGCCAGAAGATTGGTTTGTCTTGCGTAGAACTGGCAACCCTCGCATGTGCGAACAATGTCTTTGGCATCTGTTACTGCTGTTGGCCAGAAAAATCCCTACTGGTAAGCCTTTCCGACTAACGTCCTGGATGCGGCATGGTTGCCACATATGCCCGAGTGGATCGAGTGCAGAATCTACTTGCCCTCCTCGGTGGTGATGCAGTGCATGAGGAGCCCGGATGCACTTCTTCGGTACAGGTCTTCTCCGATGACTAAGAAACCCTTGCTTCGACATTTGATTCGTTCGGCTTCAGTGCGATCTTCTAGGAGTTCATCATCCAGGAGAAATTTGAGAACAGGAGTCTGCCAATCTTGACATATGTGCAGCACCTTGTTTGTAGCCGGGGTAGGTTCACCTCCCAACTGCTATGGCACTGGTTTCTTCTTGACTGATGGCTCCATAAGTTGCTCGACGAAGATCCCTGTCGAGACTGCTTCTCACTTGGATCCCATATTTGCCAATTCGTTTGCAGCGTCATTGTATTGTCGTAAGATGTGTGTTATCTCCAGCCCGTCGAACTTGTTTTTCAGCTTGCGGACCTCCTGACAGTATGCTGCCATGGTATCGTCGAGACATATCCAGTCCTTCATGACTTGGTTCACCACGAGTTGAGAATCCCCGCGCACAACCAGTCGACGTATGCCGAGTGATATAGCGATGCGGAGCCCGTGGATAAGTGCCTCATACTTGGCGATGTTGTGGGAAGCCAGGAAGTTGATTTGTAAAACGTACTTGAGTTTTTCACCGGTGGGGGACATCAGTACGACGCCAGCCCCGGCGCCGCTGATCCGTAGAGAACCATCGAAGTACATTATCCAGTACTCTACCTTCACTGTTGATGTAGACATTTGAACTTTTGTCCACTTGGCCACGAAGTCGGCTAGAGCTTGTGATTTGATTGCTGTCCGTGGCTGAAAGGTGATGTCGAATGCCATCAACTCGAGCGCCCATTTAGCGATTCGGTTGGTGGTCTCGCGGTTATGTAGGATGTCCCCGAGTGGAAATGATGTGACCACCGTGACTTGATGTGCTTGGAAATAGTGCACCAGCTTCCGAACAGTGATGAGTAGGCCATAGAGCAGCTTTTGGACCTGCGAATATCTTGTTTTTGAGTTAGCAAGGACCTCGCTGACAAAGTAGACTGGCCGTTGAACTTTTTGGATGTGACCCTGTTCGGATGGCTCAACCACCAACACCGTGCTGACTACCTGAGTAGTTGCCACTAGGTATAGCATTAGCGGTTCTTGGGGCATGGGTGATGCCAACACGTGGGGTGATGTGAGAAATTGCTTGAAGTCTTCGAAGGCTTGCTGGGCTTCGAGAGTTGTGGAGGCCATGGGCCCCGGGTACCTCATTACTAGTACATGGGCCACTCGGATAGAGGATGGGCCGAACCATGTAATTAGAGATAAAATAGCATCCAACAGGCTTTGCCTTGTATAATAAGGAAATATAGTCTTAGTCGGATAGGACTCTATCTCTAAGGAGGAAGTCCCTTGGCCGTATCCGGCTGGGATCCTTATCATGTACCCCTGTCCCCTAGTATATAAAGGGAGGCAGGGCGCCCCTCAGGGCAAGGACAACAAGATCACCGATCATCAAACACCTCAGAGGGATAACACCTCAACTGGACGTAGGGTATTACCTCACATCGAGGGCCTGAACCAGTATAAACCTTCTGTGTTCCTCTGCAATCCACCGAATTCACCCTCGCCGAGTAGCCCCATATATTTATTGCCAGTGTAAAACATCGACAGTTGGCGCGCCAGGTAGGGGTTCCGGCGAATTCCTCATCAGAAGATTCGATGGATTCAATCAACAAAGTCAACAGCAACAAGTTCTCCCCCGGAGATGCAATTACCTTCGGGAGCTTAGACTTCATTGCCGACCAACTCGGCAATCTCACCTTGGCTGAGGCAGATCCAATCTTGCCAGCCGGGGAACTAGCCGACATTGCGCCAGTCGGCTCACAGGACGTCGCGATCTCCTTCCCCAACTTACTGCGGCAGTCCTTCACATCGCCAAGCATCGGGACAACCCTCTCCTTCGGCGTCCGACTTGCGCTAGGCCTTGAGCTAGCCCGGGTTGGGCCGAGAAGGGGAGAGGTCGTCAATCTCCCTCACTGCTCCGGCGACGCTGCGCATCTAAATCCTGCGCAGCAGACCCGATCTCTAGCAATTCAGTTTGGACACAGCCAAGCACCGTTTCAGATTGGATCTTACTCCGATAAACTATTCGGAGTCGTTCTTACTCCGATAAACTATTCGGAGTCCGACACTAAGTCGGATAGCGGTTCGAGCGCCAGTTCGGACTCTAATTCGGCAAGCTTCCTCCTCTCCCGCGAGATCTTCATGGCTTCAACACCACCTTCCGAGGTACGCTGACTACAAGAGGAGCAACAGGAGGAGGCGCGCCGACTACGACAAGAGGAGGCCAACTGCGAGGCCCGCAATGACGAGCTACGCCAGGCTGGGCGAGTCGCTCAGCAACAGATCCTCCAAACCAAGATTGGTGACCACGACGTCTTCGTCACGCCACAGCAGAACATTGTGGCCGCCGCAACTCTGCTGGACACACTCTAGCTCGGGGCCGATCACCAGGCCACCCCGACTATCGCTAAGATCAAGGCGATGATCACAGCTGCTGCCTGTCAGCAGCAACAGCAGTCGGGCGACACAGTTATACCGACTAACCGGTCAGGCTCTCCGGCGGCAGACTCATCTGCGGCAACGCGACGCTGGGCGGCCGGCTCCAGTAGGCAACGCGAAAAGTCTTGGCAAACAACGCTCGGCAACACCAACAATGACAACCGGCAGCGTCGCCAGTACGATCGCCGACCCAATCAAGACCTCCGAGTCCGACTGCACCACGACCTTCGCCACACCTTAAACGCTCGACGTGAAGAACGCGAAGAAGATGAACGCCGCCGACTGGAGGACGAAAACGAGCGCTTCGGTCTCCACCACGAGCGGCTGCACCGCCAAGATCGGAGTTGAAGCCCTCACGAAGACGAAGGCATCCCAGCCTTCACGCGGGAGCTTCAGGACGTCTTTTGGCCGATTGGCTTTAAGCCCACCGGGATCGAAAAGTACGACGGCAAGACAAACCCCGAGTCCTGGCTCATTGTTTACACCCTAGCAGTTCGAGCTGCTGGGGGCGACAGCAGAGTCATGGCTAACTACCTCCCAGTCGCGCTAGCTAACTCGGTGAGGACATGGCTGACAGGCCTCCCGAGGCGGTCGATCGGCTCCTGGGGGTAACTCAGGGAGCGGTTCATCGCTAATTTCCAGGGGACCTACGACAGACCCGCTTCGGAGCATGATCTTTATCAACTGCACCAGAAGAAAAACGAGTCTTTGCGCGAATTCATCAAAAGGTTTTCCGAGAAGCGCAACCAAATTCCAACTGTCAAAGACGAAGCCGTCATCGCCGCCTTTCGCAAGGGGGTAAAAGACGCTCCGCTTATCGCAAAATTCACTCGGAAACCACCATCCACGGTCCGGGTGCTCTTCGACATGGCCAACAAATACGCCGACTCAGCCGAGGCGGTCGCTGAGGCCCTCGACGAGAAGAAGGAACCCCGACAGAAGGACCAGAAGGCGAAAGCCGACAACGAGCCGTCTCAAAATAAGTCTGGCAGCCGCAAGCGGAAGTCGGACAACGAGGTGGCCAACATGGAGCGCAGTCGGTCGTGGCCCCCGCGGAACAACGACTACTAGAAAGTCATGAGCGGGCCATGCCCCTTTCACCCCAAGGGCAAGCACACGGCCAAAGACTACTACATGCTCAAGAAGTTTGCCTCCGAGCAGGCTTCATCGTCTGGCGCCGACAAGGACAAAGACAAGCCAGACTTGGGTCCGGCTGACGATTTCCAAGATCCTCAAGCTGAGCTCAACCACATCTTCGGGGGGCCACTCGTGTACGAGTCCAAGCGCAAATAGAAGCTTTCAGCGCGCGACATCAACACGGTCTCCGCGGCAGATACCCCCCAATACCTGCGCTGGTTAGAGATGGCCATCAACTTCAACCGCGCAAATCACCCAGATCTGGTTTCCCACCCGGGACGCTATCCACTCGTCCTGGACCCAGTCGTCAGAAACATCAGGCTGAAGAAAACCCTCATTGATAGAGGTAGCACGCTCAATATCCTGTTCGCCAAGACTTTGGACGAGATGAAAATTCCTCGTTTAGAACTATGGCCGAGCACCGCGCCCTTCCACGGGATAATTCCCGGCCTGTCATCAACCCCAGTCGGGCAGATAACCTTGCCGGTAACTTCGGCACGCGGGATAATTTCCACACAGAAAACGTCTTCTTCAAGGTCGCCGACTTCGAGACCACATACCACGCGATACTCGGACGACCGGCACTCGCCAAATTCATGGCGATATCGCACTATACATACATGGTGCTGAAGATGCCTGGGCCAGCAGGAGTCCTCTCCCTCCGCAGCGACATCAAGCAAGCCTTCACCTGCGACAAGGAGAGCTGCGAACTGGCTCAATTACAAGAGGCGGCAGTCAGGCGCAAGAGCATTCGGCAAGCCGCCACAACAGAAGTCGAGCAAGATCAAATTCCGGCGAAAAAAAGCAACGAAGTCGGGAATTTCAGCGGACTCTGACACGAAGAAGATCCCCCTGGACCCTTCCAACCCCTCCAAGACTGCTCTAGTCTGGACCGGACTTGACCCCAAATAGGAAGACGTGCTTGTCACCTTCCTCCAAGCCAACAAGGATATCTTTGCATGGAAACCGTCCGACATGCCGGACGTACCAAGGGAGGTGATCGAGCACGCCCTAAACGTGAAGACAGACGCCAAGCCAGTCAAGCAACGGCTCCGGCGCTTCGCTCTAGACCGCAAAGATGCTATTCGGGAGGAAATTACAAAACTCCTCGCAGCCGGGTTCATCAAAGAGGTCTATCACCCGGATTGGCTGGCAAACCTAGTTCTGGTCCGGAAGAAAAACGGTAAATGGCGCATGTGCGTCGACTACACCGACCTCAACAAAGCGTGCCCCAAGGACCCATTTGGTCTTCCCCGGATAGATCAGGTGGTTGATTCCACGGCAGGGTGCGACCTACTCAGCTTTCTCGACTGCTACTCGGGATACCATTAAATCAGCCTGAGGGAGGAAGACTGCTTGAAGACATCTTTCATCACGCCGTTTGGAGCGTATTGCTATATCACAATGCTGTTCGGTCTGAAGAACGTGGGCACAACCTATCAACGGGCTATTCAGCGGTGTCTGCACACTCAGATTGGGCGCAACGTGGAAGCCTACGTCGACGGCGTGGTGATCAAGACCAAGTCCAAAGAAGACCTCATCGCTGACTTGGAAGAAACCTTCCACAACTTCGAAGATTCAAGATGAAGTTGAACCCGGAAAAGTGCGCCTTCGGTGTGCCATCTGGAAAGTTACTCGGCTTCATCGTCTCGCATCGCGGCATCGAGGCTAACCCGGAGAAAGTCAACGCCATCAGGAACATGGCACCCCCGACTAACCTTAAAGACGTCCAGAAGCTGACAGGCTGCGTGGCGCCACTCAGCCGGTTTATTTCCCGACTGGGCGAACGGGGCATGCCCTTCTTCAAGCTCCTCAAAAAGGCAGACAACTTCCAATGGACTCTGGAAGCCCAACAAGCCTTCGAAGACTTCAAACAATTCCTCATATCACCCCCCGTGTTGGCGTCACCTCTGCCCTAGGAACTGCTAATGCTATATCTGGCGGCAACAACACAGGTAGTCAGCACGGTGCTGGTGGTTGAGAGATCCGAACAGGGTCATATTTAAAAAATACAACGGCCAGTCTACTTTGTCAGCGAGGTCCTTGCCGACTCGAAGACGAGATATCCGCAGGTCCAGAAGCTGCTATATGGCCTACTCATCACAGTCCGAAAGTTGGTGCATTATTTTTAAGCACACCAAGTCACGGTGGTCATAGCATTTCCACTCGGGGATGTCCTTCATAATCGCGAGGCCACCAGCCGAATCGCTAAATGGGCACTCGAGTTGATGGCATTTGACATCACTTTTCAGCCACGGATAGCAATTAAATCTCAAGCTCTAGCCGACTTCGTGACCGAGTGGACAGAAGTCCAACTGCCAACACCAACAGCAAAGCTAGAGTACTAGACAATGTACTTCAACGGTTCTCTACGGATCGGCGGCGCCGGGGCTGGGGTCATATTGACCTCCCCTACCGGCGAAAAACTGAAGTACGTTTTACAAATGCACTTCCCGGCTTCCCACAACGTCGCCGAGTACGAGGCCCTTGTTCACGGGCTCCGCATCACTATATCACTCGGCATACATCGACTGGTTGTGCGCGGGGACTCTCAACTCGTGGTAAACCAAGTCATGAAAGACTGGACCTGTCTCGACGATACCATGGCGGCATACTGTCAGGAGGTCCGCAAGCTGGAAAACAAGTTCGACGGGCTAGAAATCACACATGTCCTGCGTCAATACAACGACGCGGCAGACGAGCTGGCAAACATGGGATCCAAGTGAGAAGCAATTCCGACTGGAATCTTTGTCGAGCAACTTATGGAGCCATCAGTCAAGAAGAAACCGGCACCGGAGCAGTCGGGAGGCGAGCCTATCCTGACCACAGATGAGGTGCTGCACATATGTCAAGACTAGAGGACTCCTGTTGTCAAATTTCTCCTGGACGACCAACTCCCAGAAGATCGCAGTCAAGCCGAGCAGATAAAGCGTCGAAGCAAAAGCTTCCTACTAGTCGGAGAAGACCTGTACCGAAGAAGTGCATCCGGTGTCCTCATGCGCTGCGTCACCACCGAGGAAGGCAAGCAGATTCTGCATTCAATTCACTCGGGCATATGTGGCAACCACGCCGCATCCTGGACGTTAGTCGGAAAGGCTTACCGGCAGGGATTTTTCTGGCCCACAGTAGTAACAGACGCCAAAGACATCGTTCGCAAGTGCGAGGGTTGCCAGTTCTACGCAAGACAAACAAATCTCCCAGCCCAAGAACTCCAAACCATCCCCATTTCCTGGCCATTTGCAGTATGGGGGCTCGACATGGTCGGGCCTTTCAAGAAAGCGCCAGGAGGGTTCACACATTTATTCGTCGCGGTGGATAAATTCACCAAGTAGATTGAGGCTAAACCCGTTACAACAATTACAGCGGCACGAGCAAAGGACTTCATCATGAGTATACTATACCGGTTCGGGGTCCCTAACCGCATCATCACCGACAACGGCACTCAGTTCGCGGCCGGTGTATTCCAAGACTTCTGTGACGATTTCGGCATCAAGATCTGCTACGCATCTGTGGCACACCCGCGGAGCAACGGGCAGGTCGAACGAGCCAACGGTATGGTCTTACAAGGCATCAAGGCCAGGATATTCGACCGACTACAACCACATGCGGGCCGGTGGGTACAAGAACTCCCATCCGTTCTCTGGTCTCTCAGAACCACGGTTAGTCGGGCAATAGGGCAATCCCCTTTCTTTCTGGTCTATGGTACCGAGGCTATGCTACCTACCGAGTTACAGTTCGGCTCTCCGTGAGTCCAGGCTTAGTCAGAAGACGACTCCAACAATACCCGACCGGTCGAGCTAGATCAGCTGGAAGAAGCAACAGACACCACAACAATCCAGTCGGCAAGGTATCTTCAAGGCCTACGTCGCTACCACAACCGCAATGTCCATGGCCGCGCCTTTTTGGTCGGGGACCTCGTTCTGAGGAAAATACAAACCACCAAAGACAGGCATAAACTATCCCCACTCTGGGAAGGGCCGTTCATTATAGCCGAAGTCACGTGACCAGGCGCCTACCGACTGAAGACAGAAGACGGCATTCTCATCAGCAACTCATGGAACATAGAATAGCTACGTCCTTTCTATACCTGAGTTCTATAATTTTCATGTGTACAGTTCTTCTGACTCACTACGCCGCTTGTATCAACCGAGTAGTGAGTCGGGGGCTGCATGTATATATGTGTTCTGTCAATAACATACGAGCTTATCTTACTTCGGTTACGAAGCCTTACTATGACTGTCACAGTTGCCCGAGTATAGCTTCTTACTTCGAACGTTTTTATTAAGTTCTGACAGACTAACTCGGTGCATACTACACAGTCAAGTAAAGCTAATGACAACTGAGTAATAAGCTTGGCGGCACTGCACACATATTTACACATGCTTATAAAAGTTTATATATACCGACTACATAACGTGTTGCCCTTACAGACCCAGGTCTCGGGTAATTATTTTAGCAGTCGGCTTCGCCCGGGCAATCAGCTCCAGCGCCTCCTCGGGTGTCGTCTCTTCGGCAAACCCTCCCTGATGGCTTCAATATCTGCCTTGGTAGATGGACTTTGGTCATCGCCAGGGTCTGGGCCACGCCGCAATGACATGCTCATCCGTACTTTTTCAAGGACTCGGTGCTCTCAAGATGCGCCTCTATCGTAGGGGATTTTGTTGCAGCTGGTCCCATAGGGTGGGATATGAGGTCAAGGAGCCTTTCACAGACCCGACGAGGGACTCTCCGTAACCCCCTGATCACTTCTATATCTCCTCTGTGTAGAACGATACTGGGCCTGGACATTGGCTCTCATGTCTGCCCAGGCCGCCGGAAGTAATTGTCAGATTCGGCTACAAACGGAATGACTATGGATTGGCTAAGATGTTGGGTTGAGGACTTACTTCGTTCGGTATCTCCTCCCACCCGGCCACGGCTTTCTCCAGTTGCTTTTCCTTACGAGCTTGACGACGGCCTCCTTCACTCGCCTTCTCCCGTCGACGCTCGGGTTGGCCATTGTACAGGTCGGCCTTGGCCTTCTCAAGCCTGGCCCTGTCTTCTTCGGCCTCCTTCAGCTGCGATTCCCTCTCTGTTAAGGTCTTCACTCCCTTCGAGGGCTGCACCACAGATTAGCAAGAGATCAGCGTGCAGTCATGAATAACTGGGCAGTCGGGAACAACACAGCTGGATGAATACCTCAACGGTTCGTGGGAATATATATTCGGGGATCCTAACCTCTGATCTGTTCGGTAGGGCCATGTTCGCCTGGAGATGATCGGGCGCCATCCTTCAGCAGGTCTCCGCACATGAGCACTACATGCTCAGCTTCATGCCGAGCTGTCCATTTGCGAGGTGGGGAGCTACTCGACGCAAGATTTCGTCATCGGGTTCTTGCGGTCAAGCTTTGCTCGGGATAAGGACAAATAGGACGCAGTCAAGCGTAAACAGCAGATCACCAAGGCTCTATAAAGAATCATACGGACTCCCTTGGACCATGATGGGGCGCGAAGCAGTTTGGGCTTTCTCCTCAGACGATTCATCAAGGCCTGAAGCTTTCTTCGCGTCATCAGGAGCGGCCATTAGTAATGTCGGGGATCAGCGTGGAGGCTTCGATCCGGGGAGATACGGATTCGGGGCGGCGCAGACGCGACGAGACATCCACGATGGGGTCATGGCTAGGCGGTCCTCGGACTCGGGACCGGCTCAGGGGCTTCCGGTCGGACTGCGACGAAGCCGCTTCGGGGCTGGGCTTAGTCAGAGCGCTTGTGGGTGGCGGCACAGCGCCTACGAGTCGGGACGACTACGGTCTCTGACGGGCTGGCAAGCTCGGCAGGTTAGTCGGGCGCGGCTCGGCGGGGCAGGCTAATCAGGGAGGCGGTCGGGTTGACACTTGAGATCGATTCGGCACTTCTGATTGACGAACATCATCACAGAACTGCTTAAACACAAGGATTTTCCGAGACCGGAGCAAAGGCACTTTGAAACTTAGCTTTGCGGCGGAGGCCCTGTCCCGCGGAGGCTACTCCGGAGTTGGCCAGTCGGGACAGTGGGGCGGCGATCAACCGGTCGGCTGATCCGGTGTGGTGGTTTGGGCGCTCGCCCTGGGGTCGTCTAGCGGCACTGGTGGCCGCGTGGTCGGGTCTGAAATGAAGGCTAAAACGCAGGTCAACCTGGGATTGACGTTGGGCGTCGGGCGGGCATGCCTTTATTTAGGCTTTCCTGCAGGGGCGCTCATCATGGCCCTGCCCCGATATTATCGTCTCCCCGTCTTGGAGTCGGGTTGGGCAGCAGAGGGATTTCTCGGCTTTTTCGACACGTGCGGTTGACGGCAGACAAGGGCCGGGAGTCCTCATAAATATAACCCCATACAGAGAATCACGATATCATATATGCGGGACTTAGACATCTGAGTCTCGGGCTGCGCTACAAGGGAAGACGGTGTTTATTCAGACGGGCAGCTGCGCTGTAAGCCGATGCGTCTCTCTTGTCCTGTTCGAATTACCGCTGGAGCAACGTCCCCGAACAGGGTCTCCGTCACTTTGCTCATTGGCCGATTCTGGCTGACGTCGGAGGTCTGTTTTCCCTGGTAATCGCAAAGCAGCTTCAGGGGCTGGAAGCGCGAGTCAGGAACGCGCCTGGCCCAGGGAGTCAGGCAGCCTTCTTGAAATTTCCAGCTTCGTCATAGTGGTGCCTTGAACCATTCTTCATAGTGGGTCGTAGACCAATTAGGCAAAATACTGGGCGAGCCGGTGAATGGAAGGAGGGAGAAAATCTGTGCATAGGAAACTCTTGTCAGCCTTCCCCAGGGGGGGGGGGGATTTTCAAGGGAGATAAGATATGATTTTTTCTATCATCTCAACTAAGACAGCCAATAGCTGATGCTAATTCTTGGAGGGTGAGGTTATGTGGAAAAATGCCTAAAGAATTGAATGAGGCTCACACCAAATAAGGACTGAAGTGGAAAGATAGAAAGTCTAAAGAATCAGATTGGGATTTATGTCACTCTAGCTTATAGGAGCTAAGGATCGGCGGAAGATAAAGAGGAATGAAAGCCTGAACGAAAACAGGGTGAAATACGTTCCCCAGGGTCAGGATTTGGGCTTGACTCATCCTAGCCGACGCAGCGATCACTCTGACTGGGGCAACTTCAGTTCGCTTCTAGCCGCGAGCTTCAACACCGACGCATCCGAATCGGGCCTAAGAATCCGGGCCCCGCAAGATGAGGCTTTGCATGATGGAAGGCGGTGAGATTTTGGGGAGAATCGGGGTTGGGATCAAACGAGAGGATTGGATTGCCTGAGTTTCGGGTGGGGAATGGAGAGCTAACTGCCGGGAGGGAAAAGTTGGGCGGAAGGCGAGAAGACGAAGCGTTTGGCTGATTGGGAGAATGAGGGAATTTTTTCTCTTCCTGCTTTATTAGAACCGATGCCGATACTGGTTGGGGCCTAACAGTATAGCGGCCAACAAGATATGAGTTTACAGTAGCAATGCTCAGTGGGCGTCGAGGCTGAGTTGAAATAAAGCGCTGGTGCTACTGAAGGAGCCGATGAGTAAAGGATTTATGAGAGCATTATTGCAAAAATATATGTTTGGGTATCGTTTTATACCCAGGTTCTCGAGGATCTTTCCAAGGATCAAGCTGGTCTTCATTAAAATTGGAGATACAGGTTTTCTTCGGTACTGACATGCTGTGGATTTATTTCATGAAGTGTTATCGGCTACATCGTGGCATCAGTTGCATGAGCACTTTTCCGTACATATGCGGAAGGTCTTAATTCGAGTATGTAACTATCGGAGAGACTATAAATACTTTGCGTGACATGATGCGGAAAGTTATTTGAGTGGGACACTAGGAAAAGACTATAACTTTTACAGCTGACATGACGCTGAAGAGTCCCATATATGAGTATCATCTTACTGCGGCAAGACTATAAACACATATTGCCGACTAACATAAGTCGAAAGAGTCTACATACGAGTAGCTCTCTTACTCGGCAAGACTATAAAGTTTATTCCGGTTGACATGATACCGAAGAGTCTTCGTATACTAGTAGTAATCTACTCGGGAAAGACTTGCTAGGTTAAAGATCTTTGACTTTATGTTTAATTGTTTTCAACAATAAGCACAAAGTCGGGGCTACACCTAATAGGTTGCGCCTATTCGGTGCACACTGTTCATATATCTTTATGAAGCCCTTCATAGCCTCGCTGCCAGCGTGATATGAAGCAGGACTCGGAAGAAAGATTACTCGGACAAAGAGTACTCGGGGGCACTGCACTCGGGCAACCTTTACCGTGGAGGACAAGCACTCGGCATCAGCTGTGACTCAACTATGAAGGTCTCAGGGGGCTACTGTGGAGCCATGGGCCCGGGTACCTCATTACTAGTACATGGGCCACTCGGATCAGAGGATGGGCCGAACCATGTAATTAGGATAAGATAGCATCCGGCAGGCTTTTGCTTGTATAATAAGGAAACATAGTCTTAGTCGGATAGGACTCTATCTCTAAGGAGGAAGTCCCTTGGCCGTATCCAGCTGGGATCCTTATCATGTACCCTGTCCCCTAGTATATAAAGGGAGGCAGGGCGCCCCTCAGGGCAAGGACAACAAGATCACCGATCATCAAACACCTCAGAGGAATAACACCTCAACTGGACATAGGGTATTACCTCACATCGAGGGCCTGAACCAGTATAAACCTTCTGTGTTCCTCTGCAATCCACCGAATTCACCCTCACCGAGTAGCCCCATATATTTATTGCCGGTGTAAAATCGACAAGAGTCCATTGGAAATTCTCCGCTTTCTTCAATAGCTTGAAAAAGGGCTTGCCCCGTTCACCCCAGTCGGGAAATAAACCGGTTGAGAGCCGCCATGCAGCTTGTTAGCTTCTGGGCGTCCTTCTGGTTAGTTGGGGGAGCCATGTTCATAATTGCATTGACTTTCTCCGGGTTGGCCTCGATGCCACGATGCGAGACGATGAAGCCACGTAGCTTGCCGGATGGCACACCGAAGGCGCACTTTTCCGGGTTCAACTTCATCTTGAATCTTCGAAGGTTCTGGAAGGTTTCTTCCAGGTCAGCAATGAGGTCTTCTTTGGATGTGGTCTTGATCACCACGTTATCAACGTAGGCCTCCACGTTGCGCCCGATCTGAGTGTGTAGACACTGCTGAATTGCCCGTTGATACGTTGCTCCAGCGTTTTTCAAACCGAACGACATAGTGATGTAGCAGTACGCTCTGAACGGCGTGATGAAAGATGTTTTTAAGCAGTCTTCCTCCTTCAGGCTAATTTGATGGTATCTCGAGTAGTAGTCAAGAAAGTTGAGAAGTTCGCACCCCGCAGTTGAATCCACCACCTGGTCTATTCTTGGTAAACCAAATAGTTCCTTAGGGCATGCCTTGTTGAGATCGGTGTAGTCGACGCACATGCGCCATTTACCATTTTTCTTCCGGACCAGAACTGGGTTTGCCAGCCAATCCAGGTGATAGACCTCTTTGATGAACCCGGCTGTGAGAAGGTTGGTTATCTCCTCCCAAATAGCATCTTTACGGTCTTGAGTGAAGCGCCACAGCCGTTGCTTGACTGGCTTGGCGTCTGTCCTCATGTTGAGGGCATGCTCGATCACCTCCCTTGGTATGCCCGGCATGTCGGACGGTTTCCATGCGAAGATGTATTTGTTGGCCTGGAGTAAGGTGACGAGCGTATCTTCCTATTTGGGGTCGAGTCCGGTCCCGACTAGAGTAGTCTTGGAGGGGTCGGAAGGGTCCAGGGGGATCTTCTTCGTGTTCGAGTCCACTGAAATTCCCGACTTCGCTGCTTTTTTGGCCGGAACTGGGTCTTCCTCGACTTCTGTTGTGACGGCTTGCCGGATGCTGTTGCGTCCGACTGCCGCCTCTTGTGACTGAGCCAATTCGCAACTCTCCTTGTCGCAGGTGAAGGCTTGCTTGACGTCGCTGCGGAGGGAGAGGACTCCTGCTGGCCCTGGCATCTTGAGCACCATGTATGTATAGTGCGGTATCACCATGAACTTGGCGAGCGCCGATCGTCCGAGTATCTCATGGTACACAGTCTCGAAGTCAGCGACCTCAAAGCAGATGTTCTCCATGCGGAAGTTATCCCGCGTGCCGAAGGTGACTGGCAAGGTGATCTGCCCGAGTGGTGTTGAAGACAGGCCGGGAATTATCCCATGGAAGGGCGCCGTACTCGGCCGCAGATCTGAACGAGGAATCTTCATCTCGTCCAGGGTCTTGGCGAAGAGGATATTGAGCGCGCTGCCTCCGTCTATGAGAACCTTCTTCAACTTGATGTTCTTGACGACCGGGTCCGGGACGAGTGGATAGCGTCCTGGGTGTGAAACCCTATCTGGATGATCGGCGCGAGTGAACGTGATGGACGTCTCTGACCAGCGCAAATATTGGGGGCGTCTGCTGTAGAGATTGCGTTGACATCGTGTGCTGTTAGCTTCCGCTTGCACTTAGACTCATACGCAGATGGCCCTCCGAAGATGTGGTTGAGCTCGGCTTGGGGATCTTGAAAATCGTCGGCTAGGTCCTGATCTGGCTTGTCTTTGCTCTTGTCAGTGCCAGATGATGAAGCCTGCTCGGAAGCAAACTTCTTGAGCATGAAGCAGTCTTTGGCCACGTGTTTGCCTTTGGGGTGGAAGGGGCATGGCCCGTTCATGACCTTCTAGTAGTCGTTGTTCCGTTGGGGCCGCGACCGAGTTTGCTCCATGTTGGCCACCTCGTTGTCCGACTTCCGCTTGCGGTTGCCGGACTTGTTTTGTGATGGCTCGTTGTCGGCTTTCACCTTCTAGTCCTTCTGCCGGGACTCCTTCTCGTCGAGGGACTCGGCGACCGCTTCAGCCGAGTCGGCGTATTTGTTCGCCATGTCAAAGAGAGCCCGGACGGAGGATGGTGGCTTCTGAGTGAACTTCGCGATGAATGGGGTGTCCTTTACTCCCTTGCGGTAGGCGGCGATGACGGCCTCATCCTTGATCATTGGGATTTTGTTGCGCTTCTCGGAGAACCTCTTGATAAAGTCGGGTAGAGACTCGTTCTTCTTTTGGTGCAATTGATATAGATCATGCTCAGAAGACGGCCTCTCGTAGGTCCCTTGAAAGTTAGCGATGAACCGCTCCCTGAGTTCTCCCCAGGAACCGATCGACCGCCTCGGGAGCCCTGTTAGCCATGTCCTCGTCGAGTCGGCTAGTGCGACTGGGAGGTAGTTAGCCATGGCTTTGTGGTCACCACCGGCAGCTCGAATTGCTAGGGTGTATACGGTGAGCCAGGACTCGGGGTTGGTTTTGCTGTCGTATTTCTCGATCCCCGTAGGCTTGAAGCCCGATGGCCAGTCAATGTCCTGGAGCTCATGGGTGAAAGCTGGAATGCCTTCGTCTTCATGAGGGCCCTGGCTCCGACCGCGGCGGTTAAACCGCTCATGGTGAAGACCGAAACGCTCGTTCTCGTCCTCCAGTCGGCGGCGCTCGTCCTCTTCACGTTGATGGCGCCAGGTGTTGATGTCATATCGGAGGTCGCGTTGTAGACGAACTCGGAGGTCTTGGTTGAACCGACGATCGTACTGGTGACGCCACCAATTGTTGTTGTTAGTGTCGCCGAGTGACGTTTGGCGTGACTCTTCGTGTGGCCGACTCGAGCCAGCTGCCCGGCGTCGAGCTGATGTAGACGAGCCTGCTGCCAGAGAACCCGATCGATTGGTCGGTACAAGTGTGTCGCCCGACTGCTATTGCTGCTGACAGGCAGCAGCTGTAATCATCGCCTTGATCTTGGCGATAGTCGGGGTGGCCTAGTGATCAGGCCCGAGCTGGAGCGTGTCCAGCAGGGTTGCAGCAGCCACAACGTTCTGTTGTGGCATGATGAAGACGTCGTGGTCGCCGACTTTGGTCTGGAGAATTTGTTGCTGGGGGGTTTGCCCAGCCTTGCGTAGCCCGTCGTTGCGAGCCTTGCGGTCAGCTTCCTCCTGTTGTCGTAGTCGGCACGCCTCCTCCTGCTGCTCCTCTTGTAGTCGGCACACCTCCGGTGGTGGTGTTGAAGCCATGAAGATCTCACGGGGCAGGAGAAAACTTGCCAGACTGGAGTCCGAACTAGTGTTCGAACCGTTGTCCGACTTGGAGTCGGAATCTGAGTAGTTCATCTGAGTAAGAACGACTCCGACCTCCCTAGATCCAATCTGAAACGATGCTTGGCCATGTCCAAACTAAATCGCAGGAGATCGGGTCTGTCGCGTAAGATGTAGATCTGCGGCGTCGTCGAATCTGCGTGGGAGATTGACGATCTCTCCCCTTCCTAGCCCAACCCAGGCTGGCTCAAGGCCTAGCGCTAGTCGGACACCGAAGAAGAGAGTTGTCCCTAAGCTCGGCGAAGTTGAAGATTGCTGCATTAGATTGATGATAGCTGGCGCAGCGTCTTGTGAGCCGACTAGCGCGGAGTTGGTTGGTTCCTCGGCCGGTTGGATTGGATCTGCGTCGGCCAAGGTGAGATTGCCGATCTGGTCGGTGATGAAGTCGAGGCTTCCGAAGGTTATTGTGTCTCCAGGGGAGAATTTATCGCCATCGACTCCTGATGTAGGATCCATCGAGATTGTTGGTGTAGATCTCGCCGAAGCCCCTACCTGGCGTGCCAACTGTCGATGTTTTACACCGGCAATATGAATATGGGGCTACTTGGCGGATGAAAACTCAGTGGATTGCAAAGAAACAAGGAGAGGTTTATACTGGTTCAGGCCCTCGATGTGAGGTAATACCCTACGTCCAGTTATGGTGTTATTCCTTTGAGGATTTATGTTTGCTTCTATGAGCTTCTGCCCTCATGGGGCGCCCTGCCTCCCCTTATATACTGGGGAACAGGGGTACAAGGTAGGAATCCCAGCCGGACACGGCCAAGGGATTTCCTTCCTAGAGATACATCTTACCTGACTAGGGCTGTTTATTCCTTTTTGTACAAGGCAAAGTCTGCCGAGTGCTACTATATCTCTAATTACAGGTCTCGGCCCATCCTCTGTCCGAGTGGCCCATATGCTTGTGATGAGGTACCGGGGCCCATGGCCTCCACAACAAGAAAACATTTGCTTTGATGCTTGATCCGTTCGGCTTCACTGTGTTCTTCTGGGAGTTCATCGTCCAAGAGGAATTTGAGAACTGGTGTCTGTCAATCTTGAGAGATGATTAGCACTTCATTTGTTGTCGAGGTAGGTTCAGCCCCCGACTGTTCAAGCACTGGTTTCTTCTTGATTGATGGCTCCAGTGGTTGTTCAACAAAAATCCCAGTCGGGACCATGTCTCGTTTGGATCCCATGTTGGCCAATTCGTCTGCAGCATCGTTGTATTGTCATAATACATGAGTTATTTCCAGCCCGTCGAACTTGTTTTCCAACTTTCTAACCTCTTGACAATACGCCGCTATAGTATCGTTAAAACATGTCCAGTCTTTCATGACTTGGCTGACCATGAGTTGAGAATCCCCACGCACAACCAGTCAACGAATGCCAAGTGATATGGCGATGCGGAGCCCGTGGATAAGTGCCTCGTACTTGGCGACATTATGGGAAGCCAGAAAGTGAATTTGGAGGACATACTTGAGTTTTTCGCCAGTGGGTAACATCAATACAACGCCAGCCCCCACGCCACCGATCCGTAAAGAACTGTTGAAGTACATCGTCTAGTACTCTAGCTTGTCTGTGTTTGTAGTCGTCTGAACTTCTGTCCACTCGGCCACAAAGTCGGCTAGAGCTTGAGATTTGATTGCTGTCCATGGTTGAAAAATGATGTCAAACGCCATTAACTCGAGTGCCCATTTTGCGATTCGGCCGGTGGCCTCGCGATTGTGTAAGACGTCCCCGAGTGGATATGATGTGACAACGGTGACTTGATGCGACTGAAAATTGCACCAACTTTTGAACAGTGATAATAGCTTTTGGACTTGAGGATACCTTATCTTGGAGTTGGCTAGGACCTCGCTGACGAAGTAGACTAGATGTTGAATTTTCTGTATATGACCTGGCTCGGATCTCTTGACTACCACCACTGTGCTGACTACCTAAGTGGTTGCCGCCAAATATAACATTAGTGGTTCTTGGGGCATAGGTGATGCCAACACTGGTGGTGATGTAAGAAATTTTTTGAAGTCTTCGAAGGCTTGCTGGGCTTTGGGTATCCATTGAAAATTGTCCGCTTTCTTTAGTAGTTTGAAGAAGGGCATGCCCCTTTCACCAAGTCAGGAGATGAATCGGCTGAGTGCCGCCACCTTGTCAGCTTTTGGACATCCTTCTGGCTAGTTGAGGGTGCCATGTTCATGATAGCATTAATTTTTTCTGGATTGGTCTCGATGCCTCGATGCGATACGATGAAGCCGAGTAGCTTTCCGGATAGTACACCGAAAGCGCATTTTTCCGGATTCAACTTCATCTTTAACCTCCGAAGGCTTTGAAAAGTTTTTTTCAAGTCAGCGATGAGGTCTTCCCTGGATTTTCTCTTGATTACCACGTTGTTGACATATGCTGATGGCAATAGGGTGCCCGATCTTCCGTTAGGTAAGGATAACTCTCGATTTGGTGGAGAATCGACACTCACGATCCGGCTTCTGATCACCAAGACCCAAACCCTGCAATCGCAGTACCACGTCTCCTCTCGTTATCAACCGTGTGCTGCCCGGTTGACCTCACCACAAAGGCTAATCCCTGCATGCGAATCGAAAAACACAAGCAAGAACAAGGAATATTGCAACTCAACTTGTAGATGAATGATTATACTCTCGAAGTTGGGTTCTCACAAACCGATAAACGGCGAAACTGTTCAAAGACAGATTAATCTAAGCAAAACCCACTCTAAACGGCGGTGGCTACTGAATATATATGAGTTAGTACGTCCTAGGGTTAGGGTTTGCCTTGTGAGGGGCGCACTCCTCATGGGTTTAGCCCACGACACAAATACAAAGCCCAAAGGCCCAAACTGACTCGGATAGAAAAAATGATACAATTTGTTTTGATGATTCTGGACAGCTCAGGAGGAATTTTGGTATGAAACCAAAACCATCTGAAAGTAGACTTCATAAACTTTCCAACAAGTACTTGTAGGCCCTGTAACTCCTTCTGGATCAAAAGTTATGGCCGTTTGAAGTTGACGCTGTCTCCCAGTCCGAAACTGAACTGGTCTCGGAAATAGGAGTTTACTTGCACTTGTTGTCTCCACTTTAATATTTGGTTTCTTGAGCTATTGTCCATGGTCTTCTCCCAAGTTCCTAATAGCAATAAAATCATCACAAGAATTAAATAGTATGCTATTCGTAGAAATATTTCCATGTAAGCTTAGGAACGCATTCACTTGGCGATTAAGTTGATGGGCACGTGCGCGAGTAATTGGTCCTTGGATCTGTGGCGCATCTTGTTCAATATGAGGAGGTTGTAAGTGTGTATCTAAAGAAATGATGTCCTTATCATATGCCTCCACATTGCACCCGAGTTGAGTGTGTAGACACTGCTGAATTACTCGTTGATACGTTGCTCCAGCGTTTTTCAACCTGAACGGTATAGTGATGTAGTAGTATGCTCCAAATGGCGTGATAAAAGAAGTCTTCAGGAAGTCCTCCTCCTTTAGGCTGATTTGGTGATATCCTAAATAACAGTCAAGAAAGCTGAGAAGTTCGCGCCTTGCAGTTGAATCCACCACCTGATCTATTCTGGATAGACCAAAATAATCTTTGGGGCACATCTTGTTTAAGTCGGTGTAGTTGATGCACATGCGCCATTTACTGTTCTTCTTCTGGACTAGGACTGGGTTTGCCAGCCAATCTGGGTGGTAGACCTCATTAATGAACCCGGCTGCAAGGAGCTTGGTTATCTCCTCCCGAATAGCATCTTTGCGGTCCTATGCGAAGTGCCGTAGCCATTGTTTGACTGGCTTGGCGTCCAGCTTGACATTGAGGGCATGCTCGATCACCTCCCTTGGTACACCAAGCATGTTGGAAGGTTTCCAAGCAAATATGTCCCTGTTCACCTGGAGAAAGGAGATGAGCGCGTCTTCCTATTTGGGGTCGAGTCCGGTCCCGACTAGAGCAGTTTTAGAAGGGTCGGAAGGGTCTAGGGGATCTTCTTGGTTTCAGAATCCGCTGAAATTCCCGACTTGGCTGCTTTTTTGGCCTGAATCTGATTGTCCTCAATAGAAGTTGTAGCGGATAGCCGAATGTTGTTGTGTCCGACTGCCGCTTCTTGAGACTGAGCCAGCTTGCAGCTCTCCTTGTCACAGGTGAAGGCTTGCTTGACATCATTGCGAAGGGAAAGGACTCCGGCTGGCCCTAGCATCTTGAGCATCATGTAGGTATAATGTGGCACTGCCATGAACTTGGAGAGCGCCGGCCATCCGAGTATAGCGTGATACGCGGTCTCGAAGTTGGCAACCTCAAAGCAGATATTCTCTGTGCGGAAGTTATCCCTTGTGCCAAAAGTAACTGGCAGAGTTATCTGTCCGAGTGGAGTAGAAGATAGGCCAGGGATTACCCCATGGAAGGGCACTGTACTTGGCTGTAGCTCTGAACGAGGGATCTTTATCTCGTCCAGGGTCTTGGTGTGGAGGCCATGGGCCCCGGGTACCTCATGACAAGCATATGGGCCACTCCGACAGAGTATGGACCTAGCCTTATAATTAGAGATATGATAGAGCTCGGTAGACTTAGCCTTGGTCGTAGTTCGGCTAGGACTCTTACTTTGCACCCCTATCCCCCGGTATATAAGGGGAGGTAGGGCGCCGCCTGAGGGCAAGTTCTTCAGAACCATCACCATACATCCTCAAAGGAATATATCACAACTGGACATATGATATTACCTCACATCGAGGGCCTGAACCAGTATAAACTCCTCGTGTTCCTGTGTAGTCCACTGAGTTTCGATCCAACGAGTAGCCCTATATTCATATTGCCGGTGTAAAATATTGACAGTTGGCATGCTAGGTAGGGGCTTCGGCGAGATCAACCTCAACAAGCTCGATGGATTCAACAACCGGAGTCGATGGCAGCAAATTCTCCCTCGGAGACGCCATCACATTCGGAAGCCTCGACTTCGTCGCTGACAAGTTCGGCAACCTTACTTTGGCCAACTCGGACCAGATCTGATCGGCCGAAGAACTGGCCGACTCCATGCCAGTCGGCCCACACGATGCCGCAACAACCCTCATCGACTTGCTGCAACAATCTTCTACTTCCCTGGGTCTCAGGACAACTCTCTCCTTCGGTATTTGACTCGGACTCGGCCTTGAGCCGGCCCGGGTCGGGCTAGGAAGGGGAGAGATCGTCAATCTCCCGCATAGACTCGGCAATGCCGTGGACATCTACAATCTACATCCCACGTGGCAGACCCGATCCTTTATGGTTCAGTTCGGACATGGCCGAGAGCCATTCCAGATTGGATCTAGGGAGGTCGGAGTCATCATCACCCCGATGAACTACTCAGATTCCGACTCCAAGTCAGACAACTGTTCGAACACAAGTTCGGACACCAGTCTGGCAAGCTTCCTTCTGCCCCGAGAAATCTTCATGGCTTCAACCCCCTCACAAGAGGTGCGCCGAGTACAAGAGCAGCAAGAAGAGGAGGCCTACCGACTGCGACAACAGGAGGAGGCTGAACGCGAGGCTTGCAATGACGAGCTACGCAGGGCTGGGTGAACCGCTCAGCAACAAATCCTCCAGTCTACAGTCGGCGACCACGACGTCTTTGTCATGCTACAACAGAACGTCATGGCCTCCACAACCTTGCTGGACACACTCTAGCTCGGGCCTGATCACCAGGCCACCCCGACTATAGCGAGGATCAAAGCCATGATTACAGCTGCCGCATGTCAGCAGCACTAGCAGTCGGGCAATACACTTATACCGACCAATCGGTCGGGTTCTCTAGTAGTGGTCTTGTCTGCATCAGCACAACGTCGGGCGGCCGGCTCAAGTCAGCCGCACGCAGAGTCACGCCAAACATCCCTCGGCAACCCAAACAACAGCAATCGACAGCGTCCCTAGAACGATCGCCGGTTCAACCAAGATCTCCAAGTCTGTTTGCAACGCGATCTCTGCTAAGACATCAATGCTTGGCGCTGCCAACTGGAGGACAAGTACGAGCGCTTCGGTCTCCACTACAAGCGGTTGCACTGCCGCGACCGGAGCCGAAGCCCTCACGCAGACGAAGGCGTACCCGCCTTCACCCAGGAGCTACAAGAGGTCGACTGACCGTCGGGCTTCAAGCATACGGGAATCGAAAAATATGACAGCAAGACCAATCCCGAGTCCTGGCTCACCGTATATACTCTGGCGATACGAGCTACCGGAGGTGACCACAAAGCCATGGCTAACTACCTCCCGGTTGCTCTAGCTGACTCAGCGAGGACATGGCTAACAGGGCTCCCAAAACGATCAATCGGCTCCTGGGGAGAACTCCAGGAATGATTCATACCCAATTTCCAGGGGACTTACGAAAGACTGTCTTCCGAGCACGATCTCTACTAGCTACACTAGAGGAAGAACGAGTCTCTTCGCGAGTTCATCAAAAGGTTTTCCGAGAAGCGCAACTCGATCCCCATAATCAAGGATGAGGTCGTCATCGTCGCCTTCCGCAAGGGAGTCAAGGACGCCCCGTTCATCGCAAAGTTTACTTGGAAACCCCTGGCCTCTGTCAGGGCTCTCTTCAATATGGCGAACAAGTACACCGACTCGGCCGGGGCGGTTGCCGAGGCCCTCGACGAAAAGAAAGAGCCCCGGCAGAAGGACCAGAAGGCAAAAGCCGACAATGAGCCAACACAAAATAAATCCGGTAGCCGCAAGCGGAAGTTGGAGAACATGGTGGCCAACGTGGAGCGGACTCGGTCGCGACCCCTAAGGAACAACGAGTAACAGAAAGTGATGAACGGGCCTTGCCCCTTTCATCCCAAAGATAAGCACGCGACCAAGGACTGCTTCTTGCTCAAGAAGTTTGCTTCCGAGCAGGCTTCAACATCTGGCGCCGACAAGGACAAAGACAAGCCAGATCCGGGCACGGCCGGTGATTATCAAGATCCCAGGCTGAGCTCAACCATATCTTCAGAGGGCCGTCTGCATACAAGTCCAAGAGGAAGCAGAAGCTAGCAGCACGCGACATCAACTCGGTCCCTACAGCTGATGCCCCCCAATATCTACGCTGGTCAGAAACGCCCATCACGTTCGATCACGTAGACCATCTTGATTGGGTTTCACACCCGGGACGCTACCCACTCGTCCTAGACCCGGTCGTCAAAAATATCAAGTTGAAGAAGGTTCTCATAGACGAAGGCAGCACGCTGAATATTCTCTACGCCAAGATCCTGGATGAGATGAAAATCCCTCGTTCAGAACTGCGGCCGAGTACGGCGCCCTTCCACGGGATAATTCTCGGCCTGTCTTCAACACCCCTTGGGCAGATAACTTTGCCGGTCACCTTCGGCACACAGGATAACTTCCGCATAGAAAATATCTGCTTCGAGGTCACCGGCTTCGAGACTGCATACCACGCGATACTCGGACGGCCGGCGCTCGCCAAATTCATGGCAGTACCGCACTATATCTACATGGTGCTCAAGATGCCTAGGCCAGCCGAAGTTCTCTCCCTCCATAGCGACGTCAAGAAAGCCTTCACCTGTGACAAAGAGAGCTGCGAGTTGGCTCAGTCTCAAGAAGCGGCAGTTGGACGCAGCAGCATTTGGCAAGCCGCCACAACCGAAGTCAAGGATGACCAAGTTCCGGTGAAAAAAGCAGCAAAGTCAGGAATTTCAGCGGACTCTGACACGAAGAAGATCTCCCTGGACCCTTCCGACCCCTCCAAGACTGCTCTAGTCGGGACCGGACTCGACCCCAAATAGGAATACGCGCTCGTCATCTTCCTCTAGGTAAACAAGGACATCTTCGCCTAGAAACCTTCTGACATGCCTGGGGTACCAAGGGAGGTGATCGAGCATGCCCTCAATGTCAAGACAGACGCCAAGCCAGTCAAGCAACGGCTACGGCACTTCACACAGGACTGGAAAGATGCTATTCGGGAGGAGATAACTAAGCTCCTGGCAGCCGGGTTCATCAAAGAGGTCTACCACCTGGATTGGCTGGCAAACCCAATCCTGGTTCGGAAGAAGAACGGTAAATGGTGCATGTGCGTCGACTACATTGACTTAAACAAGGCGTGCCCCAAAGATCCATTTGGTCTACCGAGAATAGATCAGGTGGTGGATTCAACTGCGGGGTGCGAACTTCTCAGCTTTCTCGACTGTTACTCGGGATACCACCAAATCAACATGAAGGAGGAGGACTGCCTAAAGACGTCTTTCATCACGCCATTTGGCGCATACTGCTACATCACTATGCCGTTCGGTTTGAAAAACACTGGAGCAACGTATCAATGAACAATTCAGCGGGGTCTACACACTCAGATCGGGTGCAATGTGAAGGCATATGTCGATGACGTGGTGATCAAGACAAAGTCCAAAGAATACCTCATTGCTGACTTGGAGGAAACCTTCCAAAACCTTCGAAGATTCATGATGATGTTGAACCCAAAAAAGTGCGCCCTCAATGTGCCGTCCGGCAAGCTACTCGGCTTCATCGTATCACATCACGGCACCGAGGCTAATCCAGAGAAAATTAACACAATCATGAACATCGGCACCCCTAACTAGCCAGAAGGACGTCCAGAAGCTGATAGGCTGCATGGCGGCACTCAGCCGATTTATCTCCCGACTAGGCGAACGGGGCATGCCCTTCTTCAAGTTATTGAAGAAAGCAGATAATTTTCAATGGACTCCCATAGCCCAGCAAGCCTTCGAAGACTTCAAGAAATTTCTCACATCACCACTAGTGTTGGCATCACCTATGCCCCAAGAGCCATTAATGCTATATCTGGCGGCAACCACTCAGGTAGTCAGCACGGTGCTGATGGTCGAGCGATCCGAGCTGGGTCACATACAAAAAATACATAGGCCAGTCTACTTTGTCAGCGAGGTCCTTGCCAACTCCAAGATGAGATATCCGTAGGTCCAGAAGTTGCTCTATGGCCTACTCATCGCTGTCCGGAAGTTGGTGCACTATTTTCAATCGCATCAAGTCACAGTGGTCACATCGTATCCACTCGGGGACGTCCTCCACAACCGCGAGGCCACTGGCCGAATCGCTAAATGGGCGCTCGAGTTGATGGCGTTCGACATCACCTTTCAGCCATGGACAGTAATCAAATCACAAGCTCTAGCCAACTTTATGGCTGAGTGGACAGAAGTTCAAACGACTACAACAATAGACAAGCTAGAGTACTAGACAATGTACTTCAATGGTTCTCTACAGATCGGCGGCGCCAGGGCCGGTGTCGTACTGACGTCACCGACCAGTAAAAAACTCAAGTACGTTCTCTAGATCCACTTCCCAGCTTCCTACAATGTCGCCGAGTACGAGGTACTCATCCACGGGCTTCGCATTGCTATATCACTCGGCATCTGCCAACAGGTTGTGCGCGGAGATTCCCAACTCGTGGTCAACCAAGTCATGAAAGACTAGACATGTCTCGACGATACCATCGCGGCGTACTGTCAAGAGGTCAGAAAGTTGGAAAACAAGTTCGACAGGTTGGAGATAACACACGTACTACGACAATACAACAACGCTGCAGATGAATTGGCAAACATGGGATCCAAGTGAGAAGTGGTCCCTACAGGGATCTTTGTCGAGCAACTAATGGAGCCATCAATCAAGAAGAAACCAGTGCCAACACAGTCGGGGGCTAAACCTATCCCGGCAATAGACGAAGTACTGATCATATCTCAAGATTGGCGGACTCCTGTTCTCAAATTCCTCTTGGACGATGAACTCCCAGAAGATCTCATTCAAGCCAAACAAATCAAACGTCGAAGCAAATGTTTCCTAGTAGTCAGAGAAGACCTGTATTGAAGAAGTGCATCCGGTGTCCTCATGGGCTGTGTCACACCCGAGGAGGGCAAGCAGATTCTGCAATCAATCCACTAGGGCATATGTGGCAACCATGCGGCACCCAGGACGTTAGTCGGAAAGACTTATAGACAGGGATTTTTCTGGCCAACAGCAGTAACAGATGCCAAAGACATAGTTCACACATGCGAGGTTGTCAGTTCTATGCAAGACAAACAAATCTTCCAGCCCAAGAACTTCAAACCATCCCAATCTCTTGGCCCTTTGCAGTATGGGGGCTTGACATGGTCGGGCCTTTCAAGAAAGCACTATGAGGGTTCACACACTTGTTCGTCACAGTCGATAAATTCATGAAGTGGATTGAGGCAAAATCCGTTGCTACCATAATAGCGGCAAGAGCAACAGACTTCATCATGAGTATATTATACCGATTCGGGGTTCCTAACCGCATCATAACGGACAACGGCAATCAGTTCACGGGCGGCGTATTTCAAGATTTCTATGACGATTTCGGCATCAAGATCTGCTATGCATCTGTGGCACACCCGTGGAGCAATGGGCAGGTTGAGCGTGCCAATGGCATGGTCTTACAAGGTATCAAGGCCAGGATATTCGACCGACTACAACCATATGCAGGGCGGTGGGTACAAGAACTCCCATCTGTTCTCTATTCTCTAAGAACCACGGTTAGCTGGGCAATAGGGCAATCCCCTTTCTTTCTAGTCTATGGTGCCGAGGCTGTGCTACCAACCTAGTTAGAGTTCGGCTCTCCGCGAGTTCGGGCTTACTCAGAAGATGGATCAAATAATACCTGATTGGTCGAACTAGATCAGTTGGAAGAAGCGAGGGACATCGCAATAATCCAGTCGGCAAGGTATCTTCAAGGCCTGCGTCGTTATCACAATCGCAATGTCCGTGGCCGCGCCTTTTTGGTTGGGGATCTCGTCTTGAGGAAAATACAAACCACCAAAGACAGGCATAAACTATCCCCAATATGGGAAGGGTCGTTCATTATCGCCGAGGTTACACGGCCAGGCGTCTACCGACTGAAGACTGAAGATGGTGCCCTCGTCAACAACTCATGGAATATAGAACAGCTACGTCCTTTCTATACCTGAGTTTTATATTTTCCCATGTGTACAAATTCTCTCTGACTTACCACGCCGCTTGTTCCAGCCGAGTGGTGAGTCGGGGGCTGCATGTATTATATGTGCTTTGTCAATAATATACGAGCTTGTTTTACTTAAGTTATGAAGTTCTGCAACGACTTTGTCATGTCCGCCCGAGTACAGCTTTCTACGGTGAATGATTTTATTAAGTTCCTATAGACTAACTCGGCGTAGACCATACAGTCGAGTAGAGCTAATAACAACTAAGTAAAAACTTAGAGCTCGGCGGCATTGCACATATATTTACACATGTCCTTACAAAAACTTTATACACACCGACTGCGTGATGGATTGTCCTTACATTCCCAGGTCCTTGGTGATCGTCTCTGCAGTTGGCCTCGCCTGGGTGATCAACTCCAATGCCTCCTCAGGTGTTGTCTCTTCGGCAAACCCTTCACCGATGGCCTCAAGATCTGCCCTAGGGTATATCGACTTGGTCATCGTGAGGGTTTGGGCCACGCCAATGACAACACGCTCATCCGAGTACCTCTTTAGGATACTCGGAGCTTCGTTAAGGTGCGCCTGCACCTAGGAGACCATGTTGGAGCTAGTTCCTACGTAGTGAGGATCCATGATGTCAAGGAGCCCTTTCACGGACTCGACAAGAATCTCCCGTGACTCCTTGACGACCTTGATCTCCTCTGCAAAGGTCGAAACTGGTTTGGGCGTTGGCTCTTGCAGCTGCCTAGATTCATTGGCAAGTAAACTTGTCAGCCTAAACATCAGTCGGAGTAATCGAATGATTGGACAAGGTCATTGTCAGAGTGAAGACTTACTTTCGTAGTTGGCCTTCACCTTAGCTTTGGCCTTCTCCAGTTCAGTCTTTTCCTTCTTGAGTTTGCCTTTGGCCCTCTCTAGATCGGCCTTGTCTTTCTCGAGTTCGGCTTGGGCTTTCTCGGCCTCCTTCAGCTTGGTTTCCCCCTCTGTTCGGATCTTCAACTCGGCTTCGAGGGCTATACATCAGAATGGTCAAGAACTCGAGGTTACAGTCAGGACACAACTAGGCAGTCGGGAAACAACAAAGCTAGAGAAATATGTTTGGGATTTAGTCAGGAGGACAAATACGGGAGACTCACTTCCGATCTTCTTGGCTAGAGCCCAGTTCTCATCCCTGAGTTGGTGTTGACACCGAAAATCACCGACAACGTTGAGAACGAGCCGATGATCTGGTTCGATGCACTAGACACGCGAAGGCCTGGGAGATTTGATTAACTCCAGTGCAGGTCCTAAATTTGAGGTTCGTAGGCATGCCAGTCAATTTGACCCTGCAATTGGCAAGGAGATTGAAACATTAGATCGGTGAGCCAATTGGCTGGAAGCCGATTTGGACTCGTTTCATCGGCCGATAGCCGATATGACTTAAAGCACTTATACATCGACTGGAAGCCGATGAGGGCAAAAATAGGCAAAATAAATGAGTACATCAGCTAGAGAACCGATAACGATGTGAGTAGATCATAAACCAGCCGACTGCCGATAGAACATATGCATCGGCTAGAAAGCCGATAGTAGTATAGATAATAATTGAAACAATAGTCGGCTTTATCTAATAAAAGATAACCTATCGGCTAGGCACTCCGATAGAACATTGCATAGACACCCATCGGCTTAATAAGGATAAATTTATCATTATTAATCTAGTAGGTCAAACTTAACTGATGCAGCACAGATTAATAATGATAAAAGAACCTCGATGAGCCGATAGATCTAATGCAATTGTGATGTATTATATGATAACTTATCAGCTATACATTCCGATAAAACTCTTGCATAAAATCTATCAACCTAGCAGGAATAACTTATCGCAGGCAGTTTAGTAGGTCGGACCTAACCGATGCAGCACAAACTGATGATAAATTACACCCAATAAGCCGATAAATCTATGCACATGTGATGTGATATATCTACTTGGACTATGAGATCAAACCTAACTGATGCAGCCGTAGACAGAATAGATATATCGTGGTAAGCTGATTACCGTAGACCGACTAGAATATCGGACCTAATTGAGGAAGTCCTAGCCGATACGATAGTCGGGATAACGAGACTTACCCTCTCGCAGGAGGTCGAACTTAACCGATGCAGCCCAGCTCGAGAAGCAAGAACCCATTGAAAAGGGTGGCGATGCGCCGAATTTGTATTGATCTGTGTGATAGTTCACATGGTCCCCGGGCATACGTATTTATACCCCAAGTTGATACAGTCCTAATCGGATACGAAACAGGAGTCTCCTAACTATAAAAGGAAAATTAACAAGCCCTGATCGGACACGAGATCAGGTTTTCCTAAAAATTATTAAAGCTACCTAATTTATAGATAAAATAGCTAACTGCCATGCTGTGGTCTTCACGATTCCTTTCCAAATTCGGGCTCTTCTGGATTAGCTTCCATCGGTTGATATAGCCTCTTTCCTTAACCGAACATGATAACGAACCGTACCAAATTTTGGTGTTAACACATGCCCCCCAATTTCGGAGTTTGTTATCGAACTTCGAAATTCTTCTGTTTGGGCTTCAGCAATTCCTCCATGGCCTCTTGAAATCGGCTTTCATGAACCGATACCTTCTGTACTAGGTGTGCTAGGCTCTCAAAGTCTTGTGATGAAAATCTTTCCTTGATCGGAGCCAACAAACCTTGGAATGCTAACTCGGCTAGCTGTGCATCATCTAGACTTAAACTATAACATCGGCTTCTAACATCACGAAACCGCTAGATATATTCTGCGACTGATTCATCCGGTTTCTGTATTACCGATGTTAAATCTGTTAAACTCATCTCCTGAATCCCAGTAAAGAAATATTTGTGGAATTGCTTTTCCAAATCAGCCCAACTCCAAACTGAATTTGGTGGTAACGAAGAAAACCATGTGCAGGCCGATCCGGACAATGATAGCGGGAAAAATCTAACTCTCAAAGCTTCTTCAACTGATGCCTCCCCACACTGAGCCAAAAATCGGCTAACATGTTCCACTGTAGATACATCATCTTGCCCTGAGAATTTGGAGAAGTCTGGTACTCTGTATCGGCACGGCAACGGAACTCTATCAAACCAATCCGGATATGGATGCCGATACATAAATGTTTTCTTCTTCGATTTTAGACCAAATTGTTCTCTCACCACCTCTGTGACTCTGGCTGTCCAATCTTCTTCCCTTGGATCTTCGATGTAATAATGCAAAGGTGGAGTTGGTAGCCGATTCTGCTTCTGATATTCTCTCTGATAATTGTACTCAGGGACAACTCCTAGATGACTCTGTCAATGCCCCCCATAGTATGCAGTTTGATGATATCCTTGAAGAATTCCATCTTGTTGCCCCCCAGCTAGCTGAATCGGCTCTACCGCCTTCATGATCAAGCTCTGTAATGTGTTCACCAATATCCCAGATTGATTGATCAATGCATGGTGAACTGCTTCATTAATCATCTCTTGAAGTGGCTTCTGTGAACTTGCAGGCGATGTATGGCTCGATTCCCCAATCAGAACAGGCTTTGGAAATTGGGACTTTTGAATCGGCCCTTGATGTGTCATACTGAAGGATTCTAGACAAAGCTTCTGAAATTCAGCAATGTTCTGCTCCACTTGTTGTCTTTGTTCTTCGGTCAAGTCTTCCATTGTGACTAGGATTATATTGTCTGTGCTGACCTCCTTTCCAGCCATGTCGAAGTTCTGTGTCCCACCAGGTGTTCCAAAAACGTGTTGACACCGAAAATCACCGATCAGTGCTGAAGACGAGTTGATGATCTGGTTCGGTGCACTAGACACGTGAAGGCCTAGGAGATCTGCTTAGCTCCAGTGTAGGTCCTAAATTTGAGGTTCGTGGGCGTGCCAGTCAATTTGACCCAGCAATTGACAAGGGGAGAGAAAAAATTAGATCATTGATCCAATCGGCCAACAAGCCGATACAGACTCCTTCCAGCCAATTGCCGATAGTACTTGTACATCGGCTAGAAGCCGATGATGATATAAGTAAATAATAAGCCAGCCGACTGTCGAAAGAACACTTAGACATCGGCTAGAAGCCGATGATAGAGTAGATAGGCAAAATAATAATCAAGACAATGCAGTCGGCTTTATCTAGTAAAAGATAACTTATCGGCTATACATCCCGATAAGACGCTTGCATAAAATCTATCAACCTAGCAGGAATAACTTATCACAGGCAGTTTAGTAGGTCGGACCTAACTGATGCAGCACAAACTGATGATAAACTATCCCTAGTAAGCCAATAAAATCTATGCACGCGTGATGTGATATATCCACTCGGCCTAAGAGATCAAACCTAACTGATGCAGCCGTAGACAGAACAGATACACCGTGGTAAGCCGACCACCGTAGATCAGCTAGAATATCGGACCTAACCAAGGAAGTCCTAGCAGATAAGGTAGTCGAGGTAACGAGACTTACCCTCTCGCAAGAGGTCGAACTTAACCGATGCAGCCCGACTCGAGAAGCAAGAACCCGTTGAAAAGGGTGGCGATGCGCCGAATTTGTATTGATCTGTGTGATAGTTTACATGGTCCCCGGGCATACATATTTATACCCCGAGTTGATACAGTCCTGATCGGATACGAAACAGGAGTCTCCTAACTATAAAAGGAAAATTAACAAGCTCTGATCGGACACGAGATCAGGTTTTCCTAAAAATTATTAAAGCTACCTAATTTATAGATAAAATAGCTAACTGTCATGCTGTGGTCTTCACGATTCCTTTCCAAATTTGGGCTCTTCTGGATTAGCTTCCATCGGCTGATATAGCCTCTTTCCTTAACCGAACATGATAACGAACCGTACCAAATTTTGGTGTTAACAGCTAGTCAATGGCTCCCCTCAGCCAAGTCTCCCTCCCCTGGCTGGACCGCTCCAAGTCGGCCTTCGAGGTCTGTGACTGGCCCAATCGCTAGAGTTGGGGGGCAAACTGGGTCAGGACCTCGTTTATTTTCTCTGAGCGGTTGACAATTTTCTACTCGGGACAAAACAGAGTGAAGCAGAGTCAAGCAGCGGAATACTAGAAGTAAGGGAAATCGTCGGGAACTCAACATTGCAAGGCTCGCTACATACCTGGACCCCCCGAGATGCGGCGATTGTGATGCGAAGAAGAACTTCGCGCTCCCACTCCGTTGCCTCATCATCGTGCTCATAGCACTCTGCAGTTCCCTCGGGAGTTACCTAATGGAATGTTCTCGGGAATCTGCGGGGAGGAGCTTCAAGCCTGGGGAGATCTACTTTGTCCGAAGACGACGACGACACGGATGGCGACAAGGTCCTGGCTCCCGACTCGGCGGTTGATGGGGCCGTAGGAACTCGCTCGAGGGCTAGAGCAGCAGCTTCAGTATCTGCCCCTTGGTCAGCCGGCGCTAGCGGCCCTACTGTCGGGACCGCTTCAGGCTCTACAGTTGGGGCAGTCACCGGCTCGGCAGATGAGCTCGCTGGGGTTGGCTCGGCTGGGGCTGGCTCGACAATGGGAGCAGCCGATGTGATCTCCTTGAGATCAATATTGGCTCGTTTCCTGCATGATGAGTCGAATGCCAAGACATTACTATACTGAACAAGATTTTTAGAAGATCCACAAGTTATTTACCTCTTGGAGGTTTTGTACTTCCATCCGGGAGTTCCAGCTGTCGGCAGTGGAGGGCTGCCGGCTGTCGGGCTTGATGGCGTGGCAGTCGGCGGTGGCATCCTTGTCCTAGTCGGCCCAGTTTCTGGTGCGGCCGGCTGGGGCGCTGGGATCCTTAGTGGCACCGCCTTATGGCTCGATGACGATCTTGTACTCGACGGTACCACCCTTGGGCTCGATGTTGCTGAGCCTGATGGCACCGGTCCCAGTCTTAGACTCGGCGGCCTGGGAGCTACGCCGGCGATGTCTTTAATCTTCAGGCTCCCGGCTACAGCACTTGGCCTGCTAATTTTCTTCTTGCCCGAGTCTTCGACAGGCTTCTTCCCTGCTCTCTTGCGGTCGGGTTGGGTGGGAAAAGGACTCAATAGCCTTTTCTTCGACTTCACGGCCGACAAAGTTTGGGAGTCTTCGTCAAACTCCTTACAAGACTGCAAGTGGTTTAACAACATACATCACACATTGCAGAGCTATCCTAGATACACATCTACAAGCATTCATCATAGATGGACAGCAAATTAACATCAGCAAGAGTTACCTCTGGACGAGGCCGTTTTTTGGCTGTAAGCCACGATGGAGCACTCTGCATCTACAGTTTTAACCACTCCACTAGAGAAATAACTGAGCAAGATGTCGGTCACTTTGTACTTGTCAGTCAGATCTCGGTACTCTCGGCTGGGATCATCTTTCCCCTGGTAGTCCCAGCCAAAGTGGCTTCTCAATTTCAACGGTCGGATACGCGGGGTCAGGAAGCATCTGGCCAGCCAGGGACCGGTCAGTCCGGAGCCCTTTAGCTTGTCAACTTTGTCCATCAGTAAATACACTTGCCCCATCTCCTCCAAGCTAGGCACAGAAGTCCAGTTGGGCGAGATCACTGGAGGCAAACCAGTAAATGGGGGTAGAGAGGGTTCCAGATCAGAACAGTAGAATCACTCCTTATGCCAGTCTTTAAGGGAAGTTTTCAAAGGAAGATGAAGATATATCTTTTTCATTTCACTCCTTAGCTAGAGGCCGGCTCCCCCTATCACCGGGAAAATGCTATTGGGGGCATGGAATGGACGTGGAGGAGCAAGATCACCCGAGTTTCAATGGGGAAGAGTTAGTAATGGCGAACCCTAGCGAGACGAGGTGCGAAATTTCGGCGCGGAAGCTGGAAGACGAAACGATTGGTGGATTGGAGAAGATGAGGGAATCTTTTCTCTCTCTCCTCTCCTTTATAGAGCCTGTACTGATAAGTGGGCTCGGGCCTGCGAAATCAGTACTGGGCCATCAAGATATGAGTTTCTACAGTAGCACACTCAATGTGGGCCGCTCACTGGCTGTGTTAAAATCACAGTGCTGGTGCTACCAACAGGAACCGATTGGGTAATCAGATATGCTTCATGAAGGCCTAATTGCTGAACACATGTGTTCGGGTATCTGTATTATCCACCAGGTATTGAGAATATATCCTAATAAGGGTCACAAGCTGGTCTTCATTAAAATTGGGGATGCAGGTATTTCTCAAGTACACCTGACCACATATTGGATTAAAATTCATAAAGTGGTACTCGGCCTACATGCTTGGCCAACAATTGCCATGAGCAAATATATTTCCAGTCGACATGATGCTGAAGAGTCTAACTTTTGAGTAATATACTACTCGGGAAAGACTATAAAATATTTTCAGCTGATATGATGCTGAAGAGTCTCATATACCAGTAGTATATTACTCGGGAAAGACTACAAGGTTAAAGATCTTTGACTTTATGTTTAATTGTTTAACAATTAAGCACAAAGTCAGGGGCTACACCTAATAGGTGCGCCTATTCGGCACACACTATTCATACTTCTACATGGAGCCCTTCATAGCCTCGCTGCCAGCTAACATGAAGCAGGGCTCGAGAGAAGAAGCACTCAGACAAAGAGTACTTGGGAGCAATGCACTCAAGAAAACTTCACCGTGGAGGATGAACACTCGGCATCAGCTGTGATTCAACTATGAAGGTCTCAGGGGCTGCTGTGGAGGCCATGGGCCCCGGGTACCTCATGACAAGCACATGAGCCACTCAGACAGAGGATGGACCTAGCCTTGTAATTAGAGATATGATAGAGCTCGACAGACTTAGCCTTGTACGATAAGGAATTGTTAACACCAAAATTTGGCACGGTTCGCGTCGGACTCGGTTAAGGAAAGAAGTGATATCAGCCGTTGAGAGCTAATCCAGAAGAAGCCGGATTCGGGAAGGAATCGTGAAGACCACGCTATGACAGTTAATTACCTTATCTATAAATTAGGTAGTTTTGATAATTTTTAGGAAAACCTGATCTCGTATCCGATCAGGGCTTGTTAGTTTTCCTTTTATAGATAGGAAGTTGTGTGCCGTGTCCTATAAGGACTCATGTAACTCGGGGTATAAATACGTATGCCCGGGGACCTTGTAAACTATCTCTCGATCAATTAAACTTCGGCGCATCGCCACCCTTTCGACGGGTTATTGCTTCTCGAGCGGGGCTGCATCGGTTAGGTCCGAACTCCTGCGAGAGGGTAAGACTCGTCACCCCTTACCCAGGTGTATCTGCCCTGTCTATGGCTGCATCGGTTCGGTTCGATCTCTTAGGCCGATCAGGTATACCACATCACGCGTGCGTAGATCTTATCAGCTTACTGGGAGTAGCTTATCGTCAGTTTGTGCTGCATCGGTTGGGTCCGACCTACTAAACTGTCGCGATAAGTTGTTCCTGCTAGGTTGATGGTTTTTGCGCAAGCGTCTTATCGGAATGTATAGCCGGTAAGTTATCTTATTACATCACAGTTGCATTATATTTATCGGCTTGTTGAGGTTCCTTTACTATTATCGATCTGTGCTGCATCAGTTAGGTCTGAACTACTAGATCGATAATAATAGATTTATCCTTGTCGAGCCGATCGGTGTATATGCGACGTTCTATCGGAGTGCTTAGCCGATAGGGTATCTTTTTATAAAGCCGACTGTATTATCCTTACTGTTTTAGTCATCTATATTATCATCGGTTTTCTAGCCGATGCACATGTGTTTCCTCGGCAGTCGGCTGGTTTACTATTCTGCCTATCTATTTTATCATCGGCTTCTAGCCGATGCACATGTTATACTGACAGCTTATCTATTTGTTTATAGCGCTATCGGTTTCCTAGCCGATACATAGGTGCTATCGGCTATCGGCTACGAGGAGCCTATATCAGTCCGTATCGGCCGATAGCCGATGTGCAATTGCTGCTGGTAGTTGGACACGGGCAAGGATCCGACTACGAGCACGAGCGAGGACCCGGGAGCGAGAACCCGGGCACGAGACCCGGGCGCGAGTACAGGTGGGGGCCCGGGCACGAGCATAGCGGCGATTGGCTGAAAGGAATCCGTATCGGCTTGCTGGCCGATTGGATCGGTAATCTAATTTCTTCATCTCCTTGTCAATTGCGGGGTCAAATTGACTGGCACGCCTACGAACCTCAAGACTTTAGGACCTGCACTGGAGCTAAGCAGATCTCCCAGGCCTTAGCGTGTCTCTAGGCGCCGAACCAGATCGTCAGCAAGCTTTTTGGCACACCCGGCAGTTTTCGGCGTCAACAGGAATATACAGTCCTAGTTGGGCAGGTTACATCTCTAAGAGGAGATCCCTTGGCAGTAGTTCGGCTGGGACTCTTACTTTGTACCCCTATCCCCCAGTATATAAGGGGAGGCAGGGCGCCCCCCCGAGGGCAAGTTCATCAGAACCATCACCATACATCCTCAAAGGAATACATCACAACTGGACGTAGGATATTACCTCACATCGAGAGCCTGAACCAGTATAAACTCCCCGTGTTCCTTTGTAGTCCACCGAGTTTCGATCCGACGAGTAGCCCTATATTCATATTGCCGGTGTAAAACATCGACACTTGGCGAATAGAATGTTGAGAGTGCTGCCTCCATCAATGAGAACCTTCTTCAATTTGATGCTCCTGACGATCGGATCCAGGACGAGTGGATAGCGTCTTGGATGAGTAACGCGATCGGGATGATCTGCGCGGTCAAATGTTATTGGGGTTTCTGACCAGCGCAGGTATTGGGGGGTGTCTGCTGCAGAGACCGAGTTGATTTCGCGTGCTGTAAGCTTCTGCTTCCTCTTAGACTCATATGCAGACGGCCCTCCAAAGATGTGGTTGAGCTCAGCTTGGGGATCTTGGTAATCACCGGCTGTACTCGAATCCGGCTTGTCTTTATCGGTGCCAGATGTTGAAACCTGCTCGGAAACAAACTTCTTAAGCATGAAGCAATCCTTAGCTGCATGCTTGCCCTTTGGATGAAAGGGTCAGGGCCCGTTCATCACTTTTTGGTATTTGTTATTCCTTGGGGGTCGCAGCCAAGTACGCTCCATGGTGGCCACCACGTTATCCGACTTCCGCTTGCGGCTACCGGATTTGTTCTGTGTTGGCCCGTCATGGTCTTTCTTGTCCTTCTGCTGGGCGCTTTTTTGTCGTCGAGGGCCTGGGTGACCATGTCGGCCGAGTCAGCATACTTGTTCGCCATATCAAAAAGAGCCTTAACAGAAGGAGCAGGTTTCCAAGTGAACTTGGCAATGAACGGGGCATCTTTGACTCCCTTGTAGAAGACGGTGATGACGACCTCGTTCTTGATCATTGGGATCGAATTTTGCTTCTCGGAAAACCTCTTGATGAACTCATGAAGAGACTCGTTCTTCCTTTGGTGCAGCTGATAGAGATCGTGCTCCGAAGACGGCCTCTCGTAAGTTCCCTAGAAGTTGGCGATAAAGCATTTCCGGAGTTCTTCCCAGGAGTTGATTGACTTCTTTGGAAGTCTTGTTAGCCATGTCCTGGCCAAGTCAGCCAGAGCAACTGGGAGGTAGTTAGCCATGGCCTTATGATCTCCTTCGGCTGCTTGGATTGCCAGAGTATAGACCGTGAGCTAGGACTCGGGATTGGTCTTCCCATCATATTTCTCGATCCTAGTCGGCTTGAAACCTGCCGGCCAGCGACCTGTTGCAGCTCCTGGGTGAAGGCCGGTACCCCTTCATCTGCATGAGGACTCCGACTCTGACTGCGGTGGTGAAACCGCTCGTGGTGGAGGCCAAAGCGCTCGTTCTCGTCTTCTAGTCAGCGCTATTCATCTTCCTCTCATTC
This sequence comes from Oryza meyeriana var. granulata, assembly GCA_003991445.1. Classification (NCBI taxonomy): domain Eukaryota; kingdom Viridiplantae; phylum Streptophyta; class Magnoliopsida; order Poales; family Poaceae; genus Oryza; species Oryza meyeriana. The sequence continues at coordinate 55,811 of RYFJ01003821.1, forward strand.
ATGGCGTCGTGCGTTGATGTCTCGCCGAAGGTCACGCCGTAGTCGGCCCCGGAGGTCCTAGTTGTCCCGACAGTCGTTTTGATGCCGCTGGTTATTGTTGGGGTTGCCGAGTGATGTCTGGCGTGACTCCGTGTACGACTGACTGGAACCGGCCGCTCGGCGTCGCGTTGAGGTAGATGAGATTGCCGTTGGAGAAGCCGACCGGTTGATCGGTATGAGAGTATCGCCCGACTGTTGATGCTGCTGACATGCAACAGCGGTGATCATGGCTTTTATCCTAGCTATAGTCGGAGTGGCCTGGTGATCAGGTCCAAGCTGAAGCATGTCTAGCAGAGTTGCAGCGGCTATGACGTTCTGTTGAGGTGTTACGAAAACATCATGGTCACCGATTCTGGTTTGGAGGATTTGTTGCTGAGCAATCCGCCCAGCTCTGCGCAGATCATTGTTGAAGGCGTGCGGGCGTCTTGCTTCTTCCTCCTGTTGCTCTCGCAGTCAGCAGGCCTCTTCCTCTTGCTGCTCGCGTAGTCAGCGTGCCTCCTAAGTAGGAGTAGTGCCTTTCGACGCCATGAAGATTTCGCGTGGCGGGGAGAAGCTTGCCGAACTGTTGTCCGACTTAGAGTCGGGATCAGAGTAGTTGATGGGGGTGATAACAACTCCGACCTCCCTAGATCCAATCTCGAGTGGCTCTAGGCCGTATCCGAGTTGAACCCTAGGGGATCGGGTCTGCCACGTCATATGCTGATTGCAGTTATCCGCGGCCTCACTAGGTCCAAACGGGAGATTAGCGATCTCCTCCTTCCTTAGCCCGATCTCGGCCAGCTCAGGGCCAAGTCGAGTCGAACACCGAAAGAAAGAGTTGTCCCAAGACCCGGGCATGTTGAAGATTGCCACAGCAAGTCGACGAGGGTTGCCGCAGCATTTATGGGCTGACCGGCGCGGAGTTGGCATGGTCCCTGGCTGATCGGATCGGGTCCGAGTCGGATAGGGTGAGGTTGCCGAATTTGTCGATGATAAAGTCGAGGCTCCCGAAGGTGATTGTTTCCCTAGGGGAGAAGTTGATGCCGTCGACTCCGGTGCTTGAATCCATCAGGCTTGTTGAAGATGATCTCGCCGATGCCCCTACCTGGCGCGCCAATTGTCGATGTTTTGTATCGGCAATAATAATATGGGGCTACTCGTAAGACCTAAACTTGATGGATTGCAAAGGAATATAAAATAATTTATACTGGTTCAGGGCCTTGAGATGAAATAATACCCTACGTCCAGTTGTGGTATATTGCCTTTGAGGTTTCTTTGGTGAGATTCGCGCTATGCCCTTAGGGGGTGCCCTGTCTCCCCTTATATACCGGGGGACAGGGTTACAGAGTAGGAATCCCAGTCGGACTCCGACCAAGAGATTTCTTTCTAGGAATACAACGTTTTCGACCAGGAGTATATCCTTCCCTTGTCGTATAAGGTTATGTATGCCAAGTCCTATTATATCTCTAATTACAAGGTTAGGCCTATCCTCTGTATGAGTGGACCAAATGCTTCTCATGAGTTATCCGGGGCTCATGGCACCGACACTTATACCAATTTTTTGAATAAGATGAATGGTCAAACATCATAGCAAAAGTCAACGGCGTTATCTATTAAAAACCGGAGGTGGTACTTCTTTTGATTCTAAATATATGTCATTTTAGACATGTGCACAAGAATTATGAAAACATTGCAAATAACTTCAATGCCCTTCATTTACATTTCGTTGGAAAGATAAATTAGTTACTTGTGAGAGGGATATAATTCATTTAGTAAGGACAAACATCGAATATTTGTTGAAAAGTGCCTAGAATTTTCAAACGATTTAGATTTTGGAAAGAGTTTAGAAGACGAAAACGGCTCACATTTGGAATCCGAGGGAGTATAAGGTGATCGAGATTTCCCCATATCACAGTCATATGCTCTTTGGCTGCTAGATCTCAATCCAATGGCTATGGGGTTATCTTCAACCTCCACCAGAGGAGAGGGAGAAGGGAGCAATGCGGCGATTAACACACCGGTGGCATTGGTAGCGTCTTCTCCTATGGCTGCTTGACAGTAGCTACCCGAGCTTTGGCAAGCATACTGGATCAGATTATTGGGATTGGGTAGTAGTGTGAGGAGAGCTAGGTGGTGGTAGATTTAGAGGGGCCCAACACGGGATGGAAGCCTGATGATAGGTGGTAGCCATGGTAGGACGCTGAGTTTATAGTGACACCACCTCAATCTTGGGAGAGGAAGATAGTGGTTGGTCAGCATTGGTGGTGGGGGTTGGGGCAACTCGTCAAAGTGGTTAGGAGTTGGGGATGTGGGTCTAGCAACGTGAGCCACCTATGGGCTTTTTTAATGATCCGGTTTGACCGGCTTTAGATTAACTAGGAATCAAATTGTAATAGCATGAAAAGTGCTACAAAGTTACAAGAGTGTATATTAATGGGGATACCGTCCGTAGCTGTTCTGCTGAGTGCACGGATTGATTGATGGGGCAACGGAGTTCTAAGGTTGGCATAGCTAATAAGATGAAAAATCAGGTTTACATTCCTTTGCTACGAAAGAATCGACCATCAAATATCAAAAGATGATGTTAAATATTTGGTCGGAGGATCATAGCTATATGATGGGCACAGACAAACCAATAAACAATGCGTCTGGAGGTGGTTATTCATTCTTATGGTGATATCCCTCATTTTTTTTCATGCCGTTTAAATAATCATAAAAAAATAAAAAAAAGACAAATCAATTAAATTTAAATTTATATGTTTATAAAGTGATATTAGCATATAAGCATATATTGATCTATCTTTTTAATGTTTTATGACTATTTGGATGGTACTCTTTTCATTCTAAAATATAAAAACCTAGTATCGGATAAAATACATCCTAGCAGCTGTCCAGATTCGTAGTACTAAAATGTAGGTTTTTATATTTTGGGAGGAGAGGAGTACATAAAAACGAGAGACATCCCTTTAAAGAATGAAACGACTTTCTCCGGTCTGTATTCTTAGTATACTCTGACAGCTTCTAACCTAGTGTATATACCTTGAGAATTGCATCTCAAATCTCATCAGCACTTCTAGGAGCATAAGACGCCTAAGAAATTCGTCAAGTTGTAACTGTTCATGTTGTCGCGCATGCATGCTCGCATGTCACTCAGTATAGCGTGTCACTCACTGCTTCCTGCTGATCAGTAGCTGCAGCAAGATCTCATTGAACGTGTCCACTGGCCCGGGCAGGCAGAAGTGGAGGCAGTCGCTCTGCAACCGCTCCGGCACGCCGCGCGCGAACGGGTCGCGGTGCATGTACACGCCGGGGTGCCCGTCCGGCCGCATCGTCGCCAGCTTCGTCACGTCGAGCACCTCCACCCTGCTCGCCCCGCCGCGGCTCCTCGCCGCCGATGCCGTGGCGGAGGCCTCCTCAATGGCGATGCTCCGGAGCTCCCCCTCGATGCCACTCACCTGCTTCTCGCCGTCCTCGTACGGCCGCGTCGTCGCGCACATCGTGGGGTCGTCCCACTCCTCCTCGAAGTGCGCCGGCGAGAAGGTGGTCACCACCACGTTGCGGCCTCGGTGGCCGGCGGAGCTGAGGAGGCGCTCGATCGACATCCGGATGGAGCTGTGGTACGGCGAGAAGAAGCCGATCTCGGTGTGGTTGAGCTCGGGGAAGTTGTGCACGCCGAGCACCTCGCCGCCGTTGTGGTAGTAGATGGTCGGGTTCCAGAACCAGTGCCCCGTGCTGATCACCGCCACGTCCATCGTGTCGGCGTCGGCCGACCACCGCTCGGCGAGCGTGTCGAGGTAGACGAGATTGTGCTGTATGCTGTAGTTCTCCGGCCTGCCGGCGGCCGTGGCGAGGAACGGCGCCCAGTACACGGACACCGTCACGCCGTGCGTCGGGAACGCCCAGCGCCAGAACTCGCGTGTCCCGGGCTCCGGGTCCCGGTACACGAGGCGGTACGGGAACGCCGAGCCGAGGAGGCAGACGAGTGACTCCGCCTGGTTGCGCGCCATCGAGTCGCCGACGAATGCCACGTGCTTCCCGCGCACCGCGGCGAGGAACGCCGCCGCGTCGAACGCCGGGAGCTGGCACGACGTCGGCTGCCACAGCCAGTCCAGGTACCCCGTGTCCGGCCGCCCGTTGCGGACGCAGTCCTCGCTGCCCCTGACGTCGCACTCCGTGCCGTTGTACCGCCCCGCGTGCCCCGCCGTCGCTACCCACCGCCCTTCCGAGTAATCGCATCTGCCCCCTCCTCCTCCTCCTGCAACAATCACTAAGCACAAGAAAGAAGAAACTCACATGAGACCATGATTGAGATTGCACTTCAAACAACCCGATCGATCACATGCATCCATGGCCGTACCATCACCGGAACTGATAGTGATGTACTGGAGCAGAGTCGTGACCGCGTTGTCCGGCGATCCGCGAGGGGAGAAGCAGAGGAGGAGGTAAAGAAGAGCCAAGCAGAGCACGACGTAGATGAGCAACAAGAGGATGGCTCTGATGAGGAAAAACGCGCCAACGCTGGTGCGAGTGGGAGACGACAGCTTGGCGCCATGGTGACGCAGTGGCTCGTACGCCCCCATACCTAACATGTTAGGAACTTAGGATATCGAAGAGCATCTCTAATAATAACCTCTATTTTAGAACTCCTAAAGATTAAATAGAGGCTATTCTTATTTTCTTTGGATCCTAAAAATACTCTGAATTCCAGCAACAACCCTCATTTATCAGCTCCTATTTCTTTTTTATTGTATTTTACCATAAACTATATGTATATCACAAAGTGCATATTTATCTATATCAACGATAATAGGAGATAAGACCACCATCACAGAGAGCAAGCAATAGCAGAGAGCAGAGACTAGGCGGCGGCCCGCCAGCCGAGTGCGCCGGGGCAGCGGCTGGCCGAGCGTCGGCCGGCGAGCGAGCGTGGCAGGGGGCTGCAGGGGAGCACGGCAAGGGGCGGCGGCTAGCGGGCAAGCATGGTGGGGCGGCGGCCCGCCGACCGAGCGGGCAACCGTAGCAGGGGGCAGCGGGCAAGTGACTGGCCAACGCTGCGCCTGGTCGTGCCTGGCCGAGGGCCAAGGGCAGCAGCCGAGCCGCACCTGGCCTGGCCGAGGGTTGAGGACGGCGGCCAGCGGCCAACAAAGCACGAAGGTGTGGTGACAGACGGATGTGACAGCGACGGCGCGAGCGTGGGTAGAGAATTGTCGTTGGCGCCAAAATAACGTCAATAAGAGCTGTGGTATAGAGCCCCTAGGACTGGAGCTTGGGAAAAGATTTGAAAGCCTCCTTATTTTGAGGCTCTAGTAAGATCTCTGCTGGACCTAGTTTTTTATCTCACCACTTAAAAACTGTTTAGAGGTTATGTTTAGGATCCTACTGAAGATGTTCTAACAGAAGCAGACAGTGCTCTGAGCCTACGACGCGGATACGAGGGAGATCTGTACGGCAGAATCAGTGAAGAGGTTCTGTCCTCTGAGAGGTCTATGTAGGAAGGAAATGAATTTTGTCCCAGGAAATTGTCGATAAGTTCCTTGAAAAGGGAAAAGTCAACTCAAAATTGGTCAACGGAGCATGACGCAAAAACAACTTAAATAGTATTTGGTGTTTGAATTAGCTTATGAGAGTGGCTTATAAGCCATATGCAAAACAAGTAACATCATTAGTACATAATTAATTAAATATTAACTATTAGAAACATGAAAAATAGATCTATTTGATTTTGTAGAGATATTTTCATATAGAAAATTTTTATAAAAAACACACCGTTTTGTGTTTCGGAAAGCGTGCTAACGAAAATTGAGGCAGTAGCCATGAGCTACAAGCTAAAAATAACACCACTTTAAGTTGTTTAGGATTTGTGCATAAATAAAAAGTAATAAAACAACTCAAATTACTTTGTGAATGGAGTAATTATTTTTACAAGGACAAACATGGAATGGAAATGTGTAAAAATGTTGTAAATTCCAAAATGGCCCTCAATGGTTGAGCTACGGTAGAAAAATGAACAAAGGAACAAAAATAATTTATAGGTAAATTTTTATATTTATAGTATTAATGATTTAAAAGCCAAGTCTAGAAAATAAACCGAGGAAAACTTCAAAATCAAGTAATAAACTCTAAACTCGAAATTCAAATTGTGAAGGAAAATATGACTTATATTTTGGGACTACCCATATAACTTTCGCAAAAAAATCACACTAAAACCTTTCAAATATAACTTCAGTATAATTATAATATAATTACATTATAACATGCATGTAACTAAAATATGACATGTATATAACTGGCGTGTAACTAATCAAAAAGCATGTGGTAGCGTAGTGTTAAGTGCGCTAGCTGTGCAAATGGGAGGTCGTCGAATCAAACCCTCTACTAAGCACTTTAACGCCTCTGTCCTGTTAACCCATATAGGCCAATAGAAGAGGAGCGCCATTACCTGCAATACATGTAACAGTCCCAAGAGACCAGCTGGTACATACAGGATATCGATGGATCTTTGTCAAACCTACTTTATTTATTTCACATAGTTCTTACATAGGTTGTAGCCCGGACGGAACCCGAGACATACGATGATACATTACAAAAGTAGACAATCGAAACCACAGATAGATCTAATACCCATAAGCAAAGTTTGAGACCTAGATCGAAATCCTAAAACTCGTCGTACTCAGCTTGTTCCTGATAATACTCACTGAGAGTGGGGTCTTCATTTTCATAAACTTCTGAGGAAATATGAGCAAGGGTGAGTACACAAGGTACTCAACAACTCACGAAAAATATGTGGTATGCAAGGGATTAGCAAAGAAGGCTCGGGTTATTTTGTAATGTGATTTTCAAGACTTTGTGTTTTTGAAAAATATCTAAGTGTGCTCTTTAAGTTATCGGAAAGAAGCTTACGCTTCAATCCATTCCGTGAGTTGCTTTGCAACAACTCATCACAATTAAGTTAGTTAGGAAGAGACTCGCGTCTCAACCCATTCCATAAGTCAAAACATTTTCTGATTCGGCACGTACTCTCCACTAGTACCTCCATTTAGGTGAATTCTCATTTTTAAAACTGTCGCATAACTCAAACCACTCAACTACGGTGTTAATCGACACCCCGGGTCACATAGGCCCGTTTCAGGCCACACAGGCCATCCATCAGCCACACAGACCGATTCAGGTAACGAATCTCAACCCGCAAAACAATTGCACATATATTTGTAAAATAAAATCTACGCTAGAGGAATCACTTCACATCCGCTTGTAACCGTGGTCACGGCTGTTCGAACAGTTTATAAACCTTTGTAAAGGGTGCACGCTTTACCTACACGACACGAGCTTACTCCCACATTGGCCAAGCGGGGAGGTTCGCGACAAGGCCTTTCCAAAGCCCTCTCAGGATAACACGTTGCCCTATAAATGGATTCTCTCAACCAAGTACCCAGAACTCATTTTCGGTACTCAGGGACGGGGTTATATCACCCTCATGGCACCCAGCCACTCCCACATTTATTAGCAACCAAAAGATCCTGAGAATACTAATTACTCGGCCAGGGGCGTCCCATTCCACCCGTGTGGTCGCACTGTATTATGCTCAGTGCAATTCCCCAAGGAAATAGTCCTTATATGTCACGTGAGGTCAGAGCCACACAAGTAGCGACGACCCATGACCAAGTTTTATAAAATTATTTTCATTTCGCAAACGCCCGACCAAGGGTGCCGAGATTTAAAACCATTTTAAATAAACCCTAGTTTTCTCATCGTCATATTTTTGGTTCAATTAAAATGGGGTCGTTGATACTCGTACTCAAGTACGAACACCAGGACGACAGGGGTTACAAAGGACAGGGCAACAGTTCATTCAAGGAGGGTATTATGCAACAATTAGGTTGGGCTTGACGGATTCGATTACGAATCATGGCCGATAGTAATCGTGTTCCTAAATATGCATGTTTTATAAATCAAAATAAAATTTTAAATCATGGGTCCAATATGGTCAAGGGTGACTTGCCTTGCTCCTGGAACTGTGGGTCCTTGACAAAATCCTCAATCTGCGGCTGCTCGGTACCAGTTACTATGTGTTGTAAAAATAAAACAAGCAAAAACACCAAGAATCAGGACCTATCATGTACAACTAATAGTGCTAGTGTGTAGATCTCATTTTTAGAAAAATTTTGAGAGTTGAACGGACTCAAACAGAGTTACGGCTTAAAAGTTATGGTTTTTCAAAGTTTAAATCAATTTCTTGTGAATAAAAGAATTAAAGTTATTTAGAAAAGAAAAAGAATAAAATAAAATAAAAGAAAAAGGAGACTGACTGGTGGGGCCCTAATGTTAGAGGGGAGAGAGAGAGGGCTGAGGCTTGAGCTGACAAGTGGTGCCAGCAATTCAGTGAGGAGAGAGGAGACAGAGGGGCTGACAGGTGGGGTCAATGGGCAGTGGATGAGAGAGAGGGCTGCGGCTGATGAGTGGGACCAAACTGTCAGTGGTGGAGAGAGAGGATGGGGCCCTGACGTGTGGGGCCAGGGTGTCGGCGCTAGGAGAGAGAAATGGAGAGGCTATCGCGTGGTCCCGGTGTGTCAGCAACTGAGAGGGAGGAGGCCGAGGTGTCTCGGGGTGGCCCACACCGGCTGACACGGCACGTTGCGTGGCAGGCCACATTGGGAATCGACGAACAACAGCGACCAGAGCTGATTTCACCAACGGTGGTGGATCTCGGCGAGCAGCCGACAGCTACAGGATGCGGAGGTGACGGGGAGTTCGGTGAACGGCTCGGATGATCGGCTAGGGGACGGAGGAGGGCGGGTGACGGCATTTAGTACCGGCGGCAGTGGTTCTTTGGTCGCCGCCGAAGACCATTTGAGCAGCGGAGGGACTCAGGACCGAGTCTTTCGGGTGCGTCATTGTGTAAGGGAGCAAACGGAGGGGGCAATTTGGGCTTACTTGTGGCTATTGGGATGGATTGGACTGGCGGCGATGGCAGATGGTGGTGGGGAGAATTGGGCATTTCTGATTCTAGGGCTAATCGGCGTCGGGGAATGGCCGAGGCGGTTCACGGCGGCACGGGGAGTTCAACAGTGGCGGTGGTTCGGTCTGGGGGGCTCTAGATCGGCGGTGGTGGTTGGGTCAGTACACAACGGAGAGAGAGGCACGGCGGCAAGCTAGCTCGGGATCACATTTTGGCGGCCGAAGGGGAGGGGGGAAGCTGCCCTATTTATAGCGGAGCTCGGGCGCTAGAGGACGGCGGACAGAGGCGGTGGCAACAAGGACGGAGGAGCTCGAGCTAGCCGACGAGACTCAACAATGGCGCGGCCGCTATGGCTCGTGTCATGCATGCTCCAGAGAGAAAAAAGGGGGCGCGGAGAGGATGGCAATGTGATAGAATGGGGAGCTCGCGTGTGCGGTTTGACCTCCAGGGCTCAACTGCGGCGGCCATGTCGTTGTTGACATCAGATGTACGGGACGGGATAGCGGAGCAGGTTTCTCGCCGAGGATGGGATGGTGGAGGTTGACAATGACGCTCCGCGCGATTTATGGCGGTGACCGGGGCGGTATGGGCAAGCACAGAGAGAAGAGAAGAGGGAGTTGCCTCGAGAGAGATCAGAGAAGAGAGAGATGCGAGCGAGCGGCGGGAGGAAGATGACGACCAGTGCCAGCTGAAAGTGCATCTAACCCCTAAGTGGTTTTGGTGGCATTAATGACAAAGCGGTTAAGGACTAATGAGTTTATCGAGAATTGTGCAGAGAATTATCCCCGGGCTTGCTTATGTGGTTGCATGGAGATCCCCACAATTGACATGATTGGAAAAACGGGCGGAAGCGACTCGGTTATTTTAAATTCTTTTTTGAATTTTCTTTGAGTCGAGGAAAAACCGTACTATCAAGACGGGGTTTGAAGCAGTGTTCTTAACGACCATCAAGTGCTTTAA
>RYFJ01000876.1:0-139449 GCA_003991445.1 Oryza meyeriana var. granulata
AAGAGTGTGATGAAGACATCGTAGTCGCCGACTCGTGTCTGGAGGAATTTATTGTTGGGCGGTTACGCCCTAGCCCTGCCATAGCTCAATACATGCAAGTGTCGCGTTCGGGCCTCCTAGTTGTTGTATCATAGTCTTGGTGTTATTGCATCAAAATCTGCCGGCCTCCTCTTCTTGCTCTCGCGTAGCTCTCCGCTCACCTTTTCTTAAGAGGAGTGTCAGCCCCTTTGGGGCCGGGATTGAAGATCTCGCTCCTCAGCAATTAGAAGGACTTGCCAGATTCTGCTTAGAACTGCTAATTCGAACTTTCAATAGTGTCTAAAGAGGTTCCTGGAGTCGGAATCGAAAAGATTAGCTTAAGTAGTCAATGGTAGGGGGGGGTGAGGACAGACAGACTCACCTAATCCAATCTCGAATGGCTCTAGGCCATGCTGAAGTGAAACACGTAACGGGGATCAGGTACTACCGCGAAACTGGGACGCTAAGATTGTGGGATGTCCACTGTTTCGGCCTAAATATCGACGAGTCTTGCAGTGGGGGAGGCTTATTTCACCCCAATACTCCCTCCCTTCCAAGCCTAACCTTGTCCTGCCGTGGGGACTCAAGTCCTAAGCTTTTCTGCATGTTTAATTAACACTCGAAGAGAGAGACGAGTTAGTCCTTGAAGCCAGGCGCACGGGAAATCGCCATAAGCAAGTCGCCGATGTGCTGCTGCAGCGCTGATGTGTGACCAATATTTGGCCCTGGGGGCAAAGGTGTCAGCCTGATGTCCGCCTGGTAGGACTCGGAATTGAGTCCGAGATTCGACCAAGAATGAGAAGGTTGTGTCGAGCTGATAAAAACGTCGGCGCGAAATTGAGGGGTTACCCGGGTGGTTTCAAAGGGCAAATGGGCTGGGTGGGGGGGGGATTTTTCTTGATTCCAAAGGCTTTTCTCCTTAGAACCGAACCGGATTGTGTCTCCAGGGAAGAATTGCTGCCGAGTTTTGACTTCTTGGTGTCGAATCCATCGAGCTTGTTGATGGTTAATCATCGCCGAAGCCCCCCCTCATCCTGTTGGGACACCCAATCCTGCGGGGAGTGAGTGGTTGTGGGCGAACTGCAATAAGATATAGGTCTTTACGTGTGGGATTCGAAACTCCGTGGTCAGGGACGCTAAAGGTAACACTCAACGGTATTTTATACTGTTTAGGCCCTTGTTCGTCCTGTGACGGCTCCATACCTACGTCCGAGTTGTTGGTGTATCGTTTCCCTTTGGAGGTAGTATCTTATGTGTGTTTGGGTAACTCGCACGGGTATGTTCTTGCCCCCAGGCGCGCCCTGGTGGGCTTCCCCTTTTGGATTTGCTCAGGCTCTGAAACTAAGCGAGACCAATCAGCGTGAAGTGCGGTAGTACGCTTTCCTCCCCAGCAATGAGCGATACCTTTTTCATAATGTGGATTTTGGACTTCTTGGCGCCGCACGATATCCCAGCACTAGGGTCGCTAGCCATGGTTCTATTGATCATGTCCCTTCCCAATCAGTTTTGTAAATTGTCCTTGGGGGGCAGATACTTCTTTGTCTTACTATCAGAGCCCGCTGGACAAAAGAATCTAAGTCTTCTCTTGATCCCGTTGGCTATTTCCGGTCATTTCAGTGAGGGCGGGAAGGTGGCCACGTCCCTCTAAAGAGGAAATCGCACGTGCAAGTCTTGCTCAGCGGCGCCGTAGCTTGCAGTGGCACGACTGTTACAGGAGTAAGTAAGGACTGTTACAGGCGACAATGGCCTTGAGCAGAAAGCCGTAGGCATATCTATTAGGCTCTATTTTTTAGAATTGAAATAGTCTATTTTTTTGCTCCTATTCGTACTGTATAAGTTCCTTTGTTATGGGATCATTTTCCCCAAGGGTTTCCAATCATGCATGGGGGTTTCTAATATACCCTATAGTTAGAGATGTTGGCTCCCCTCTAACAGACAAGTGCTTTTATAAACTTGTGAAGTCATGAAAAGGTTTAACTGCCTAGGCTGAGCTTTTCCATACGTGCTGCGTACTGTTTGCTCAAAATATGAGTGAAGGACGGCCAGTAATCTCTGGGTGACTAACCCTAACAAGGGAAAAGCCCCCATTGGTAGAAAAAAACCCACAACCCCTATAAGGGGTTATCCTGCGCTTGGAAGAAGAACTAGGAAAGAAAAAAAAAAATATAAGTGATAGTTTAATTCTTCGTCGCCGTAAGTACCCCAATACGTAACTAGGATATGGAAAATTGATATTTTGGAATTTGCAATAATGCGATGGGCGGCGAAATTCGAGCGGGAATTGAAAACCCACGCATGATATAGATTTCACAATTTAGGTCCTCACTAATGCCTTTGATCCACTTGGCTCAACATCCGCCCCGGTTATCTAGCTAAGGATTTTTCTCTTTTCCATTCATCATTATTCTATAATTTATTCTAAACCTCCATATTCGATCGAGATATTGGACATAGAATGCCACTCTTTAAAATGGAAAAAAAGGAGTAATCGAACTGTGACACGAAAAGAAGAATGATCCTTTGGTAGCTATGGCAGTTTATTGCAAAAATAGAAAAATCAATATGAAGGAGGAGAAAGAAACAATAGTAATGTGTTCCTGACCGGCACAGTCTAGCATTCTACCACAATGGTTGGCCAGTATACAATCGGCGGATTCATAATGGAAAGAACATTTACCTATTTATAACAGCGTGATATACTAGTATTCTCTCCTCTAGGACTCTGAGAGAAAGTGTATTATATTGTCTTTCTTAGCCGCACATGGTAGTAAAAGTCGAGAGCTAGAGTCAGTCTTCTCTCTCATTCAAGCCAGGCGGAGGGCTGTTTACATACATATAATCCGCTTGTCAATTCTTTATCTCAGACTCACTCGTCAAAGCAATTGAACTTCATTGAGGGGGATAGGGGCTTTCTTTAGGAGATAAATCAGAGACAAATAAGAACGTGAGAAAAAGAAGCCCCTTCTGTCATAGCATATCGCACGCACCCTCGCCTTTCATTATTCCACTTGAGCCTAAAGTGATAGTTGGGCAGAGGAGACCCTGGGTCAAAGAGTTGAATCAATAGATCACAGTCTTGGACGAAAGGATTAAGCCAGATGTCAGTGGGGAAGGCAGATTTTGTCATTTGGAGGCTTTCTTACATACTTTTTTCGAATTCCTTTTTGTATAGCTCAGTTACTTCTATAGGAAGAGCTCTTGGACCAGTGATTAGGAGAATTCCTAGTTTTGCAACTCAACCTTCTGACCAAGCAAGCCCTAGTACATTCTCATAAGGATGAAAAGCTTCCAGGAACCTTCGGCTTAAGGGGCTGTGAATCGATGAATTGGAGGACAGACCGCTTTTACTAATTATTCTTGCTGGAGTATTGGGCAATCAGACCAACCAGTGACTTAATGAGGAGGGGGAGCGATTAGTGACAACCGTCTAGGGAGTCTTTCGTAAGACAAGATCGACTTTCTTTTGCACTAGATAGTCCATTGTTGAAGGAAAGAGCCCCTTCCTACCGTGACTCTCGGTGAGCAAGGCATATGAGATTTTAGAGCCCACTTTATTAAAAACTTCGATTGAAGCCTGAGAACCCACCTGAAAACAATCATTTGACTAAAAGAATTCGTTGGATATAAAAGGTGCCATCACGAACTTGGTACTCAATCCCTTGCTTGTTCATGGATGGGAGTTTGATTTTTGCTCGTTGCGCTTGCTTGCTTAGCTCGTTACCTTTTTTATCTCCGAATTATTGAAATCAAAATCAGCCAATCTTCCTCTTTTCTTGGTGCTATGCTACGGGCGGTGGGGTATAGGGGGGTACCGGGCTCGTACTTGCTTTCATCGCCGCCTAGATGCTCTTGACTAGACGAGTGAAGCGAGTGAAGCGAAGCCCTAAGTTCAATGTATAAGCCCCGGCTATCCTACTAAACATATTCCCACCATACGAAAAAAAACCCACTCAATTTTCTTTCAAAATGGACCCATCAGATTTGTCCTTTTGGGTTCATATAGATCAGTCTCATCCAGAGTATCACGAGCTTAATCCACTACTACCATACCTTTTTCTACTGAAGGAAGGATAGCAAGTGAGATAATACACTTAAATAAAAGTGTTACTCTCTTGTTCTTTCTCTTTATGCTCGTTCTACCTCTGTGTTTAAGTAGACGGGATTCCCTGAAATCAAGGAGCAGCTCTTCCTTAACCGATTAGCTAGACTAAAAATTGATGGCAGGCTACCGATTCATCCAATTCTCTTTTCTGGTGGGGTAACGGTTAATAAAATGGATTGGTCTTGTCTGTTGCTGGGGCAACTTGCTTTACAGTCACACTGTTTTCAATGAGAAGAAGATTAGTATTTGGGCTACGCACCACACTAGATCTAGTCTACTCATATTTGTTCGACAAGAGGTCATCCCGATCAGTCCTAGCACACGCACCCTGTAGTAGTTGGCCTTTAGAGAGGCTTTTTGAAACGAGATGGAGTCTGGGGTCGATTTCAACTCAAATATTGCCTAGTTCGCTGCCTTTCTCTACTATGCCTTTTAAGAATGAATTTGAATGAAATTTTGCATTTAAAAAATAAACGAATGAAGAATTATTTTTTACCTCTTATCTGATAAGCAATCAAAGGATTGAACTGCTCTTTGAACAATTAAAGAAAGGCTAAGGTAAAAAAAAATATGTGTTACTAACAGTAGACCTTTTTTAGTTTGCTTTCAGTTTAACATGATGAACCTGTTATAACTACAAATGAGGTTGAGGCTTGATTAGGTGGCTTTGCAAGAACTAGGAGAGGAACACAATTATGTTACTTTAGGCTAAAACATATGAATTCTAGAAGATCAACTTTTCGGATGTGACATAAACAAAAGCAACCAATAATATATATATACTTCCATATTTTCTCTATGGTGAAGTAATTTCATCGATAACCACTAAGAACGATTTAAGTAGCGATGTATGCAAAGAAAACAACGAACATTTCATAATACACTCGTTCTGCATATCTTTAGGATTAAAAGAAAAAAAAAAACAGCGAAAAAAATAGTTTCCTAAAAAAAAGATCAAGAAATCTATCTTGTATGGTTCTTATTTCGTTGAAAACGTTTCCATTGAGACTTCTCTTTCCTTGAAGAAGTCCATGACTTGTTCTAGGTATATGAGGTTGAACAGGCTTTAGAAAAAAAAAATGCAAAGGAAGGGTGGAATAAAATAAAAAGATGACCCCTTTTTCTTCTTGAGCATTACCAATAAATATTCATTCTATATACGTTAGGTTGGGTTTCAGATTATATCATTTATTATATTCAACCAAAAAGAAGAAATGACAAGAAAGTTGTATATAGATGGAGGATAAAATTACGATGTGGATAACAAGACAGGGGTTTTGTACAATGACACTGTACAATAATTTGGAAAAGCGATGTAGCGCAGCTTGGTAGCGCATTTGTTTTGGGTAGAAAATGTCACGGGTTCAAATCCTGTCATCCTACTATTACTTCTCCTATGGGCAATAATGAGGGATCAATTGAGATCGATTCAAATTAGACAAAATTCTGAGTTTCATTTTTCTATATGCATGCGGTACAAAAATCATCCTTTTCTTTACTGCTTTATCTCCTGTCGTAAGAAAGCACTCTTAGTTTAGTTCGGTGGAAGGTGGGTCTCCAAAACCCAATGTCATAGGTTCAAATCCTACAGAGCGTGATTCTATTCTTGTTATGTCGAATAAAAAAAAAGAACTTAACAAAAAGTGCAATGTCCGACTACTGTTCTTAACCCAAATCAAAGCAAACAACAGAAATATTCGACCTAGAGAGGAGACCACTGACCAATCTCCGTCCATTTTCCTTTGCCTTTCCTTTATGGGTATGCCAGTTTTATAGGGGACCTTATAGTAATAATAGTCTAATAGACCAACTAGAGGAGAGGAATCCTTCATGAATCTCCTTGCCTTGCTTAAAGAGGTTTATGAAAAACCGCCCGTGGAACTCTTGTTTTGAGAAAGCAATGAACATTGTCTTTTTCCATGAGGAAGGAGGGATGAGGTCAGAGCAAGCTTATTTACTAAGATCCCAACGAGTAGAATACTTTGAACTAGCAGGGGAGCGAGCAAAGACAAGTTTATCAGCACCGATACCCCCACGCATCGTGGCCGGTTCCCTCAGGGATCGAAACTTAGCTTGGAGAAAGATCCTGTTGATCTTCGGGCTGGCCCTTGCCTATTGAAAGCATGGTTTCTCATAAATGCTTTGTTAATGCCTTTAATTGGTAGGATCGGTCCAAAAGGCGCATTTGCACCTAATCAACTGAACCAGATGCAGGATCTGAAGTATTCGACTCCGGTCTGGCGCAGACGAACCGAGGGATCATCTCCTGTCTATCCCTAGTCACAGTGAAAGACTTTCTCAAGTGAAACGAATAGGTCGAGTGCTTCCGAGCTAGCAAGGGGACTAGTTTCAACAAGGCGAGCAACCCCAGCTATATGTATGTCTAATCGGCGCTGTATGGATCGTAATCCTCTCCTGAGTATCCTCACCAGTCCCTATCCTTTTATTAAAGAAGATGCCACGTCTGGTTTCACTAATTCCTATCATTCTTCTCTTCTCGGCTATAGATATGACAATGTTCCAGCCTTCTTTTCCTTTTCTCGTTAATTCCTTCAATGACGGCTAGTTGGATATGAGAACATTCAAATAGAATGGAGCATAAGCAGACAACTAGACTCTATTTATTGAATTGACAGCGTGAAAGAACAAGCAACAGATTGAGCGCACTAGCCGAAAGCTGCGTTAGCACGCGCATCCGTGCTTGTTTGTTCGAGATCGAAAGAGTGCCCTCAGGAGACTAGACTGTTAGTAACAGTAGTGTGCCTTTAGTTGAGGAGAGCTGTTCACAAGCAGTGGTTATGAGCTCTTTCTTGTGGAGGTTCAGAATAGGTAATTCCTTCACTTCAATTGCACTAGTGGATTGAATAACCTTTTAGCATTTTTCCACTTATCCAATTCTTTGCAAAAGTATTAGAGAGAGAGAGAGCTATTCTTAGGTTAGTTCCTGAAGTCCACTTTTTTTTAGTCAGAAGTTCACTTTAGCTAAGTAAGTAGTCCTTAATCAAACTTGCATATCTGGCACTTGAGGGGGTCAATCTTTCATGTTGGAAGCTAAAGAAAAGGTACTCCCCCTCATTTTAAAAGGATAGGCAATTGAGAGAGAATAGGGTGATAGCGATAGACACAGGAACTGAAATAGACTAAACGAGGACTCTCGTAGAGGAGAGGGGAAACCCACTTAGATAGGGCAATAGCCCGGTTTTTCTTTCATATCCTTTCCAGTGCTTGTCTTGTATTGAGGTATACCGAAGATATGAGTCAAAGTAGGTAAGAGAAGGGGGCTTTAACTATTATTAAGAGTGGGGCTTTAACTATTATTAAGAGTAGGGCTTTAATTAAAAGAGTAGGCCCTTCGTATCTTTCTATGACCTCCAAGACAGATAGGCAGAGCAAGAGCTCTTAAAATCTACCCGGGCTAGCTTCTTCATTCTTTGATCAGGGGCGGGCTTCTTCTCTTATTATATACGATGACATAGATAGAGCCTCCTTCTTTGATCCATTCATTGATAAAGTCTTCGGGGGGCAGTTTACCTTTTGAATCGATAGTAGAGTAGGTTTGCTCTTGATTTCTCAATCTTTCTCTGATTCTATGTACTAGATCTGGCTTTCTTCGGCTAAAAGAGGTGTGTGTGGCCGTCATATCTGCTCGCCCCCTTCTTCATTCATCCATTTAGGTTAGAATGGATCCAGGGAACCTGGCTCGGGAACTGCCCTGAGAAAAGCACAGTAAGAGAGTCCAATCTCTAAAATATAGCATTTTCTCTCCTAAGTACCTAAGTAGTAGTAGTAGAAGGCTTAGTATCTGACTTGATCCAATAGAGTCAGAACACACTGTAGATCTAGATTCCACACCTTGCTATGGATTGGGGAGAGAGCAGCTCTGCAAAGCTAGGCGTTCTGTGTGATTATGGAGGAACTGTAGTACTCGCCCCAAAATGCAAGCCGGGATAGATACTTAAACAAAGGGGGAGTGGTGGGCCTTCAAAAAGGAGCGAGGGAGTGATGGGCAACCTTAGTCTATATGTTGCTCGTGAGCCCTCAAGTACCAGTCTCGCAACAGTACTAGCGTTAAAGGATCGGTCCTTCACTTGCGGGTCGTTTGTGAGTCGAACTTGCTCTCTTGCCACGCCTTTGACTCACGAGCTCGAGTCGGACTCATTCACTGTTGACTAAGGATCGTTCGTTCTTCACTCTCTTGCTATTACGCATAGGGAGCGCAGCAACCGATGGTGCATATTATCATATAGAAAGAAGTGAAACACAGCAATTTGTACTACCAGAAAAGTGTCGCTAACCGCTAGGCAATAGAGTCAGCTTACAGGGTGGGGCGCAAGCAAGCGTAGTGAATCACATAGAATTGCCCCTACCTACTAGTGCGCAGATAGATAGGGCGGGCGAGCATAGGGATGGATGTCTGAGCAGTTGAAAGAGTCGGTCTTGAAAACCGAAGAATTGATAGGAATACCAGGGGTTCGAATCCCTCTCCATCCACGGGGTCATAAGTTCTCTCTGGACTTATCTATAGATAAGAACGAATCTCCTCAACTCAACTGATATGATGGATGGAATGGGTAGAAGGTTGAGGTTATTGTGTGTTGATTTAGTTAGGACTTTGTCTCCCTTTCGTTATCTTCCGCCCTAGTTGGATGACCTGTGGGAGCTAAGTCGAAGATCTCGGTGTCGTTGTGAGTGGTTGATAAACAGTGACACGGGAAGAAAGGGAAGTTGAAGAAGCCAGTTTGATTTAGGGAGTCCCAACCCTGTGAAGCTTAACGACAAAGAAAATGATAGAGACTTCCAGGTATTGGGTGACGACCTTAATGAATCAAGTATTCTGGTGGTAGAGTTATTAGCTACATAAGCGCTCAAATTCCTAAATACTTATTGCCCTGGCTTCTAGGATCAACCCCTGGCACATTTAGGTTTTGATCTAAGGCTATCCTAGTCTGCGGGACCCAACACAAGTATTCATCCTTTCCAATCTGAAAAAGGTGTTGCCGAAAGCTTACCCTCTTCCACACGGATGCTACATCCGCTATCACTTTTTGCTGGGGGAATTACAGAGTTCGCCTCTCTACATCTTGTTTTGGTAAACAGAATTTGGACCTAGGCGCCCTAGTGTTGCCTAACCGTTCGGCCGGGGATGTCGGATGCGAGATCTTTAGCTACTTGTATCAATTTGCCACAGTGTGCTTTGATACAATGCGTTACCTGAGCTTGGCAGGATGGGAGTTAATTAAGGTTGAGGGAGCAGGAAAGAGTTTGTTATTCACTATTGGCTAAGTATGGCCTATACATAACAGGGCCATGACGGTTGGCAAGGCCTTGAACTTCATATATCCCTTTTTTACTCAATCCAGAATACCGATAAAGTCAGATTGAATCATTTTTTCGAGCAAGAAAATGAATGCGCGTGCTCTAGCTTTCGCGCTAGTGCGCTCAATCCATTGCTTGTTCTAAAGAGAAAAATATTCTACGACAAAGAACTCATTTATTTTCAAACCAATCCATTTACTAAATATTATTTGATTTACTAGTCCTTTATATTGGAATGAGTCACTAGTCAAATGTTTTGGCAATTCCTCGTGGGTGGATGATGCAACAGAATTTTGAATCAGCGTTTTGATCTTTGGTTATCCTTCATAGTAATAATATCTCGGAGTTTGCAACAAAAACTTGGTATATCGACTAGACGACCGTGAAAAAAAAATGTCTATCTATGGTTAACTAATTGCCTAGCTCTGGGAATGGTCAAAGCCATACCCAATCAAAAAAGGATGTTATCCAAACGCATTTCAAGTAGTTGTAGTCAAACCTGACCTATTGACCCTTTTCCTTTTCTAGCAATATGTACATATCTAAGTAATTGTCGTTCTGTCAGACCATAATGAAAATGAAATTTCCGTTTTTCTTCTAGACGAATTAATCGGACGAGAATAAAGAGAGAGTCCCATTCTACATGTCAATATCGACAACAATGATATTTCTAGTAAGAGGAAAATCCATTGACTTTATAAATTGTGAGGGTTCAAGTCAAGTCCCTCTATCCCCAATAAAAAGCCCATTTTACTTCCTAACTATTATACCAACCTCTATTTTTCATTACTGGTTCAAACAAGATTCACTATCTTTCTTTTTCACAAACGGATCCGAACCGACTTCTTTGGATTTTATCCCATTCATACAAATGAACATATTATAGTATAGGCAAGTAATCCCTATTATTAAGTAAGTAATTCACAATCCATATATCCTGACATTTACTAAGTCCAATTTTAGAGTACTTTTTTCTTTTTTAGTCCCTTTAATTGACATAGATACAAGTACTCTACTAGGATGATGCACAATAAAAGGTCAGGATAGCTCAGTTGGTAGAGCAGAGGACTGAAAATCCTCGTGTCACTAGTTCAAATCTGGTTCCTGGCACAGAAAAAAGGATCTACCGAATAGGTATTGATACAAATACCTCGAGATGGATTGGGATACATATTCGTTAATAATATAGATAGAGTATGATTTATTCATCTAAGTAGAGAAATCTCTAAATAGAGACACTTCTTTTTCTTTTTAGAGAAGGGTCTAAATCTCTGGTTCTTTTCTTTATGGTACAGAAGGAGGTGAGATTAGGTTCCCTTTTCTTCATTTTTGCATTACTTATTCCACTATTCCGAATTTTTTTTTTCTTATCTTATCTTACTTTCCTAGTTGTTCTAAGTAATGCACGCGGTACAAAGTTTGTGGTAGGGAACTTCTTTGAGTCATCATATTTTTCTATTTATATGAAGGAAATGAATATGTGATTTTCCAAATTGGAGAATCGAAATGAAGCTCTTACCTTGAGGGGTACAAGCAGGAATCAAATCGACGAGAAATACTATACTAGACTAGACTAGAAATATCTAGTAGCGAAGGAAAAGCGTGAAACAATGTTAAATCTCAACTCGACATGTTAGAAGGAGCTAAAGCAATTGTAGTAGCTCTGGCACCTATTGATTTTACATTATGTTTAGGCTATAAGTATTCAAAATTTCAATAAAGTAGGTACTATTAGAACCTCTTTCAGAGAGGTTCAAAATTTCAATAAAGTAGGTACTATTAGAACCTCTTTCAGAGAGGTACAAAAGGATATGGTCTAACACGAGAATCTTCTCGCGAAGAGAATCTTGTTTAAAACACAAATTCTCTAGTACGTCTTCCAAATTGAGTCCTCTAGGCAATTGGCTATTACCTGGAGTATCTCTCCAAAGTGCTTCCAGCATATATTTAGTTTTTAGTTTTAGTCTTTCAAATTCCAATTCATGGATTTGTTTTTCAACAGTATGATGTCCAAAAACTTGCCTGTTTCATAAGCGGCAAAAATGGCAACTAAAACAATGATTCTGGTGCCTACATATGAAATGAATTGGCTATCCATAAATGCAAATTGATTTGGGTTCCGCTTCTTGCTCTAAGCAGAAAGACTTGTCGGAAATCGCCAGCCGGTTGGGTTGGTCCAACCAAGAAAAATGGAAGATAAAATAGAATTACCAACCTAATTCAGAAAGAGCACACCAACGGAGAACCTACTATACTACAAGGAACATTTTAGAATGGAAAATGAAAATGAAGAAACCTATCCAAATAAATGCCTTTCTTTTTAAACCTAATACACCCAAAACTAGACTATTGTTGAGTTTATGCACACGATTTGATTTCACCGACACTTGTAACCAAGCAGCGAAATCACAAACTTGTTAGAAATTCATTGCCAAAAACTTCCGGAAAGCAGCAATCCATCATCGGATAGCCGAATCGAAGAAACAAACTGAAACACTACTTATGAGTTTATGTGATGAGGTAATTTAAGAATTGAAGTGTAAAGGCGACACTCACTGGCTTGGTTTAGGAATCGATAGCCTACACAAGAAATAAAAGCAAAGGAAAAGCAGTCCCAATCCGCTTCAAAGCTTCAGTCCTAGCTAGCCTATCTTCGACGTCAGAACCAATTTCTTCAAAAGCTTTCTTCAGCTCACCCTTGTGCTTACGCCAGCCTTTGTTCACTTGTCTCGGGCTTACTTCTAGACTTGGATGGACTTCGATCTTCATCTTTAGTAATACCTAACGTTGCTAGGGTCTTCCATGCTTATAAAGTATTAAAAAAGATTCTTTTTTCCTAGTGTTTCACTTTTCTCCCGGCTTTCTATAACTTTGTTCAATGCTAGTCCCTAACCCATGAATAAAGGCTCCACTGGCTACCGGGTTCAGAGAAGTTTGTAAGCTCTTTCTCTTTTTTCATTTTCGCCACCTCCTTTGTCTTTCCGTTTAAGGTCTTTAATTCAGCATTAGCTTCGTTAGAGAAAGACATGCGTGAACTACAAAGCATGGGATCCTGAACACCACGAAAGAAAGCGTACTACTTTTCAATAAGATCCAACTTACTTTTCAGAGAGGAGAGACATGAACTTGTTTTAGGCATAGAAAAGGTATGAAAGATTGATTGAAAAGAGGTAAGGACTGGTCTCGCTGCTAAGGGAGAAGGATACCTCTGTCGGAGCAAGCTAAAGAGCACACTTTAGATTGTCGATTTCAGGTAAGGCACTCGATCAAGCCTATACATCTGGGAATTTCACTCCAAACCAAAGACGACTTGCTTTGCAGCATTTCTTGGGCCGGGGCTTTACTTGATTTTGGCCAAAGAAAGGCCATATGATCTACTTTCTGGTGCCGGTCCCTTCACAAAGATAGCCCCTTCTTGCTCTTATTTTTATTCGGTGGAATACAAGAGTTCTGAAGCTCCTTTCTTTCAAGTGAAAGTTGCCTATCTTTCTTGGTTCGGAATCCAATCCAGTTGAAAACAAACAATTGCCTGATGGAAAAGTTAGATGAAAGGAATGGAGTGTAAACCACGTATGAGCGAGCATAGAAAGCGAAATGTTTTGCAGCGAGTCAAGCGTAATATGATCAAAAGGAAATGGGGTCGATGCTAAAACTCAAACAGTTCCCCAGAGGGGGCCCCGGGTTGAAAGAGGACTGATGCTTTCTTACTTCATCTTAATATAGGGATGCTTTATGTAGCTTCCAATGAATAGGAAACAAGATGACCCATGGGGCACTTAGTGACGTATCTAAACCATCTATCCAGTACTGGCTTTTCACACTCGGGAATAGAAACTGTCGACACTTGAAGATGAACGAAGCGAAATTACCCCCAAAAAGCCCTTATACTCACCTTGGTGGGGACTGACTGCCCTCCCCTATGAAAGTAGCATCACGATGCAGAGATCAACAACACATATTCGCATACCATGCTTATCTATTGATGTCGCAGATCAGCGGCAACTCCCATACTAAGTATGATGTCGCATATTGGGTGTCTAACTACAAGGGTGGAACCTTTTCTTTTTAACTAGTCTTAAAGTGGATGTCGCAGCCTTGAGTTCTTTTTATTGAATTCACGAGAAGCAAGAAAACGGATGTGCTAACGCGCAACAGCTTTCGCACTAGTTGCTCAATCCGTTGCTTGTTTGGATTGAATGAATAATTCCTTTTCTCAAATAGTTGTTTAAGGTGGCATCTCTCTATCCTTGGCTTATTCAGTAGAGCTTTCCTTCTTTTCATTATTTGATACTGCTGTGAGATACTACGAGAGCTCGTAGGCAATATGAGATAGAGCTGACTAAGAGAAAGAAGTAAGCGGATCTTGCAGCTGTTTTCATTCCTTTATTTAGGTCTTGAACCTATTAAGTAGAAGATCAAGCACTGATCTGATGGATCAAATACTTTCGGATGGACTACTCGATCATGGGCTTTTTATTGTGATGAGGCTAGTTTGAACTATGCTTTTTTTCCTTTCTACATCCCTAGCTCTTGTTGTATTGGAATTTGCCTTAGTGCTTTGCCTTAACGATAACAGCTTGACAGGAGAGGAGTGTTCCCTTCTGCTTTGCAAGTTTGCAGAGGAAAGACAATGCTCAATCAGAAAAGGAAAACATTTGATAGGGAAGTAGCAGATTGGATAGGAGAAAACTTGTGAAAGGAAGGAAAGGGCTTCATAGTAAATAATTAGTGGATCTACATCCCAATCACTTATCATGACAGTTTGGTGTCATTTTGTTTGTCGTCATTTCCCAAACATTCGAGGTCTTAGTTGCAAGTATGAGAAATGTTGGTTAAAAAAATAAAACATTCAGGACTGGATATATTTGACAAATAAGCCTTTACTTAATTCACACGGAGCCCTCAAAGTGCCAATTTAAAAGCGAACAGCTCCCGCATCAGAAGCTAGAATTGACGCCACGGCACAAGGCATCGCCTCCATGCTATATGCACACGGCCCTGAAGTGGAATGGTTAATTTGCACAATATGGGAAGCCCGGCCTTCTCCCTCTCAGTTCCTCTGCAATCGACTTACTAGAAATCGTCGTGGCAACTCCACTTCAAGCCCCCACTCTTTCCTGGTGCCTATACTTAGCCCTTTGAAAAATCTTCCAATACCTCCCACATGGCAGCCCGTCAGAAGCATGCCTCATAAGAATCTTTGTAGCGATGGTCGAAGCCTCAGACGAACCTTCCCAATAGAGGCCTCCATAGAACACTCTAAAAAGCCAAAGGGGAGCATGTGGTCAACCACCAAGAATCTACCCGTGGCCGAGCTTCGTACCATGATCAATTCACTCTCTCTCGAATCTTCCACATCCATGGCGCTTCTAGATTGTTCTTTCTTGTGTTGACCCATCCCTAAAAAGCCCGGTATGGTTCGCTACATTCCGGTTTCAACAATTCCAGAGATTTTGTTGAACACACGGTAGGCGTGAGCATTTGACTTATAACCGAGTAAGAATCCCCATCCACTTTAGAGCAAACTTGGATGAGCGAGGTCTCTTACTCAAAATGAAGCATTTGCAACCAAAGACACGAAAGTAGGAGATATTAAATTTGTTACCAGTGAGGAGTTCATATGCTGTCTTTTTGAGAAGCTTGTGGAGGTAGAGGCAGTTAAGTGTGTGGCATGCAGTGTTCACCGCCTCCGCCCAAAAAATGTCCGAAGTCTTGTATTCATCTAGCATAGTCCTTGCCATCTCGACAAAAGACCGGTTCTTCCTCTCCACAACTCCATTTTGAGGTGGATCATATGAAGCGGAGAACTCATGCTTCATCGAGGAATTTCTCCACTTGACTATTTTTGAACTCCCCTCCTTTGTCACTCTAACTTTCTTAATCTTGAGCTCGAACTCGTTTTAGGCTTGCCTTGCAAATTTATTGAATATTCCTTGGGTTTCACTTTTATCTTGCAAAAAAACAACCAAGTGAAGCGAGAAAAGTTATCGACAATCACCAAGCCCATATTTGTTACCTCCGATGCTTAGGTAGGACAAGGAACTGAAGAGATCTATGTGAAGTAGTTCCAATGGCCTCGAAGTGGTCATTATGTTCTTCACGGGGTATGGATTCCCAACTTACTTTCCGGCTTGCCAGGCACTACACATATGGTCTTTCTCAAAAATGACATTAGATAGCCCGAGGATATGTTCCCCCTTTAGAAGATTCGATAAGTTCCTCATCCCCGCATGGGTTAACCTTTGGTGCCAAAGCCACCCCATGAAGAACTTTGCAATCAAGCAAGCTTCCAGGTTCACTTTATCTATGTCAAAATCCACTAGATAAAGATATCCCTTCAACCTCCCCTTGAATGCGATGGAATTATTATCTCTTCCAAAGACTGTAACATCCTCGTTGGTAAATAAGCAATTATAGCCCAATTTGCACAATTGAGACACCGATATTAAATTGTAGCTCAAAGACTTGACGAGAAGGACATTAGAGAGAGATAGATTATTTGAGATGACAATTTTACCTAGATCTATTACCTTGTCCTTACCATCATCTTAAAAGATAATGTTGCCATGATCTCCCCCATTCTCGTCAAGAGTTGTAAACATACTCCTCTCTCCCGTCATGTGGTTGGTGCACCCGCTGTCAATAACCCAACTGAATCCACCGGAGAAGTATGCCTACAAAAAGAATCAAGCTTGGAATTTAGGTACTCAAACATGTCTAAGTTTTGGTCCTTGAGCATTAGTCACAAGCGCCTTGGGCACTTGGGCACCCACACACAAGCCCTGTACTCCTCATTGCAATCACCAATGAAATAAGCAACACTTTACCATGGTGATCCTTGGTGATCTCATATGAGTCATAGTACAGTTTTTCTGGTCGGAGCCTCCTACCAGCCCTCTCTGTCTGCCTAGGTAGGCTAGTTGGAACCTCCAACTGGCCTTCTTGGGTAGGCTGAGACGCTCGGTCGAAACCTCCAGCCCCTATGGTCGAAGCTTCCAGCCCCAAGCCAACCGAGGGAGTTTTTATGTCCTTGGGTTACATTGAACCCCCTTCCTTCATGAGCTTCAGGCATTACTTCCCATTCACCATGGTTCTTCTGGATGGCTTGTTGGTGTGGGTGGTGACGGTTTTGTAGAGGGCATCCTTGGATTGATAAGTCTTCAAACATCCAAACATCACCAATATACCCAATCATTCATTCTCCTTTTTGAGAGCCTCCATAGCTTCAAGGTTAGTTTCATAGGCATCCAAATCATAATTATAGCACTTAGCACAACCGTTGCTTGTAAAGGCATTGGAGGTCTTAGTGGCCTCATTGGATGTGGAGGTGCTATTCGAAAGTATGTTAAATTGCACTTCAAGAGCCTTGTGATTTTGGTCCAATTTCACAAAGTTCTCTTGGAGCTTTTCATTCACACCCTTTAGGTTAGCAATCGAGTTATTAACCAACGAGAGCTCTTTGGTCAATTCCTCAACCTTCTCCTTCTATTTAGCCAATTTCTTCTCTAAGGCAAGGTTTCTCTCCTTCTCAAGGATGAGCAAGTCCTCTTGCCTTTTGAGGGACTTTCCTTTCCTCTCCAATACCTTCATAAGTTTTGCCAATTGCAACATGGCCGACTTGCTAAAACCTTTGAGCATCTCATCCATATCATCCTTACTTTCATCATCACTAACATAACCGTCACCAATTTGAGAAGATTTTTATGGGGAGGTTACCTTTCGCCCTTGTGCCATGAGGCAAGTGGGCTTGATGCGCCTAGGTGCCCGATCTTCCAATAGGTTCGATTTGGCGACGTGATGACGTTCACGTTTTGAGGCTTCCGATCAGCAATCGTCACCTCGCAATCGCTACACCCAGACGTCTAGTTGTTATCAACCACGCTCTCACGTAGTCGACCTCACCACGAAGGTTTTATCCCTGCAAGTAATTGAAGAAACTCACAAGAACAAGGAAGAACACAAACTGAATTGCAGATGAATAATTTAACACTCGAAATTGGGGTTCCACAAACCGGACATTGTCAACGGTGAAACTGCAGCATCTGCTGGCGTAGGTGTGGACGTATCGATGGTGTTGATGTCCTCATCAACCCTAGAGTGCACACCCCTTGGGCTTAGCCCACGACACAATTACAAGGCCCAAGGCCCAAAACAAACTCGGACTAGAAGAGGTACATGTATTGTTTCGATGATTCTGGACAGCTCAAAAGGAATTTTGACATGGGACCAAAACCATCTGAAAGTAGACTCCATAAGCTTTCCAACAAGTACTCATGGAGCCCGAAAGTCCTTCTGGATCAGTGACTAGATCCATTTGAAGTTGATGCTGTTAGGAGGCTCGAATCCGAATCCAAAACGTACAGAACTTCATCTCTTGCCTTTTATGGACCAAAAGTGAAGTGGTGATGTAGGAGTAGACTTGGGTAAGGCCTTAGTTTGGTCCCCAATAAACTTCTTTGATCATCTATGCGTTCCTTGTGCTCGGTTTATTTCCCTTCACCCAAGCAAGTATCCCTGCAAAAGAGAACACATAAAACTCATGGTGCAGTAACAGCTGTTCAAATATATAACACGTAAATCTTCCGTAGAAAGCATGCACCTTTGGTTAATGAATACATAAGATGGATATGATCATATCCAAGCTAGTGATGTCCTCATCATTCTCCCCTTCTGTTGACGCCGAAAAACCGCCGAGGGCCGTTCGGCGTCTTGGAGACACGCGAAGGCCTGGGAGATTTGCTTCACTCCAGTGCAGGTCCTAAAATCTTGAGGTTCGTAGGCGTGCCAGTCAATTTGACCCTGCAATTGACAAGGAGATGGGAAAGATTAGATCAATGAGCCAATCGGCTGGAAGCTGATCTTGACTCATCTCATCGGCCGATGGCCGATATGAACTGCGGCACTTATACACCGACTAGAAGCCGATGATGGCATGAGCAGTAGCATAATAGTAAACAAATATTAAACTAGCCGACCATCGAAGAGATGCTCAAAAATCGGTTGTAAACTGATAAAATAAATAAGCAGCATGCGTAAATAAATAGATTAAATAAACTCCAGCCGATTATGATTAAAATTACTAGTGTCGCCGCAAAGATGCTGCCCACACCCGTGCCCGGGCCGTTACTCGTGTCCGCGCCCGAATCTTCACCTGCTGTCCGTGCCCGTGCTCGGGTCCCTGCCTGTGCTCGTGCCCGGATCCTTACCCGATGTCGTACCCGTGCCCGGGTCCTCGCCTATGTTCGTGCCTAGGTACTTCCTTGCTGTTTGTGCTCGGTACCTGCTCGCTGTTCGTGCCCGGGTTCTCGCTCGTGCTCGCACCAGGGTTAGCAGTGATTTTCAAAATGTTTGTGACAAATCGGCTGGATATGAAGATAGCTTATCGGCTAAGCGCTCCGATAAAACATCGCATAAAACCCATCGACTTATTAAGAGTAGAGTTATTATTACCAGTCTAGTAGATCGGACCCAACCGTTGCAGCACAGACTGGTGACAATAACAAGACCTCAATAGGCCGATAGATCTAATGTGATCATGATGAGCTATGATAACTTATCGGCTATACATTCCAATAAAACACTTGCACAGAAAATATCAACCTAGCAGGAGTAACTTATCGAAGGCATTTTAGTAGGTCGGACCTAACCGATGCAGCACAAACTGTCGATAAGTTACACCCAGTAAGCTGATATGATTTGTGCACGTGTGATGTGATATACCTAATCGATCTATGAGGTCAAACTAAACTGATGCAGCCATAGATAAAATAGATATATCATGGTAAGCCATCCACCGTAAACCGACTAGAATATCGGACTTAACCGAGGAAGTCCTAGCCGATGCGGTGTCCAGGGTGACGAGACTTACCCTCTCGCAGGAGGTCGAACTTAACCGATGCAGCCCAGCTCGAGAAGCAAGAACACGTCGAAGGGGTGGTGATGCGCCGAGATTATATTGATCTGGTTGATGTAGATATATTACACAGTACCCGGGCATACGTATTTATACCCCGAGTTGACATGAGTCCTTATTGGACACGGTACATGATTTCCTAATTATAACAGGAAATACTAACAGGACCCGACCGGACACGAGCTTAGGTTTCCTAAAGATAAAATATTAATCCTTGCCTAATTAATAATTAACTACCATACTGTGGTCTTCATGGCTTCTTCCTGGATTCGGCCCCTTCTGGATCAACTCCCATTAATTAACTATAATTTTCTTCTTAACCGAATCTGATACAGAGCCATACCAAATTTTGGCGTTAACACATGCCCCCCAATTTCGGAGTTCTCTATAGGACTTCGAAATTCTTTCGTTTTGGGCCTTCAGATTTCTTCCATACTGAGGCGGCCCAAGGTAGCCCACTTGCCATAATTGTTTGAAACAGTGCCAACGGCCTCGATTCCCGCCCGGTCATCATACCTCTATAAACCGCTTCGTCTTCCTAGCCTTTTTTACGCTTTCACATCACCAGAGCACTACCGCTTCATCTTCCAAGACCTCGATGAACTCCGGCAAACTCAGACGAACCGTCGCATCTCCTCTCATCGACCGCTGATTCCCGCTCTTCTTCCTCCGGCGCAATGGCATCAGCATCCACAGTCCCCGAGGTAATCTTTTTGCCCGACTGTTTTTTCTGATTCTGTAGCCTAGATGAATCCAATCTGCCATGTTCTTCACCTGTTCTTCATCGTGTTCTTGTTTACTGTAGCACCTTTGGAACCAAGTTCTGATCCCAGCCGCCGACTACCCGGATTTCTTCTATCACGGCCCAATGGGTAGCGAGGATCCTACAGATTTCATCAGCGCAGAGACCCAACGTATTCCCTTTAAGAACTCCACCATGTTGGTCAGTGATTGGACCAACAGCTTCAGATCCTGGCCGAGCAAGCTTCCTGGGTGGAGGGATTGGTATATCAGAGTATCGGCTGCGAAGAGAACCCTCTAGGAGGAATCAAACATCGGCCACTGCATCAACCTTTCTCTGGCTGATATGGAAAAGAACGAGCTCCTGCTTGCATCGGCTTCATATTTCTGGTCAGATGCTCTCAACGCTTTCATGTTCGATCACGGGCCGATGACCCCCACCTTGATGGATGTCACTATGCTCACCTGCCTCGACACAACGAGTTACATCGACCCCTTCAGGCTCCGATTCAAGCCTACTCATCGGCTCCAAGCGAAGAACATTGGCGGCTGGTCCAGGTACATATCCATCCATAATAAGGGAACTGGACCAGTCGATGATCGGGAACATGTCGCTTTTCTGAACTTGTGGCTAGAACGGTTTGTTTTTGGTGGCGCAACCCTTGGCCCGATGACCAACATGCAATGCCTTGCAGAGTGTTTAGCCGATCGGAAACAAATCCCCTTGGGGAAATACCTCCTTGGTGCCACTTATCAGTTGCTACATCAAGTAGCGACCAAGCTATCGGCCGGCCAGCCCATCGGCCATATTGGGGGTCCTTGGTGGTTTGTGCAACTATGGCTCAACATCTACACCTCCAAGGCCTTTTCTGAGACCTCCTTTCCTAACCAATCCTTCCCAGCCGATCACACAGAAGACGAGGAACTTACTTACCGCCGATGCATCTCTATGGGCGAAGCTGCATCGGCTCTTCCTGGCGGCAAGATAACACCTGCTGGACTTAGTCAATGGTTCAAGGTGTTTTATTACGGCTTCACCAGGGAGGCCACACTTTGGTTTGCATACAACGATGCATCGTCATTTGAAATGCCTTCCAACTTCAATCCACTCAATGCTCTAGAAGACGATGAATCGAAGACCATATTTTTATCGGCTGTCACCCCCTGTCTGCTGCCGACTGGCTTCTCTCTGGGCCAATCGCAACCATCATATGAGTTCTACTACCCATCGGTCGGCTCCCGCCAGCTGGGTCTTGGTCAACTTCCAATCGGCCTATTCTTCGTCGATAAACTTCAAGCCCGGGGCAACGTCAACAATGCCCTAGAGTATGATCGGATACGGACCGTAACAGAATCTCTTCCCCTGGGCACCGCCACCAAGGTGAATGTATGCACTGCTAACACAAAGCTTTTTGCCCGATGGTGGTCAGAGTGGAGGAGACATTTATTCAACTTGGCTGTTATCCACTACTGTTCTCGCCTCAACGCCGACTACATCGAATCCGATGACGAGGTAACACCCACAAACCTTAGTCACCATCTCCGATCATCCCTCACTCTTAATTTTGCAGGCTGTCCACGTCGAGCCCCCAACGACGAGCACTAGCGGTCGGCTGATTATGTATCAACCCCCATCGGCCACTCCGAACTTAGGGCGCGATGCTCCTTCTCCATCGGCTCTCCTCCAGGCGCCCCGGTCGGCAGGACAGAAGCGTAAAAAGTTGGCGCATCGCCCTTCTCTCAAGAAGCAGAAAAACAATGCCAATGTCACGGTCACGACGCCACCTACTCCCCAAACAACATCGGCCCCCTCATCTCCTCAGGTATGCGCTAAGTCCTGATATCATTATCTATTTTCCATGCATCTTATCAGTTTCATTTTCAGCTCAAGTCATCGGCCCCTGAACCTCAACCTTCTACTGACATCCCTCCGAGCACCGAGCCGATGACTTCTCCAGCTGCTCCAATCTCAGCACCTAGTGTCGATGCTTTACACCGGCAATAATACTATGGGGCTACTCGACGAGGGTGAATTCAGTGGACTACAGAGGAACACAGGAGAATTA
Organism: Oryza meyeriana var. granulata; assembly: GCA_003991445.1. Classification (NCBI taxonomy): domain Eukaryota; kingdom Viridiplantae; phylum Streptophyta; class Magnoliopsida; order Poales; family Poaceae; genus Oryza; species Oryza meyeriana. The sequence continues at coordinate 22,157 of RYFJ01000876.1, forward strand.
TACTGGTTCAAGCCCTCAAGGTGAGGTAATACCCTACATCCAGTTGAGGTGTTATTCCTCTAAGGTGTATGGTGATCGATGATCTTGTTGTTCTTGTGGTTCTTGCCCTGAGCGGCGCCCTGCCTCCCTTTATATACTAGGGGACAGGGGTACATGATAAGGATCCCAGCCGGATACGGCCAAGGGATTTCCTCCTTAGAGATAGAGTCCTATCCGACTAAGACTATGTTTCCTCATTATACAAGGCAAAGCCTGCCGGATGCTATCTTATCTCTAATTACATGGTTCGGCCCATCCTCTATCCGAGTGGCCCATGTACTAGTAATGAGGTACCCGGGGCCCATGGCCTCCACAGTAGCCCCTGAGACCTTCATAGTTGAGTCACAGCTGATGCCGAGTGCTCGTCCTCCATGGTGAAGGTTGCCCGAGTGCAGTGCGCCCGAATACTCTTTGTCCGAGTAAGTCTTTTCCCGAGTCCTGCTTCATGTCAGCTGGCAGCGAGGCTATGAAGGGCTTCATGTAAATATATGAATAGTGTGCCCCGAATAGGCGCACCTATTAGGTGTAGCCCCTGACTTTGTGCTTAATTGTGAAGACAATTAAACATAAAGTCAAAGATCTTTAACCTGGAAGTCTTTCCTGAGTAGATTACTACTAGTATTTGTGACTCTTCGGTATCATGTCAACCGAAATAAACTTTATAGTCTTGCCGAGTAGGAGACTACTCGTATATAGGACTCTTTGACTTCATGTCAGTCAGAATATGTATTTATAGTCTTGCCGAGTAGGATGCTACTCGTGTATGGGACTCTTCAGCATCATGTCAGCTGGAAAAAAGGGGTTTATAGTCTTTTCCGAGTGGCGTCCCACTCGGAAGTTAGACTCCTCCACATCATGTCAGCGGGAAAAGATATTTATAGTCTCCCCCGAGTACTGCACTACTCGAAAGTTAGACTCTTCCGCATCATGTCAGTGGGTAAAATGTTGCTCATGGCAACTGATGGCCACGCATGTAGGCCGAGTACCACTTTATGAAAATAAATCCACGGCGTGGTCAGGTGTACCCAAGAAAGATACCTGTATCTCCAATTTTAATGAAGACCAGTTGTGATCCTTGTAAGGATATATCCTCGAGACCTGGTGATTAGAACAGATACCCAAACATATATGTTTTGGCAATAAGGCTCTCATGAAGCATACCTGTTTACCTCATCGGCTCCTGTCAGTAGCACCAGCGCTATAATTTCAACTCAGCCTGCGGGCGGCCCACATGGAGCATGCTACTGTAGGAACTTATATCTTGTTGGCCCAGTGCGGACTGTGTAGGCCCAAGCCCATCTAGTCGGCATCGGCTCTATAAAAGCAGGGAGAGAGAAAAAGATTCCCTCATCTTCCCCAAATCAGCCAACCGCTTCGTCTTCTGCCTTCGCGCCCAACTTTTCACCTCCCGCTCGGCCAGGGTTAGCTACTGCCATTCCTACCTGAACTCGGGCGATTCCAATCCTCTCTGTTTGGTCCAAGCCCCCAATTCGCTTTTCCCCAAATCTCATCGCCTCCAGTCATGCCGAAGGCTTCGGATCTTGTGGGGGCGCCGGGAAGTTCTTGGCCGGTGTCGGATTGTGGCTCGATAAAGCTGAAGCAGCAGGAAAGTGAGCTGAAGTTGCCCAGCCAAGAGGTGATTCGCTGGCGACCGGCTAGGGATGAGTCGAGCCCAAATCCCCAACCGGGTGAGACGGTAGTTTTTGCCTCTTTTTTCTCGAGGCTTGTGCCTTCCGTCTTCTGATTTCTTTCACCGTATCATTGACTTCTACGAGCTAGAGTTGGTGCATTGGAACCCCAACTCGATTCTTCAGATCTCCATCTTTGTCACTCTGTGCGAGTGCTATTTGGGTGTGGAACCCCATTTCAACTTCTTTAGGCATTTGTTCCACATTAAACCTCAACCTTCCAAAAATAGCATCAATGTAATTGGGGGGGCTGGTCTTCAATTGAGGGGTGATAGGAAAAAGTTGTATCTTGATCTTCCCTTGAAATCCTCCTTGAAGGGATGGCACAAGGAGTGGTTTTATTGCGCAGATCTTGCTCCCTCCTTGCGGCCATTCACCGGCTCGCCGCCGGTAGTTTCACCGAATTGGTCGGCGACCCGACCTATGAAGAGAATGGGTCAGGCACAGCTATTGTGACGAAGATAATTTCAAGAGGCTGGCCTAACAGGTCCCTGGGTAGCCAGGCGGCTTCTGACTCGGCGCTTCTAGCCCCTGAAGCTGAGGAGTGCGTTTGGCTAGGACTACCAGGGAAAGCACGACCCTGACCGAGTCAGCCGGGAGTCGGCCGACAAGGGGGCGGTGACGGAGACCCTGTTTGGATACTTCTCCAGCGGGGTGGTCGCAGACCGAAGATGACAATCGTTAGGTTGCGCAGCTGGCCCCGGACCAAGGTAACATCCGTCTTCCTTTGTAGCGCTGGAATCGTCTAAGTTGGCAGCATTGCGTGACGCATTTTGTTGACTCATTTCTTATAGTGTGCATGAAGAATTTGATGAAGACTCCAATCGTTGTCGGCTGTCAATCGAAGAAGAGGCCGAGAAGTCCCTCTGCTGCCCACCCGACTCCAAGAGAGCGGGAAGAAACCGATTTTGTATCGGGGCAAGGGGGCCATGACAGTGCGCGCATGGCATGGAAAGCCTGAAAATAAGGGACGCTGTCGCGCGGCGCCCAGGCGGTCAAGTCCCAGGTTGAGACCTGGGGTTCGAGCCACGTTGTCAAGCCCGGCCGCAGCGCCACCGAGGGGCCGGCAGGAGCAGATGCCGCCAGGGGCGGGGCGCCCAAGCCGACCATGCCGGAATCGGGCCGACTCGGGCTAATGCGCCACCGTCGACTGTGACGCCGACCGGACCGACTGCCCAAGCTGGCGCTTCACCGGGGACCGGGTCACCCATCAAGAAGCTGAAGTTCTTCAAGAGGTGCGCTGCTCTGGGTCTTCTGAAATTCTTATGTTATGTGTAGAAGTAGCGTCTTGATGTCTTGTTTCGTCGTGCACGAAGCGGGCCGATATCGATCTCAAGGAGATTAATCCGACCGCTCCCCTTGAAGAGCATGCCCTAGCCGAACAGGCGGCCACGAACATACCTGCTGAGCTGGCGACCAGTCCGGTCACGGAGACCGAGGTGGTCCCTGACTGCAGGTCGATGCCGCCACCCGACAAGAGGCACCGCTGAGGTTGAGGCCCCAGTCCCCGAAGTGTCACCCACCGCGAAGGCCGCGGCCGGAGCCCCTAAGCTGGTCCCCAAGGCTGCGGGGGACGGCGGTGCGGAGGCCGGGACCCCATCGCCGTTGTGGTCGTCGTCGTCGCCGCCGGAGATCCCACACCTGCCTCGGATTGAAGCTCCTCCACGTGTGATGCCCCGGACATTCACGTGGACGGTTTCTGACGGGACGATGAAGAGCTTCAGGCTTGATGAAGTCGTCGCGAGGAGAGAGCGCGAAAGCTTGCTTCGCGCCGCTATCTGCGGGTCCAAGGGAGTTGGGGTATGATCCTTGTGGTAGAATCTTGGCGGTCTTCTCGTTTTGACGTCTGACTCCGTCCTCGATTTGTCTCTTATCCTGAGCAGAAGCTTGTCGACCGCAATGAGGCGATGACGGAAATCTTGGTCGAGGTAGCTCCCCACCTCGCAGAATTGGAGCAGCTACGGGCATTGAAAGCCGAGATGGAGGAGCGTCATGCGGGGAGGGAGGCCTGGCTGAAGAGTGGCGCTGATCAGCTCAGGGCGGAGACATGGGCCCTAGCTGGAAAGATCAGAGGTAAAATCCCCGAGTATATCTTCCCGACCGAACCGTTGATGTATTCATCCAGCTGCGTTGTTCCCGACTGCCCAGTTGTGTCATGACTGCACAGTTGAGCTCTTGGTTAATCTGTGGTGCAGACCTCAAAGCGGAGTTAAAGACCCGAACAGAGAGGGAATCGCAGCTGGAGGAGGCCGAAGAAGCCAAGGCCGAGCTTGAGAAGGTCAAGGCCGACCTGACAAAGGCCAACACCGAGCTTGACCGGGAGAAGTCCGAGTTGAAGGAGGCCGTCGTCAAGCTCGGTAAGGAGAAGGCTGAACTGGAGAAGACCATGGCCGGGTGGGAGGCCTACTACGAAAGTAAGTCCTCAACCTGACTGTGATCTTAGCCAATCCATTAGTTATTCTGTGTGTAGCCGAATCTGACAAGTTTACTTGCCGACGGACCTGGGCAGACATGAGAGCCAACGTCCAGGCCCAGTATCGATTCTACACAAAGGAGATAAGAGTGATCAGGGAGTCACGGGAGGCCCTCGTCGGGTCCGTGAAAGGGCTCCTTGACCTCATAGATCCCCGCCCTATGGGGACCAGTTGCAATAGAATCCCCCAGATAGAGGCGCGTCTCGAGGATGCACCGAGTGCCTTGAAAAAGTACTCGGATGAGCATGTTGTCGCCAGCGTGGCCCATACCCTGGCGATGACCAAGTCCATCTACCCAAGGGTAGATATTGAAGCCATCGGGGAGGGGTTTGCCGAAGAGACGACGCCCGAGGAGGCGCTGGAGCTGATTGCCCGGGCGAAGCCGACTGCTGAAATAATTACCCGAGACCTGGGTTTGTAAGGGCAACATGTTATGTAGTCGGGATAAACTTGTGTAAACAAGCGTGTGTAAATTTGTGTGCAATGCCGCCAAGCTTATTATTCAGTTGTCATTAGCTTTACTTGACCGTGTAGTATGCACCGAGTTAGTCTGTTAGAACTTAATAAAAACGTTCGAAGTAAGAAGCTGTACTCGGGCAAACGTGACAGTCATAGTAAGGCTTCATAACCGAAGTGAAATAAGCTCGTATGTTATTGACAGCGCACATATATACATGCAGCCCCCGACTCACTACTCGGTTGATACAAGCGACGTAGTGAGTCAGAAGAACTGTACACATGAAAATTATAGAACTCAGGTATAGAAAGGACGTAGCTGTTCTATGTTCCATGAGTTGCTAATGAGAACGCCGTCTTCGGTCTTCAGTCGGTAGGCGCCTGGCCGCGTGACCTCGGCTATAATGAACGGCCCTTCCCAGATTGGGGATAATTTATGCCTGTCTTTGGTGGTTTGTATTTTCCTCAGAACGAGATCCCCGACCAAAAAGGCGCGGCCACGGACATTGCGATTGTGGTAGCAACGTAGGCTTTGAAGATACCTTGCCGACTAGATTGTTGCGGTGTCTCTTGCTTCTTCCAGCTGATCTAACTCGACCAGTCGGGTATTGTTGGAGTCATCTTCTGAGTAAGCCCGGACTTGCGGAGAGCCGAACTGTAACTTTGTTGGTAGCATAGCCTCGGCACCGTAGACCAGAAAGAAAGGGGATTGCCCTGTTGCCCGACTAACCGTGGTTCTGAGAGACCAGAGAATCGATGGGAGTTCTTGTACCCACCAGCCCGCGTATGGTTGTAGTTGGTCGAATATCCTGGCCTTGATGCCTTGTAAGACCATGCCGTTGGCTCGTTCGACCTGCCCGTTGCTCCGTGGGTGTGCCACAGATGCGTAGCAGATCTTGATGCCGAAATCATCGCAGAAGTCTTGGGATACGCCGGCTGCGAACTGAGTGCCGTTGTCGGTGATGATGCGGTTAGGGACCCCGAATCGGTATAATATACTCAAGATGAAGTCCTTTGCTCTTGCCGCTGTAATTGTTGCAATGGGTTTAGCTTCGATCCACTTGGTGAATTTATCCACCGCGACAAATAAATGTGTGAACCCTCCTGGCGCCTTCTTGAAAGGCCCGACCATGTCGAGCCCCCAAACTGCGAATGGCCAAGAAATGGGGATAGTTTGGAGTTCCTGGGCTGGAAGATTTGTTTGTCTTGCATAGAACTGGCAACCCTCGCACTTGCGAACAATGTCTTTGGCGTCTATTACTGCTGTGGGCCAGAAAAATCCCTGCCGGTAAGCCTTTCCGACTAACGTCCTGGATGCGGCGTGGTTGCCACATATGCCCGAGTGGATCAAATGCAGAATCTGCTTGCCCTCCTCGGTGGTGACGCAGCGCATGAGGACACCGGATGTGCTCCTTCGGTATAGGTCTACTCCGACTAGTAGGAAGCTTTTGCTTCGACGCTTTATCTGCTCGGCTTGACTGCGATCTTCTGGTAGTTGGTCGTCTAGGAGAAATTTGACAACAGGAGTCCTCTAGTCTTGACATATGTGCAGCACCTCATCTGTGGTCGGGGTAGGCTCGCCTCCCGACTGATCCGGTGCCAGTTTCTTCTTGACTGATGGCTCCATAAGTTGCTCGACAAAGATTCTAGTTGGAACTACTTCTCGCTTGGATCCCATGTTTGCCAGCTCGTCTGTTGTGTTGTTGTATTGGCGCAGGACATGTGTGATTTCTAGCCCGTCGAACTTGTTTTCCAGCTTGCAGACCTCCTGACAGTATGCCGCCATGGTATCGTCGAGACAGGTCCAGTCTTTCATGACTTGGTTTACCATGAGTTGAGAATCCCCGCGCACAACCAGTCGACGTATGCCGAGTGATATAGCGATGCGGAGCCTGTGAACAAGTGCCTCGTACTCGGCGACGTTGTGGGAAGCCGGGAAGTGGATTTGTAGAACGTACTTCAGTTTTTCACCAGTGGGGGATGTCAATATGACTCCGGCCCCGGAGCCTCCGATCCGTAGAGAACCATCGAAGTACATTGTCCAGTACTCTAGCTTTGCTGTTGGTGTAGGCAGTTGGACTTCTGTCCACTCGGCCACGAAGTCGGCTAGAGCTTGAGACTTAATTGCTGTCCGTGGCTGAAAGGTGATGTCGAACGCCATCAGCTCGAGTGCCCATTTAGTGATTAGGCCGGTGGCCTCGCGATTATGAAGGACATCCCTGAGTGGAAATGCTGTGACCACCATGACTTGGTGTGCTTGGAAGTAATGCACCAGCTTCCGGACTATGATGAGTAGGCCATATAGCAGCTTCTGGACCTGCGGATATCTCGTTTTGGAGTCGGCAAGGACCTCGCTGACGAAGTAGACTAGCCGTTGTATTTTTTGAATATGACCCTGTTCGGATCGCTCAACCACCAGCACCGTGCTGACTACCTGTGTTGTTGCCGCCAGATATAGCATTAGCGGTTCCTAGGGCAGAGGTAATGCCAACACGAGAAAACTGAGTAGGTCGCACCCTGCTGTGGAATCAACCACCTAATCTATCCAGGGAAGACCAAATGGGTCCTTGGGGCACGCTTTGTTGAGGTCGGTGTAGTCGACGCACATGCGCCATTTACTGTTTATCTTTCGGACCAGAAATGGGTTTGCCAGCCAGTCCGGGTGGTAGACCTCTTTGATGAACCCGGCTGCGAGGAGTTTTGTAATTTCCTCCTGAATAGCATCTTTGCGGTCTTGAGCGAAGCACCGAAGCCGTTGCTTGACTGGCCTGGCGTCTGTCTTCACATTTAGGGCGTGCTCGATCGCCTCCCTTGGTACGCCCGGCATGTCGGACGGTTTCCACGTGAAGATATCCTTATTGGCTTGGAGGAAGGTGACGAGCACATCTTCCTATTTGCGGTTGAGTCCGGTCCCGACTAGAGCAGTCTTGGAGGGGTCGGAAGGGTCCAGGGGGATCTTCTTCGTGTCAGAGTCCACTGAAATTCCCGACTTCGCTGCTTTTTTCGCCGGAACTTGATCTTGCTCGACTTCTGTTGTGACGGCTTGCCGAATGCTATCGCGCCCGACTGCCGCCTCTTGTGATTGAGCCAGTTCGCAGCTCTCCTTGTCGCAGGTGAAGGCTTGCTTCATGTCACTGTGGAGGGAGAGGACTCCTGCTGGCCCAGGCATCTTCAGCACCATGTATGTATAGTGCGGTATCGCCATGTATTTGGTGAGTGCCGGTTGTCTGAGTATCACGTGGTACGCGGTCGCAAAGTCGGCAACCTCGAAGCAGACGTTTTCTGTGCGGAAATTATCCCGCGTGCCGAAGGTTACCGGCAAGGTTTTCTGCCCGAGTGGAGTTGATGATAGGCCGGGAATTATCCCGTGGAAGGGAGCAGTGCTCAGCCATAGTTCTGAACGAGGAATTTTCATCTCGTCCAATGTCTTGGCAAACAGGATATTGAGCGCGCTGCCTCCGTTGATGAGGGTTTTCTTCAGCCTAATGTTTCTGACGACCGGGTCCAGGACGAGTGGATAGCGTCCCGGGTGGGAAACCCGATCTGGGTGATCTGCGCGGTTGAAAGTGATTGCCATCTCTGACCAGTGCAGGTATTGGGGGGTATCTGCCGCGGAGACCGTGTTGATGTCACGCGCTGAGAGCTTCTGTTTGCGTTGGACTCGTATGCGAGTGGCCCCCTGAAGATGTGGTTGAGCTCGGCTTGAGGATCTTGGAAATCATCAGCTGGACCCGAGTCTGGCTTGTCTTTGTCCTTGTCGGCGCCAGACGATGAAGCCTGCTCGGAGGCAAACTTCTTGAGCATGTAGCAGTCTTTGGCCGCGTGCTTGCCCTTGGGGTGAAAGGGGCAGGGCCTGCTCATGACTTTCTGGTAGTCGTTGTTCCGCTGGGGCCGCGACCGACTGCGCTCCATGTTGGCCACCTCATTGTCCGACTTCCGCTTCCGGCTACCAGACTTATTTTGAGATGGCTCGTTGTCGGCTTTCGCCTTCTGGTCCTTCTGTCAGGGCTCCTTCTTCTCGTCGAGGGCCTCCGCGACCGCCTCAGCCGAGTCGGCGTATTTGTTGGCCATGTTGAAGAGCGCCCGGACCGTGGATGGTGGCTTCCGAGTGAACTTTGTGATAAGCGGAGCGTCTTTTACCCCCTTGCGAAAGGCAGCGATGACGGCTTCGTCTTTGACAGTTGGAATTTGGTTGCACTTCTCGGAAAACCTTTTGATGAATTCGTGCAAAGACTCGTTTTTCTTCTGGTGCAGTTGATAAAGATCATGCTCCGAAGCGGGTCTGTCGTAGGTCCCCTAGAAATTAGTGATGAACCGCTCCCTGAGTTGTCCCCAGGAACCGATCGACCGCCTCGGGAGGCCTATCAGCCATGTCCTCGCTGAGTCGGCTAGCGCGACTGGGAGGTAGTTAGCCATGACTCTGCTGTCGCCCCTAGTTGCTCGAATTGCTAGGGTGTAAACGGTGAGCCAGGACTCTGGGTTTGTCTTGCCGTCGTACTTTTTGATCCCAATGGGCTTAAAGCCAGTCGGCCAAAAGACGTCCTGTAGCTCCCGAGTGAAGGCTGGGATGCCTTCGTCTTCATGAGGGCTCCGACTCCGATCTTGGCGGTGCAGCCGCTCGTGGTGGAGACCGAAGCGCTCGTTTTCGTCCTCCAGTCGGCGGCATTCATCTTCTTCACGTTCCTCACATCGAGCGTTTATGGTGTGGCGAAGGTCGCGGTGCAGTCGCACTCGGAGGTCTTGGTTGGGTCGGCGATCGTACTGGCGACGCCGCCAGTTATCATTGTTGGTGTTGCCGAGCGTGGTTTGCCGGGACTCTTCGCATTGCCTATTGGAGCCGGCCGCCCAGTGTCGCGTTGACGCAGATGAGTCTGCCACCGGAGAACCCAACCGGTTGGTCGGTATAAATGTGTCGCCCGACTGCTGTTGCTGCTGACAGGCAGCAGCTGTGATCATCGCCTTGATCTTAGCGATAGTCGGGGTGGCCTGGTGATCGGCCCCGAGATGGAGTGTGTCCAGCAGAGTTGCGGCGGCCACAACGTTCTGTTGTGGAGGATTTGTTGCTGAGCGACTTGCCCAGCCTAGAGTAGCTCGTCATTGCGGGCCTCGCGGTTGGCCTCCTCTTGTCGTAGTCGGCACGCCTCCTCTTGTTGCTCCTCTTGTAGTCAGCGTACCTCGGAAGGTGGTGTTGAAGCCATGAAGATCTCGCGGGAGAGGAGGAAGCTCGCCGAATTAGAGTCCGAGCTAGTGCTCGAACCGCTATCCGACTTAGTATCGGATTCCGAGTAGTTTACTGGAGTGAGAACGACTCCGACCTCTCTAGATCCAATCTGAAACGGCGCTTGGCCGTGTCCAAACTGAATTGCTAGAGATCGGGTCTGCTACGTGGAGTTTTGATGCGCAGCGTCACCGGAGTAGTGAGGGAGATTGACGACCTCTCCCCTTCTCGGCCCAACCCGAGTAGGCTCGAGGACTAGCGCGAGTCGGACGCCGAAGGAGAGGGTTGTCCCGATGCTTGGCGATGTGAAGGACTACCGCAGTAAGTCGGGGAAGGAGATCGCGACGTCCTATGTGCCGACTGGCGCAACGTCGGCTAGTTCCCCGGCTGGCAAGATTGGATCTGCCTCAGCCAAGGTGAGATTGCTGAATTGATCGGCAATGAAGTCTAAGCTCCCGAAGGTAATTGCATCTTCGGGGGAGAACTTGTTGATCGAATCCATCGAATCTTCTGATGGGGAATTCGACGGACCCCTACCTGGTGCGCCAACTGTCGATGCTTTGCACCAGCAATAATACTATGGGGCTACACGGCGAGGGTGAATTCGGTGGACTGCAGAGGAACACAGGAGAATTATACTGGTTCAGGCCCTCAAGGTGAGGTAATACCCTACGTCCAATTGAGGTGTTATTCCTCTGAGGTGTATGGTGATCGATGATCATGTTGTTCTTGCCCTGAAGGGCGCCCTGCCTCCCTTTATATACTAGGGGACAGGGGTACATGATAAGGATCCCAGCCGGATACGGCCAAGGGATTTCCTCCTTAGAGATTGAGTTCTATCCGACTAAGACTATGTTTCCTCATTATACAAGGCAAAGCCTGCCGGATGCTATCTTATCTCTAATTACATGGTTCGGCCCATCCTCTATCCGAGTGGCCCATGTACTAGTAATGAGGTACCCGGGGCCCATGGCCTCCATAGTGAGATTCCAGATATGCCACGGGAGTCAGTGCGTCGATGAGTTCTTCGGGCAAATGATGTTCAATATCTACAAGTCTTGCCCGGATCGGCTCGCAATCTTCCACTAGTGCGTCGATCGGATTTTCTAGCTGACGGATGATACTCGTTAAGTACTCACGCACATCGGCTGGGAAGGATGGTTTGGTTGCTGCGCTGGTGGCTGTTGCTTCTTCTGCTTCAAGTACTTGCCGATGTCAAAGGAGAACAAATCGGCCAAGGACTGCAAATTGACATCGGTGAAAGAATCAGTGGAGTTAGAAGCGAAGTATGGATATATAGAGACTACCTGAGGTAGGGCGTCGGAAGCTTGGGTGGCATCGGCTTCAAGCAGATGAGTAGGTTGTTCTTCAGAACGGCCGATGTCAGGCGATGTAGTAGGAGCAGCCTCATCAACGGCTTGGGGACTGGGTGCTGAGATTGGAGCAGCTGGAGAAGTCATCAACTCGGTGCTTGGAGGGATGTCAATAGAAGGTTGAGGTTCAGGGGCCGATGACTCGAGCAGAAAATAAAACTGATAAGATGGATGGGAAAACAGATAATGATATCAAGACTTAGCACGTACCCGAGGAGATGAGGGGGCCGATGTTGTTTGGGGAGTAGGTGGCATCGTGACCATGACATCGGCATTGTTTTTCTGCTTCTTGTGAGAAGGGCGATGTGCCAACTTTTTGCGCTTTTGTCCTGTCGGCCAGGGCGCCTGGAGGAGAGCCGATGGAGAAGGAGCATCGCGCCCTAAGTTCGGAGTGGCCGATGGGGGTTGATACATGATCGGCCGACCGCTAGTGCTTGTCGTTGGGGGCTCGACGTGGGCAGCCTGCAAAATTGAGAGTGAGGGATGATCGGAGGTGGTGATTAATGTTTATGGGTGTTACCTCGTCATCGGATTCGATGTAGTCGACATTGAGGCGAGAACAGTAGTGGATGACAGCTAAGTTGAATAAATGTCTCCTCCATTCTAACCACCACCAGGCAAAAAGCTTTGTGTTGGCGGTACATACATTCACCTCGGTGGCGGCGCCCAGGGGAAGAGATTCTGTTAAGGTCCGCATCCGATCATACTCTAGTGCATTGTTGACGTTGCCCCGGGCTTGAAGTTTATCGACGAAGAATAGGCCGATCGGAAGTTGACCAAGGCCAAGCTGACTGGAGCCGACCGATGGGTGGTAGAATTCATATGATGGTTGCGATCGGCCTAGAGAGAAGCCAGTCGGCAGCAGACAGGGGGTAACAGCCGATAGAAATATGGCCTTCGATTCATCGTCTTCTAGAGCATTGAGTGGATTGAAGTTGGAAGGCATTTCAAATGACGATGCATTGTTGTATGCAAACCAAAGTGTGACCTCCCTGGTGAAGCCATAATAGAACACCTTGAACCATTGGCTGAGTCCAGCGGGTGTTATCTTGCCGCTAGGAAGAGCCGATGCAGCTTCGCCCATGGAGATACATCGGCGGTAAGTAAGTTCCTCGTCTTCTGTATGATCGGCTAGAAAAGACTGGTCAAGAAAAGAGGTCTCAGAAAAGGCCTTGGTGGTGTAAACGTTGAGCCATAGTTGCACAAACCACCAAGGACCCCCAATATGGCCGATGGGCTGGCCGGCCGATAGCTTGGTCGCTACTTGATGTAGCAGCTGATAAGTGGCACCAAGGAGGTATTTCCCCAAGGGGATTTGTTTCCAATCGGCCAAACACTCTGCCAGACATTGCATGTTGGTTGTTGGGCCAAGGGTTGCGCCACCAAAGACAAACCGTTCCAGCCACAAGTTCAAAAAGGCAGCATGTTCCCGATCGTCGACTAGTCCAGTTCCCTTATTATGGATGGATATATACCTGGACCAGCCGCCAATGTTCTTCGCTTGGAGCCGATGAGCAGGCTTGAACCGGAGCCTGAAGGGGTCGATGTAACTCGTCGTGTCGAGGCAGGTGAGCATAGTTACATCCATCAAGGTGGGGGTCATCAGCCTGTGACCGAACATGAAGGCGTTGAGAGCATCTGACCAGAAATATGAAGCCGATGCAAGCAGGGGCTCGTTCTTTTCCATATCGGCCAGAGAAAGGTTGATGTAGTGGCCGATGTTTGATTCTTCCCAAAGGGTTCTCTTCACGGCCGATACTCTAATGTACCAGTCCCTCCACCCAGGGAGCTTGCTTGGCCATGATCTGAAGCTATTGGCCCAATCACTGACTAACATGGCGGAGTTCTTGAAAGGAATACGTTGGGTCTCAGCACTGTTGAAATCTGTGGGATCCTCGCTACCCATTGGGCCGTGATAGAAGAAATCCGGGTAATCGGCGGCTGGGATCAGAACTTGGTTCCTAAGGTGCTACAGTAAACAAGAACACAACGAAGAACAGGTAAAGAACATGGCAGATTGGATTCATCTAGGCTACAAAATAAAAAAAACAGTCGGGTAGAAAGGTTACCTCGGGGACTGCGGATGCTGATGCCATTGCGCTGGAGAAAGAAGAGCAGGAATCGGCGGTCGAAGAAGGGAGATGCGACGGTTCGTCTGAGTTTGCCGGAGTTCATCGAGGTCTTGGAAGATGAAGTGGTAGTACTCTGGTGATGTGAAAGCGTAAAAAAGGCTAGGGAGACGAAGCAGTTTATAGAGGTATGATGACCGGGCGGGAATCGAGGCCGTTGGCACTGTTTCAAACAATTAAGGCAAGTGGGCTACCTTGGGCCGCCTCGGTATGGAAGGAATCTGAAGGCCCAAAATGAAAGAATTTCGAAGTCCTATAGAGAACTCCGAAATTGGGGGGCATGTGTTAACGCCAAAATTTGGTATGGCTCTGTATCAGATTCGGTTAAGAAGAAAATTGCAGTTAACTAACGGAAGTTGATCCAAAAGGGACCGAATCCAAGAAGAAACCGTGAAGACCACACGTGGCAATTAATTACTGTATCTATTAATTAGGCAAGTGCTGGTGTTTATCTTAGGAGACCTGGTCTCGTGTCTGATTGGGTCCTGTTAGTGTTTCTTTTTGTAATTAGGAAATCGTGTACCGTGTCCAATAAGGACTCATATCAACTCAGGGTATAAATATGTATGCCCAGGTGCTTTGTAAGGGATATCTACATCAATCAGATCAATACAATCTCGGCGCATCGCCACCCCTTCGACGGGTTCTTGCTTCTCGAGCTGGGCTGCATCGGTTAAATTCGACCTCCTGCGAGAGGGTAAGTCTCGTCACCCCAGACACCGCATCGGCTAGGACTTCCTCGGTTAAGTCTGATATTCTAGTCGGTTCACGGTGGACGGCTTACCACGATATATCTATTGTATCTATGGCTGTATCAGTTTGGTTTGACCTCATAGATCGATTAGGTATATCACATCACGTGTGCACAGATCGTATCGGCTTACTAGGTGTAACTTATCGACAGTTTGTGCTGCATCGGTTAGGTCCAACCTACTAAACTGCCTTCGATAAGCTATTCCTGCTAGATTGATATTTTTTGTGCAAGCGTCTTATCGGAATGTATAGCCGATAAGTTATCATATAGTTCATCACGATCACATTAGATCTATCGGCCTATCGAGGTCTTGTTATTGTCACCAGTCTGTGCTGCAACGGTTGGGTCCGATCTACTAGACTGGTAATAATAACTTTACTCTTAATAAGCCGATGGGTTTTATGCGATGTTTTATCGGAGTGCTTAGCCGATAAGTTATCTTTATATCCAGCCGATTTGTCACAAACATTTAGAAAATCGCTGCTAACCCGGGCATGAGGACGAGCGAGAACCTGGGCACGAACAGCAAGCAAGTACCCGGACGCGAAAAGCAGGTAAGGACCCGGGCATGAGCACAGGCAAGGACCCGGGCACAAGCACAAGCACAGGCGAGGACCTGGGTACAGGCACGAACAGTAAGCGAAGACCCGGGCTCGGGCACAAGCAAGGTCCCGGGCATGGGTGCGGGAAGCACCTTTGAGGCGACACTAGCAATTATAATCGCAATCGGCTGAAGTTTACTTAATCTATTTATTTACGCATTCTGCCTATTTATTTTATCAGTTTACAGCCGATTTTTGAGAATCCCTTCAATGATCGGCTAGTTTGAGATTTGCTTATGTTACTGCTCATGCCATCATCGGCTTCCAGTCGGTGTATAAGTGCTACAGTTCATATCGGCCATCGGCCGATGAGACGAGTCAAGATCGGCTTCCAGCCGGTTGGCTCATTGATCTAATATTTTCTATCTCCTTGTCAATTGCAGGGTCAAATTGACTGGCACGCCTACGAACCTCAAGATTTTAGGACCTACACTGGAGTAAAGCAAATCTCCTAGGCCTTCGCGTGTCCTAAGGCGCCGAACCATATCATCGGCTCGTTCCCGACGCTGCCGGTGATTTTCGGTGTCAACAATCACAGAAGAAAAGCAAGGGTTACCCAGGGACGACGTTGGTTTCGGCTATAAGCCACGATGGAGTGCTCTGCTTCCTCGGTTTTGATGACCCCATTGGAGAAATAACTGAACAATGTTTCAGTCACTTTTTGCTGGTCAGCCAGTTCTCCGCTTTCTTGGTTGGGGTCATTTTTCCCTTGGTAATCCCAGTAGAATTCGCTCCTTAACTTCAATGGCTAGACGCGCCGGGTCAGGAAACGCCTGGCCACCCAGGGGCCGGTCAGACCGGCTCTCTTCAGTTTCTCCAATCTTGTCAGCAACTGATGCACTTGGCCCATCTCTTCGAAAGTTGGATCTGATGACCAATTGGGCGAGACCACCGGAGGCAAGCCGGTGAATGGAGGCAGGGAGGTTTCCAGATCAGAATAGTAGAACCACTCCTTATGCCAACCTTTCAAGGAGGATTTCAAAGGAAAATTGATATATATTTTCTTCATTTCACTCCTCAATTGAAGGCCAGCCCCCCCAATTACCTGGACCCTATTCTTGGAGGACTGGGGCTTGATGTGAAATAAATGTCTAAAGAAATTGAAGTGGGGTTCCACACCCAAGAAGCACTCGCAAAGAGTCACGAATATAGAGATTTGCAAAATTGAGTTGGGATTCAGATTCACCAACTCTAATCCGTAGAAGCTAAGAAGACGGCAGAGGAATTCAAAAGAGGGAAGAAATAAACCCCGGTCAAAAAAAGAGACAAAAACGACAGTCTCGCTGGCTTGGGGATTTGGAACCGATTCACCTTCGGCCAGGCGCCAGCGGATGATGTTATGGCTTTGCAGCCGCAGCGACTTCTCTAGATTTTCCAGGTTCGACCGGCCGCAATCCGAGGTCGGCCACGCCTCATCCAATGCCCCAGCAAAATATAGAGCCCTCGGCATGGTTGGGGGACAAGAAGATTTGGGGGGAAATGTGGTCGAGGGCTTGGAATGGACAAAGGGAAGCGGAATCGCTCGAGCTTCAATGGGGAGGAGCAAGCAATGACGAACCCTAGCGGAGCGGGAGGCAAAACTTCGGCGTGGAGCTGGGAAGACGAAACGATTGGTCGCTTGAGGAAGATGAGGAATCTTCTCTCTCCCCCAGCCTTTATAGATCTTGTCCTGACTCATGGGCTTGGGCTTACACAGTCGGTACTAGACCACCAAGATATGAGTTTCTACAGTAGCACGCTCAATATGGGTTGTTCGCTGGCTGTGTTAAAATCGCAGTACAGGTGCTACCAATAGAAACTGATGAGGTAAACAAATATGCTTCATGAAGGCCTAATTGCTAAACATATATGTTTGGGTATCTGTCTTATCCACCAGGTATTGAGGATATATCCTTACAAGGATCACAAGCTAGTCTTCATCAACATTGGGGATGCAGGTATCTCTCAAGTACACCTGACAACGCAATGGATTTATTTTCATAAAGTGGTACTCGACCTACATGCTTGGCCAACAGCTGCGATGAGCAACATTATTCTAGCCGACATGACGCTGAAGAGTCTAACTTCCGAGTAGTGCACTACTCGGGAGAGACTATAAATATTCTTTCCAGCTGACATGACGCTGAGGAGTCTAACTTCTGAGTGGGACGCCACTCGGGAAAGACTATAAACACCCCTTTCCAGCTGACATGAAGCTGAAGAGTCCGATATACGAGTGGCATGCTAGTCGGCAAGACTATAAATCATATTCTGGTTGACATGATATAGAAGAGTCTCATATATCGGTAGTATACTACTCGGGAAGGACTACAGGGTTAAAGATCTTTGACTTTATATTTAATTGTTTTCACAATTAAGCACAAAGTTGGGGGCTACACCTAATAGGTGTGCCTATTCTGTGCACACTATTCATACATCAACATGAAGCCCTTCATAGCCTCGCTGCCAGCTAACATGAAGCAGGACTCAGGAAGTAGAAGCACTCGGACAAAGAGTACTCGGGAGCAATGCACTCAGGCAATCTTCACCATGGAGGATGAGCAGTCGGCATCAGCTGTGTGTGGGTGCCATGGGCCCCGGGTACCTCATGACAAGCATATGGGCCACTCGGATAGAGGATGGGCCTAGCCTTGTAATTAGAGATATAGCTAGATTCGGCAGACTTCGCCTTGTATAGAAAGGAATATACAGTCCTAGTCGGGTGTGTTATATCTCTAAGGGGAGATCTCCTAGTCGTAATCCGATGGGGACTCCTACCTTGTAACCATGTCCCCCAGTATATAAGGGGAGGCAGGGCGCCCCATGAGGGCAGGAGAGCACACAGAAGAGCTCATAGAAGCACACGGCCATACAGTTCATCAGAACTACCACCGTATATCCTCAAAGGAATACATACAAACTGGACGTAGGGTATTACCTCACATCGAGGGCCTGAACCAGTATAAAATCCCTCTGTGTTCCTTTGCAATCCACCGAGTTTCCATCCGCCGAGTAGCCCCATATATTTATTGCCGGTGTAAAACATCGACAGTTGGCGCGCCAGGTAGGGGATTCGGCGCGATCTACATCTACAAGCTCGATGGATCCAGCAACCGAAGTCGACGGCGGCAAACTCCCCCCCGGAGATACAATCGCATTCAGAAGCCTTGACTTCGTCGCTGACCAGATCGGCAATCTCACCCCGGCCGACACGGACCCGATCCAACCGGCCGAGGAACCAGCTGACTCCGCGCCAGTCGGCCCACACGACGCTGCGGCAATCTTCGACGACATGCTGCGGCGATCTCCAATACGCCCGAGTCCAGGGACAACTCTTCCTTTCAGTGTTCGACTCGGACTCGGTTCTGAGCCGGCCGAGATCGGGCCGAGAAGGGAAGAGATCGTCAACTTCCTGTTCGGACTCAGCGACGCCGCGGATATCTACAATCTACATCCGACGCGGCAAACCCGATCCCCTGGAGTTCGACTCGGATACGGCTCCGAGCCGCTCGAGATCGGATCTAGGGAGGTCGGAGTTGTAATCACCCCCATCAACTATTCCGACTACGACTCTCAGTCGGACTACGACTCCCAGTCGGATTCCAACTCCAAGTCGGATACCAGCTCGGCAAGCTTCACTCCGCCGCGAGAAATTTTCATGGCATCCAGAGGCTCTACTCCTATTCAGGAATCATGCCGACGACACGAGCCACAAGAGGAGGAGGCCTGCCGACTGCAAGAACAACAGGAGGAAGAAGCAAGACGCCTGCACGCCCGCAATGACGATCTACGCAAGGCTGAGCAAATCGCTCAGCAGCAAATCCTCCAAACCCGAGTCGGCGACAACGATGTCTTCGTTACTCCCCAACAGAACATCGTGGCCGCTGCAACCCTACTGGACACAGTCCAGCTTGGGCCTGATCATCAGGCCACCCCGACGATCGCAAGGATAAAAGCCATGCTTACCGCTGCTGCATGTCAACAGCACCAACAGTCGGGAGATACCCTCATACCGACCAACCGGTCGGCATCCCCAATGGCAGTCTCGTCTACCTCAAAGCGACGCCGAGTGGCTGGCTCTAGTCGGCAGCACGCGGAGTCAAGCCAGACGTCACTCGGCAACCACAACAACCGGCAACGTCGAAGCGACCGTCGGGACAACCAGGACCTCCGAGACCGACTGCGGCGCGACCTTCAGCAAGACGTTAATGCTCGGCGCCGCAAACGAGAAGAAGACGAGCAACGCCAACTGGAAGACGAGAACGAGCATTTCGGCCTCCACTACGAGCGGTTTCGCCGCCGTAGTCGGGGTCGGAGTCCTCATGAAGACGAAGGCATACCGGCCTTCACCCAGGAGCTACAACAGGTCGACTGGCCGTCGGGTTTCAAGCCTACAAGCATCGAAAAATACGACGGCAAGACCGATCCCGAGTCCTGGCTCACAGCATACACTCTGGCAATCCAAGCTGCTGGAGGTGACCACAAAGTCATGGCTAACTACCTCCTAGTTGCTCTAGCCGACTTAGCGAGGACATGGCTAACAGGACTTCCCAAGCAATCAATCGGCTCTTGGGGAGAACTCCGGGAACGTTTCATCACCAATTTCCAGGGAACATACGAGAGGCCATCTTCTGAGTACGACCTATATCAGTTGCGTCAAAGGAAGAACGAGTCTCTTCGTGACTTCATCAAGAGGTTTCCTGAGAAGAGGAACTCAATCCCGAACATCAAGGATGAGGTCGTCATCGCCGCCTTTCGAAAAGGAGTCAAAGACACCTCGTTCATCGACAAATTCACACGGAAGCCTCCCAACTCTGTCAAGGCCCTATTCGACATGGCAAACAAGTACGCTGACTCGGCCCACGCTGCTGCCGAGGCCCTCGATGACAACAAGTCACCCTGACAGAAGAAGCGGGACGACACCGACGACGCGGTCCCGACTAAAGCTGGGAATCGCAAACACAAGTCAGGCGGCTCCATTGTGGCAATCGGTCACAACCGCCTTCGACCTTCAACAACTGAGGATTATCAGAACAAGTGACATGCTCGGGGGCTCACAAGCTCAAACACGAGGATGGCATCCCCACTCCCAAATACCGAACAGCTAAGTCGCTTTCTGATAAACATCTCCTCACTCGGCCTTGCTAGTGCCACAGCCGCTTACACCTAATAGGTGTATAAGCTGCGCATTTACTTTTTTCCGTTTTTGCTCTTAAATGATTACAAAAGTACTCGAGTAGCATAAATCTCGATCCGTGAAACTCTGCTCCATGTAAGACGAACTCAAGTCACCCAAAACGCGTGCCTGGGAAAGAGCCATGAGCCAACTCCCGACGCTAGGGGGCTATGACTAGTCGGGCAGAGTGCTTAAACGTAAGGGGTCAACTACTCGAGGAATTAATATAAAAAGAGGAAGAACACGTATTTACATACATTGTAAAATACATTTTATTCGGGTGATTATTTTTCATCATCAGATGCTACTCATCCGATATTTTTATATTGCAGGCCCAGCTCCGGATATGCGTGACAGGAACTCAGGGCTTCGAGCCTATCTCCTACGCTCGGGGGCTGGACAAGTCTGCCGAAATACACTCGGGATGCTCCATGAGGCTACTTACCGAGTACTTGCGCCAGTCGGGACGTCATCTTCCCCGACTATGCTCCATGGGAGCTAACAATCGGCCCCCGGCGCCAGTCGGGCTGTGTACCACTCGGCTAAGTAGGGTACGCCCCATGAGGGTCGCCAGCCGAATCCTACGCTAATGCTAGGTTCGGGTACCTTATTTGGCCGCAACTCTGTCAGGTTGGGTACGCCCCATGAGGGTCGCCAGCCGAATCCTATGCTAATGCAAGATTCGGGTGCCTAGCTTGGCTATAACTCTGTTGGATAGGGTACGCCCCATGAGGTCACCAGCCGAACCCTCTGCTAATGCAAGGTTCGGGTACCTTGTTCGGCTTTTCCCAAGTCAGAGAAGACTTACATCGTCAAAGCGCATCCGGAGTTCTCATGCACTGCGTCACACCTGAGGAGGGCAAGCAGATCCTGCAACATACCTACTCGGGTACATGTGGCAACCAGTTTGCATCCAGAACGTAAGTCGGAAAGGCTTGCGAATAAGGATTTCTCTAGCTGATTGCGGTTACCAACACCAAAAAACTCATCCTGACATGCGATGGATGATACTTCCCTAGAGCTATGCTGGATAGGTCGGCTCAGGCCGGCTTATTTGGTAGCAGCCACCAAGATATGAGTTCCTACGGTAGCATGCTCCATGTGGGCCGCCCGCAGGCTGAGTTGAAATTATAGCGCTGGTGCTACCAACAGGAGCCGATGAGGTAAACAGATATGCTTCATGAGAGCCTTATTGCTAAACATATATGTTTGGGTATCTGTCTTATCCGCCAGGTCTCGAGGATACATCCTTACAAGGATCACAAGCTAGTCTTCATTGAAATTGGAGATACAGGTATCTCTCTCGAGTACACCTAACCACGTAATGGATTTATTTTTCATACAGTGGTACTCGGCCTATATGCGCGGCCACCAGTTGCCATGAGCAACATTATTCCAGCCGACATGACGCTGAAGAGTCTAACTTTCGAGTAGTGCACTACTCGGGAGAGACTATAAAATTCTCATTCCCGCTGACATGATGCGGAAGAGTCTAACTTCCGAATGGGACGCCACTCGGGAAAGACTATAAACACCTTTTCCGGCTGACATGATGCCGACGAGTCTAATTTTCGAGTAGTATACTACTCGGGAAAGACTATAAACACCCCCTTTCCAGCTGACATGACGCTGAAGAGTCCCATATACGAGTAGCATCCTACTCGGCAAGACTATAAACGCACATTCCGACTGACATGAAGTCGAAGAGTCCTATATACGAGTAGTTCCCTACTCGGCAAGACTATAAATCATATTCCGGTTGACATGATACCGAAGAGTCTCATGTACCAGTAGTAATCTACTCGGGAAAGACTACAAGGTTAAAGATCTTTGACTTCATGTTTAATTGTTTTCACAATTAAGCACAAAGTCGGGGGCTACACCTAATAGGTGCGCCTATTCGGCGCACACTATTCCAACATCTACATCGAGACCTTCATAGCCTCGCTGCCAGCTGACATGAAGCAGGACTCGGGAGAAGCAGCACTCAGACAAAGAGTACTCGGGAGCAATGCACTCGGGAAGACTTCACCGTGGAGGATGAGCACTCGGCATCAGCTGTGACTCAACTATGAAGGTCTCGGGGGCTACTGTGGGTGCCATGGGCCCCGGGTACCTCATGACAAGCATATGGGCCACTCGGATAGAGGATGGGCCTAGCCTTGTAATTAGAGATATAGCTAGATTCGGCAGACTTCGCCTTGTATAGAAAGGAATATACAGTCCTAGTCGGGTGTGTTATATCTCTAAGGGGAGATCTCCTAGTCGTAATCCGATGGGGACTCCTACCTTGTAACCCTGTCCCCCAGTATATAAGGGGAGGCAGGGCGCCCCATGAGGGCAGGAGAGCACACAGAAGAGCTCATAGAAGCACACGGCCATACAGTTCATCAGAACTACCACCGTATATCCTCAAAGGAATACATACAAACTGGACGTAGGGTATTACCTCACATCGAGGGCCTGAACCAGTATAAAATCCCTCTGTGTTCCTTTGCAATCCACCGAGTTTCCATCCGCCGAGTAGCCCCATATATTTATTGCCGGTGTAAAACATCGACACTGTGACTCAACTATGAAGGTCTCAGGGGCTACTGTGGAGGCCATGGGCCCCAGGTACCTCATCACAAGCATATGGGCCACTCGGATAGAGGATGGGCTGAGACTTGTAATTAGAGATATAGTAGCACCCGGTAGACTTTGCCTTATACAAAGAGGAATATATAGTCCTAGTCAGGTAAGATGTATCTCTAAGAAGAAAATCCCTTGGCCATATCCGGTTGGGACTCTTACCTTGTACCCCTGTCCCCCGGTATATAAGGGGAGGCAGGGTGCCCCGTAAGAGCAGAAGATCATTGATCAACACAAATCCTCAAAGGAATACCACCACAACTGGATGTAGGGTATTACCTCACATCGAGGGCCTGAGCTAGTATAAAATCTCCCTGTGTTCCTTTGCAATCCACCAAGTTTCCATCCACCGAGTAGACCTATATTCATATTGCCGGTGTAAAACATCGACACCGAGTGCTCATCCTCCACGGTGAAGATTGCCCGAGTGCATTGCTCCCGAGTACTCTTTGTCCGAGTGCTTCTTCTTTCCGAGTCCTACTTCATGTCAGCTGGCAGCGAGGCTATGAAGGGCTCCATGTAGATGTATGAATAGTGTACACCGAATAGGCGCACCTATTAGGTGTAGCCCCCGACTTTGTGCTTAATTGTGAAACAATTAAACATAAAGTCAAAGATCTTTAACCTTGTAGTCTTTCCCGAGTAGTATACTACTGGTATATGAGACTCTTCCGTATCATGTCAACCGAAAATAATTTATAGTCTTTGTTGAGTAGCATGCCACTCGTATATGAGACTCTTCAGCTTCGTGTCAGCTGGAAAAGGTGTTTATAGTCTTTTCCGAGTGGTGTCCCACTCGGAAGTTAGACTCTTCAGCATCATGTCGGCTGGAAAGAATATTTATAGTCTCTCCCAAGTAGTGCAGTACTCGGAAGTTAGACTCCTCAGCGTCATGTCGGCTGGAAAGAGATTTGCTCATGGCAACTGTTGGCCAAGCATGTAGGGTGAGTACCACTTTATGAAATATAATCCATTATGTGGTCAGGTGTACTTGAGAGATACCTACATCCCCAATTTTGATGAAGACCAGCTTGTGACCATTATAAGGGTATATCTTCAATACCTAGTGGATAAGACAGATATCGAAACACATGTGTTCAGCAATTAGGCCTTCATGAAGCATACTTGTTTATCTCATCAGTTCCTGTTAGTAGCACCAGCACTGTGATTTTAATACAGCCAGCGAGCTGCCCACATTGAGCATGCTACTGTAGAAACTCATATCTTGGTGGCCCAGTGCCGACTGTGTAAGCCCAAGCCCACGAATCAGAAACAACTGTATAAAAGGCGGGGAGAGAGAGAAAAGATTCCATCATCTTCTCCAATCCACCAATCATTTCATCTTCCAATCTCCATGCCAAAATTTCGCCTCCCGCCTCGCTAGGGTTTGCCATTCCTAGCTCTTCCCCATTGAAACTCGAGCGATTCCGCTTCTCCTCATCCATTCCAAACCTCCAGTGACTTTTCCCCCAAATTTCCTCGCACTTAACCATGCCGAGGGCTTCAAATTTCGTGGGGGCTTCGGATGAGGCATGGCCGACTTCGGATTGTGGTAGGTGCAAGTTGGAGCACTTGGAGAGGTCGCTGTGGCTGCAAAGCCGCGATGTCATCCGTTGGCGCCCGGCAGAAGGTGAATCAGTTCTAGAGCCCCATGCCGATGAGACCGTTGTTTTCGCCTCCTTTTTCGACCAAGGTCTATTTCTTCCATCTTCTGACTTCCTCTGCCGTCTCCTTGCCTTCTATGGATTGGAGTTGGTGAATCTGAATCCCAACTCAGTCTTACAAATTTCTATATTTGTAACTCTTTGCGAGTGTTTCTTGGGTGTGGAACCCCAGTTAAATCTTTTTAGACACCTGTTCCACATCAAGCCCTAGCCCTCTAAGAGCAAGGTCTAGGTGATTGGGGGGGCCGGTATCTAGCTTAGGTGTGAAATGAAAAGGACATATCTTCATCTCTCTCTGAAAACTTCCTTGAAAGGTTGGCATAAGGAGTGGTTCTATTGTTCTGATCTGGAACCCTCTCTGCCTCCATTTACGGGTTTGCCTCCGGTGGTCTCATCTGATTGGTCATCAATACCAACTTTTGAGGAGATGGGCCAAGTGTATCAATTGCTTGAAAGACTAGATAGGCTGAAGAGTGCCGGTCTGACCAGTCCCTAGGTGTAACGCCCCCTTCCCGGTACCCTCGTACGGTGATACCAGAGAGGAAGGGCCCCGTAGGAGATTGGCGTGAACCAACTCCCACAGAACCGCGATGCTGGTACTAGTCCTAGGAAACCTTGCTGGTACCCACGGTCAACGGAGATGTACCATAGCAAATAGCTAATTAAATAACTAAATATATTATACCTTATAAGTTGCAACTTCGGGGAAGCCCTGAGCAGCAACCTGCAAACAGAGCAGCAGCGAACAGCAGCGTAGCGAGATCCCAATCCACAAGCAACGGCTTGGGACTAGGAAGCAAACCCTAATCTTCACTTCAGCTTCACTCCTCCTGAAGAAGGGGAGAAAAGGAATGGATTGAGTACTTACGTACTCAGCAAGTCACGGAAAACGTGAATCATGCAGGCTATCAAAGAGAGGCTAGGGTTTATTTCGCAAACATTTTTCATTTGAAAACATTTTTGAAAACCTAAGTGTGGGTTGTTTCAGTGTGACTAGAAGGAGGCTCTCACCTCAATCCTGTCCGCGAATTGCTTTTCAACAACTCAAGCGGACGAACCAAATTTTAATTGATCTTAAGTATTCTTATACCGCCTGTCGGATCATGACAGCGGTTCAGTGGATCTGCCCTCAAGCAGCTTTCCACTGCATCAATATCTATTACTTTATTTTCAATTTCGTCCACTCCAGGATGTAATCTCATTTTTTTCACTTCTGTCCCATCCAGGACATCATTTTATCTTATCTCATCTCAGCGGCTCCTTGAGCCATTCATAACTCATCTCATAATTTATCTTGATGGCTCCCCAAGCCATCATTAATCTCAACTCAAACTATTTCCACTCGGGAAGCCTAATCTATGATGTCATACGACATCTCGGGTCATACAGCCCCGTTTCAGACCACTTAGTTCATCCATCAGCCACAAAGGCTGATTCTGGTAATGATTCCCATACCACAAATCACTTTCACAAACACTTGCAAACAAATCTACGCTAGAAGAATCACCTCACATTGCCCGTAACCGTGGGCGCAGCTGTTCGAATAGTTCATATACCTTTGCAAAGGGTGCACGCTTTACCCACACGACGCGAGCTTACTTCCCGCACTCGTCAGTGGGGATGGTTCGCGACAAGGCCTTTCCAAAGTGTCTCCAGGACTGCCTGAAGCCAACTGGACGGGTCCAGACCAAGTACCAAGCGAGTCCTAGACTCCTCGTACTCAGGATCCCGCGGGTGCATCTCATATTGCTACCCCGGCGACTCCACGTCCAAAGGTGACCAAGCCAACCCTGGGTCTACTAATTACTTGGCCAGGGGTGTCCCATACCACCTGTGTGGTCGCACTTGTGAGATGCTCGGATGAAATTCCCCAAGGAATCGGTCCTTATATGCGAATACGAAGTGCCACCACACAGGCGATCACTTTGCACCACGGATTTTCACAAATAAATTTTGTTTCGCAAATCCGCCGACATCGCATGTTAGGTTTTTCAATCTTTAGAAACCCAAATTTCTCCAAATTAACAAACAATTGTGTTGTGGGTAGAACCATCGGAATCCATGCTTAGAGAGCATGGTAACCGAGGTACCACAGGTGGAGCGACAACAAATAGGATACCAAAGTCCTACAGGGTTCATGCAACTACCGGGCAAGTCCGTCGATTCGACACGCAAACCGAGGCCAAACAATTTATCGTGCACACTATCAATGCAATTTTGCAAACAAAACATTTGAAATTTAGGAGCAATATGGTCAAGGAGTGACTTGCCTCAAACTTCGTCTTCAAACTTCGCGAAAATCCGACGTCTGACGAATTTCCAAAGCATCGACTACGCGCGAAACGAGAGAACAACACACAAAACCCATAAAAAATATACTATTATTAATAACTAATAGTGCCATGAGGTAGATCTCATTTTTAGAAAAATTTAGAGACTTGAACAAGCTCAATCGGAGTTATGGTTGGAAAGATATGAATTTTGGAAGTTTTTAGGATTTTTCTGGAATATAGAAAAGGATTTAATTGGATTTTTGGAAAAAAATTATTTTTGGAATAGTGGATGACAGGTAGGGTCTACTGTCAGTGGCAGGGAGAGAGGAATGAGGGGATGGCCCACTGTCATCGGCACAGGGAGAGAAATAAATGGAAGGGCCCACATGTCATAGGTAGAGAATATGTGAGAGACTGACAGCAGGACAAGGACCCACATGTCAGAGGGAATAGGAGGGCAGTTACTGTGCATTTATCCTATGCATAGACCCACATGTCAATGGCTCATATATTTAAACCGTGAGGGGTCCATGTGTCAGAGGGTACTGGGAGGGGTTATGGAGTGGGGCCGTGGGTCAGTGGGACCCACATGTCAGTGGGGCCCCTAAGCAGTGAGAGAGAAGGGGAAGGGGCCACTGACAGAGAGAGACACAGAGAAAGAGTGAGAGACAGAGAGAGACCGGGGAATCGATAGCGGTCGGCGCTCCGAGCGGCGCTGACGAGTGGCGGTAGGCCGGCGGCAGCGGCGGCGGCGTCGGGGAGCGGGGAAGGGGAAGAACGCGATAGCCAGCTCTGTTTGATGGACAGAGATGCAACGGCGTTTGGCAGGGAGATGCAGAGAGCGGCGGGGAAAGAGGAAGGCGCAAGGCGGCGGCGTCAAGACGCAAGTGCCGACGGTGAGGAGAGAAGCGGTGGCACCGACGACGGGCTCGGCGTTTAGGAAGGAAGAAGGAAGGAGTTGGCTTAGGTGGGAGGAATGTGGATGCGATGGTGGTTGACGGCAGCGGGCGTCAGCGGCGGCCAAGAAGACAGGATCTCGCCGGCAGCTCCTCTTCTGGCGGCGGGATGCAGGCGCCGTGGGGTGCGGCGAGATGAGAGAAAAAGAAGACGGGGAGGGATCGGAGAGGGGGCTCACCGAAGAGAAGTGCTAGCGGCGGCGGCTCAGGAGCTGTGTCTTCGGGGCCGCCCGGTCGTGGCGCGTAGGGGAGAAGGAAGAAGGGGAGCATGGGGGAAAACTACGGCACGGCTGGAGTGGCTTAGCACACGGTGGCGGCAAGGCGGCTTGGGAGCTTTGGCTTGGGATATTCCGGCGAGGCTGAGGGACGAGGGGGAAACAGGAGGGCGGCGGCCATTTATAGGCAGAAGGAGGCGCGTCGCGACGAGGAAGAAGGTCGGTGGAGCTCTATGGCGGTAATGGCGACGGGACATGGCGGTGGCGCCTATGGCATGGCACGGTCGTCTGACGTGACACCGCGCTGCGGGCCTGGCGTCACTGCCGGGCCGTGCGGTCGCCAGGGAGAAGATAAGGGTAGGGGAAAGGCGATGGGACAAGTCGAGGATTTGTGCACGCAGTTTTTGACTTCGTCGGGAGACACGCTTCGGCTTCGGCCGGCTCTTGTCTGAGCACCATGACAGGTCACTGTGGATGGCGTCATCCTCTGCGCCGCTCGGGTCTCGAGGGGTTGACGAAGAGGAGAGGGGGTGCTTGCTCTAGCCGGGATAGGGAGGAATGTCGCGGGCGTCCTGTGTCGGGGTGGAGCCGAGAGAGTTTGAGAGAAGGAGAGAGAAGAGAGGAGACAGAGCGAAGATGACGAGGAGGGAGACGGCTACCATGTGCGGTGGGTGCGCGGGCGTGCATGGCCTCTATGCAGCTAGCGAGCGGGCCCAGGGAGACGGGCATGCGCGAGGAGGCAGCCGGCTCGGGGATGAGCGAGAAGTTTCGAGAGATGAGAGAGAAAAGAGAGAGGACGGAGGAAGACGACGACGACATCCCCGGGCGGGCAGGCGTGCACCGCGTGGCTGCCAAGCGGTCCCAACCGTCAGCGGGCGCAGAGGGGGAGGCTGAGCGAGCTGGGCCGCGCAGGGGAGAGAGAGACCGAGTGGGCCGGGAGTGAGGAGAGGACGGCCCATTGGAACAGTACTTCTTAGGATTTTCTAGGGAGATTATTTGGATTGGTTTTGGAGGATTTCCAATAGGGATTTTGATCCAAAATTTTATATTTTGGATCACAAAATTCTGGAGATTTTGTATGGGATATTTTCTGGCTAGGAATTGAATATATGTGTATATATTGATATTTTTGGGAGGTTGTGATTTTAGAGTTTATTTGGAAAAAGGTAAAAAGAGAGGGACTATGGAAGGGATTTTTAGGAGAATTGAAAGGGCATTAATTGGGAATTTGATGTTTGATTTCTCGGGAGTTAAATCAAAGGAATTTGAAGAGGGACCTGGATATATTTATATATATGCATATATATACATATATATATTTAAAGGGAGGTCTAGAGAGAGAGAGTTTTCGAGAGGATAAATTGGAGACTTAATTTTGGATTTGATAATTGGACTTCTAGGACTTTTGGGAAACTTCTGAGAGAATTTTATAGGAAGAAAGATCTCGAGGGGATTTTAGAAATGGGAGTTTAATCCTTGGGATTCTCTGAGGAGGATTTCTACCACCAAGGTTTAGGTGTGTGTGTGTGTGTGTGTGTGTGTGTATATATATATAAATATATATATATATATATATATAGATATATTTTGGAAGGAAAAAGGATGGGGATTTTGGAGGGAATAAATAATAAATTCCCAGGGGTTGGATATTGTTTTGGATATTAGAGTTTTGGAAATCAACGGGGACTCTCGATACATATACATACATATATAGATATGTATATATATTTTTAAGAAGGATTCAGAGGGAGGGTTTCAAAAGAGGGTTCGGACTCAAATTAAATCTTTAATTCGAGATTATGACTCGGGGAAATTTGGGGGGACTTTTGAGAGGTGTTTCTGTGGCTTGGATTTGAGTGCAATTATTTATAGATTGATTTCTGGATGGTATTTGGGAAAGAAAAGACGAGATTCAACAAGTGACTTTGAATCGGGACTTTGATTTAAATTGGGACT
The DNA here is from genome assembly GCA_003991445.1 of Oryza meyeriana var. granulata. Lineage (NCBI taxonomy): Eukaryota > Viridiplantae > Streptophyta > Magnoliopsida > Poales > Poaceae > Oryza > Oryza meyeriana. The sequence goes on from RYFJ01000876.1 coordinate 51,740, forward strand.
TGATACTCAGGGATATTTTTGGGAATTTTGCAAGGGATTAGAAATGGGAGGACCTCGAGGGAATATTAGAACTTGAATTTAATTCTTGGGATTTGAGGGTTTCAGGAATATAAATTTGGCCATTTCAGGAAGGAAGTTCTCGATGGAATTTTGGGTTTTTCGAGAGGAACAAAATCAAGGGATTTAAATAAAGGGCTTCAAAAGGTGGTTTCCGAAGGGTTTTATTGGAGGGCTTCGAATTGCAAAACTCGAACCCGAGTACAAAGAAGTTGTGGGAGGAGCAAAATAAGGGTATTTTGATCAAAGGCTTCAGAGGGGATCCGAAGGGAATTTTGATTTGGAGTTTTTTAGAGGAAGTTTGAGAGAGACAATCGAACTGCAAAATTCGAGTCTCGGAATTTGGGGGGAATTTGGGATCGAGGTTTTTAGGGTTTCAAGGAAGGCTTGGTTTGAGATCTATGGCACTAGTCCTTAAGCACACACAAAAAGCGAAAATTTTTGAAATTAGGGTTTTTACCAAAATAGTTTTTTAACGGCCCGGAAACCAGGGCGTTACACTAGGTGGCCAGGCATTTCCTAACCCGGCGCATCTAGCCGTTGAAGCTAAGAAGTCAATTCTATTGGATTACCGGGGGAGAGATGATCCTGACCGAGAATGCCGAGATCTATCTAACCAGCACAAAGTAACCAAAGTGTTGTTTAGTTATTTCTCCACTGGGGTGGTTGAAACCAAAGATGCAGAGCGCTCCATCATGGCTTACAGCCGAAAACGGCCTAGTCCAGAGGAAACCCTTGCTGTTCATCTGTGATGAGTGCCTGTAAACTTGTATTCTTGATTGCTTCTGTGATATGTGATGTGTATTGTTGAACTGCTTGCAGACATGTAAGGAGTTTGATGACAACTCCCGAACTTTATCGGCCATGAAGTCAAAGAAGAAGAGGCCGTTAAGCCCTTCTGCTGCCCAACCTGACTCCAAGAGAGCGGGGAAGAGACCCATTGAAGATCAGGGCAAGAAGAAGGTTATGAGGCCGAGTGCCGTAGCCGGGAGTCTGAAGATAAAAGACATCGCCGATATAGCCCCCAGGCCATCGAGTCCCAGACTAGGACTAGCGCAGTCGAGCTCAGCATCATCGAACCCAATAAGAGTGCCGCTGAGTACAAGGTTTGGTCAAGCGCCGCCAGGCTCAGCAACATCAAGCCCAAGGATGGCACTGCCGAGTACTCGAGGGCCCCAGCCGACCACACCAGGAACGGGGCTAGCCGGGACAAAAATGCCGTTACCGATTGCCACGCTGTCTAGCCCGACAGCCGGCAACAATCCATCATCGGCATCAGGAGCCCCCAGGGGCAGACTCAAATTCTCCAAGAGGTATGTGACTTTATGTCTTCTGGAAGTCCTGTTCAACAATGTGGCGTGTTGATATCTAACTCATCGTGCAGGAACCGCGCCAACATCGATCTCAAGGAGACCATGCCAGCTGCTCCTGTTGTAGAGCCGTCCCCAGCTAGACCAGCGCCCACAGGCATTCCTGCTGAGCCGGCGATCGTCTCGGTCGCAGAAACTGAGGTCGTCCTGACTGCAGAGCCACCGACGCCGGCCGACCAAGGAGCTAATGTCGAAGCTATTGCTCCAACCCTTGAGCATGTCTCTGAAGCCCTAGCAGCTGCCGAGTTGGGGGCCAGGACCCCATCGTCGTCCATGTCATCATCGTCAGAGAGGCCGGACCTCCCTAGGCTTGAGGCTCCTCCCCACAAATTCCTGAGGACATTCCACTGGGTATCCCCCAATGGAACTACGAAGAGTTACAAGCATGATGAAGTCGTGGCGGAGAAGGAGCGCAAAGACTTGCTTCGCGCCGCAATCGCCGCGTCCTAGGGGGTCCAAGTATGACTTTCATCACATTGGAGTCTTGGTATTCTTCCTTGCATGAGTGTTCTAATACTCGACTCTGCTTTGCTCTGTTTTTGGCTCCGAGCAGAAGATCGTCGACCACTTGGAGCAAATGAATGAGGTCCTGACCCGGCTTGCCCCCCAGCTCCAAGAATTGGACCAGCTCTGGGCCTTAAAGGCCGAATTGGAACGACGCAGCCAGGAGAGGGAGTCTTGGCTGAGGGGAGCCATTAGTCAGCTCAGGGACAAAAATTGGGACCAAGCCAAGAAGATTGGAAGTAAGTCTCCCGAATACGTCTTCCTGACTAAGCCCTTAGTATATTTCTCCAGCCGTGCTGTTTCCTTACTGTCCAGTTGTGTCCTGACTGCAATGTTGAGTACTTGACTATTCTGATGTGCAGCCCTCGAAACCGAGTTGAAGACCCGAATAGAAGGGGAAGCCAAGCTGAAGTAGGCTGAGAGGGCCAAGGCCAAGCTTGAGAAAGACATGGCCGATTTGAAAAGGGCCAAGGCCGAGCTCAAGAAGGAGAAGGCTGACTTGAAGAAGGCCAATGCCAAGCTTGAGAAAGAGATGGCCGATTTGAAAAGGGCCAAGGCCGAGCTCAAGAAGGAGAAGGCTGACTTGAAGAAGGCCAATGCCAAGCTTGAGAAGGAGAAGGCTAAACTGGAGAAAGCTAGATCCAAATGGGAGGCCGACTACGAAAGTAAGTCTCCGCTCTGACAATGATCTTAACCAATCCATTAAGTACCCTATCTGTAATTTTGCCTAACAAGTTTTGATGAGGACATCATGTCTTTAGATGCACACTTACAACCTCTTCATGATGAACAAGATGTGCAACCGATCCAAGGACCAATTACTCGCGCACGTGGCCGTCAACTTAATCGCCAAGTGAATGCGTTCCTAAGCTTACATGAGAATATTTCTACGAATGGCATGCTATTTAATTCTTGTGATGATTTTATTGTTCTTAGGAACCTGGGAGAAGACCATGGAGAATAGCTCAAGACACCACATATTGAAGTGGAGACAACAAGTGCAAGTAAACTCCTATTCCCGAGACTAATTCAGTTTCGGGCTGGGAGACAGCGTCAATTTCAAACGGCCATAACTTTTGATCTAGAAGGAGTTACAGGGCCTACAAGTACTTGTTGGAAAGCTTATGAAGTCTACTTTCAGATGGCTTTGGTTTCACATCAAAATTCCTCCTGACCTGTCCGAAATCATCAAAACAAGACATATACCTCTTCCAGTCCGAGTCTGTTTTGGGCTTTGGGCCTTGTAATTGTGTCGTGGGCTAAACCCATGAGGAGTGCGGCCCTCACAGGGTAAAACCTCATCCTAGGACGTCCTAACTCATATATATTCTGTAGCCACGCTGTTTAAGTCGGGTTTTTCTTAGATTATTCTGTCTTTGAACAGTTTCGCCGTTTATTGATTTGTGAGACCCCAACTCGAGAGTATGATCATTCAACTGCAATTGAGTTGCAATCTTTCTTGTTCTTGTTTGTATTCTTCGATTCGCATGCAGGGATTAGCCTTCGTGGTGAGGTCAACCGGGCAGCGCACGGTTGATAACAAGAGGAGACGTGGTACTGCGATTGCAGGGTTCGGGTCTTGGTGATCAGAAGCTGGATCGTGAGTGTTGATTCTCCACCAAATCAAGAGTTATCCTTACCTAACGGAAGATCGGGCACCCCGTTGCTATCAAGTGGTATCAGAGCGAAGGTTGACTATTAGGTATTATCTTTTTTGTCTTGTTTCAATCTTTGTTTCCTATACCTAGAGTCCAGAAAAGCCACAAAAACAAAATTGGTAGTCATAGGTTTTTCCTGTCCTACAACCACGTTTAGCCTTTTGCATAATTCTGTTTCAGAGTCCGTAGTGTTGAGTTGGTGTCCTAGGTCGAGTTCGGTTGCTGGCTTAGATTGTGTTTGAGTCCAGTTCGTGATCCATCCACCGCACCCCTACAAACCCTAGCCATCACCACCATTGTCTCTGTTTTCCCATATACTAACTATCTTGTGCAAGTGTTGGTCTTTGTGTGTTCTGTTTTAGTGTCATATATCACGTCCCATCCCTTGCTCGCAAGTCTCAGAACCTTGTAAGAGCTCGGTAAGGTGCTTCCATTTGTGAGTGTCCACTATCCTTGCATAGTAGTAGTTGATAGGGATAATACTTTTCTGCTGTTTGTTTCCTATTTTCTACTAACCATGGCAAGTGAGGTGAATGATTTCGCTGATTGTGCTTCAAAAGAGGAGATCGTTAAGCTGGATCAGAAGATTAAGGAGAATGTAGCTGCCGTGAATGCTATGCAGGAAGACCTCCAGGCTATCGTGGGGAGCATTACCACCCTCACTAACCGCATTGAGCAATAGGCAGCAAACTATCAGCCAACACCACCACTTGTTGACGATGACGGAGATAATGAAGAAGAGGAAGCCAACAATAGCGACGCACATGATGCCCTTCGTGAAGAGCACCTACGACAATGGCTGCGATTCAACCGGCGAGGTATGGGAGGTATGGGAGGTAACCGCCACTAAGGGCGAGGTAACGATGATCCTTTTGCTAAAGTTAAATTTACCTTGCCTTCATTTTCTGGAAAATATGACCCTGAAGCTTATTTGGATTGGGAGATGAATGTAGAGCAGAAATTTAATTCCCATTTAGTTCCTGAAGTTCATAGGGTTAGGCAAGCAACTAGTGAGTTCAAGGACTTTGCTATTATCTGGTGGAATGAACTAGTTAAAACTGGCTTAGAACCTGACACATGGGCAAGGTTGAAGCGAGCAATGCGGAGTAGGTTTATTCCTCCTTCCTTCAAACATGATTTGAGAAATAAGTTCCAACGCTTAGACCAAGGAGAAAAATCTGTAGAAGATTACTTTCAGGAGCTACAAATAGGAATATTGTGTTGTGAGGTAGAGGAGGATGAGGAGGATAAGATGGCTCGATTTTATGGGGGGTTGAGACGTGACATTCAGGATATTATTCAATATAAAGACTACAATTCTCTTAACCGATTGTTCCATCTAGCTATATTAGCTGAACACGAATTGCAGGGAAGGCAGCCATTGAGAAGGAACAATTGGGGAAGCACGTCTACATCGAGGCCTCCCTTTGGGTCCGGAAAAAGTACCTCCACCACTGGCCGGACTGCTACACCCTCCACCAATCGGGCGCGATCAGAGGCATCGGCGCCAACATCCCGTGCTACCGAGGTGAGTAAATCTATTCATTCGCAGGCACCCGCAAAAAGTGCATCATCGGTTGCTTCCACGAATTGCAGGGAAGGCAGCCATTGAGAAGGAACAATTGGGGAAGCACGTCTACATCGAGGCCTCCCTTTGGGTCCGGAAAAAGTACCTCCACCACTGGCCGGACTGCTACACCCTCCACCAATCGGGCGCGATCAGAGGCATCGGCGCCAACATCCCGTGCTACCGAGGTGAGTAAATCTGTTCATTCGCAGGCACCCGCAAAAAGTGCATCATCGGTTGCTTCCACGGGGAGAACAAGAGATATCCAGTGCTTTAAGTGCAAAGGGATGGGGCATGTGCAACGTGATAGCCTGAACCGGAGAGTCCTCATTGCTACAGATGATGGTGAGTACACTAGTGCTAGTGATGTGGATGATGAATTAGCACATGGCACTAACAATGCAGGTGATAAAGACAAGAGCGATGAGGAAGTGGAGCACATAGGTGCAGAAGATTCAAGCAAGTACTTGAGCATTGTAGCACAACGGGTGCTAAGTGCTCAAATGGAGAAGACGGAGCAAAATCAGCGCCACAATTTATTCCAATCAAGGTTCGTGGTTCACAATAGAGCATACCGTGTTGTCATTGATAGCGGAAGCTATAGCTACCTTGCTAGTTCAGATTTGGTTGACAAGCTAGGTTTGCCTACACAACCACATCCACGGCCTTACTCCATCCAATGGTTCAACTCTTGTGGTAAGTTGAAGGTGAGTAAAGTTGTGAGAGTGCAATTTTCTATTGGAAATTACCATGATAGTGCAAATTTTGATGTTGTACCTATGCAAGCATGTTCTTTGCTTTTGGGTAGACCTTGGGAATATGATAGAGATGTGCTGCACCGTGGTAGAACTAACACGTACACTTTCTCACATAATGGCAAAAAGATTAAGTTGCTACCAATGACCCCTCCTGAAATTTTGAAGAATAATCTGAAAATGTGGAAAGAATGTCTTCCACATGTGGAGTTTGCCTACAACCGTTCGTTGCACTCCACCACAAAGATGAGTCCATTCCAGGTGGTATATGGCTTTAACCCTCGTGCTCCAATTGTCTTATTGCCTTTACCTTTTTTAGAAAAAGTAAATTTTGATGCTAAGACACGAGCTGAATTTGTGCTTAAGTTACATGAGACTACTAAGAAAAATATTGAGCATATGAATGCAAAGTATAAACTTGCTGGTAGTCAAGGTAGAAAGGAGCTTATTTTTAAACCGGTGATCTTGTTTGGTTACACTTAAGAAAGGATAGATTTCCTACTTTGCGCAAGTCAAAATTAATGTCTCGAGCTGCTGGTCCTTTTAAAGTTCTTGCGAAGATAAATGATAATGCAAACAAGATTGATTTGCCTGCAGATTATGGTGTGAGTGATGTTTTCAATGTTGCTGATTTGAAGCCTTACATGGGTGAAGAAGATGACCTTGAGTCGAGGATGACTCCAAATCAAGAGGGGGAGGATGATGAGGACATCATGTCTTTAGATACACACTTACAACCTCTTCATGATGAACAAGATGTGCAACCGATACAAGGACCAATTACTCGCGCACGTGGCCGTCAACTTAATCTCCAGGTGAATGCGTTCCTAAGCTTACATGAGAATATTTCTACGAATGGCATGCTATTTATTTCTTGTGATGATTTTATTGTTCTTAGGAACCTGGGAGAAGACCATGGAGAATAGCTCAAGACACCACATATTGAAGTGGAGACAACAAGTGCAAGTAAACTCCTATTCCTGAGACCGATTCAGTTTCGAGCTGGGAGACAGCGTCAATTTCAAACGGCCATAACTTTTGATCCAGAAGGATTTACAGGGCTTACAAGTACTTGTTGGAAAGCTTATGAAGTTTACTTTCAGATTGTTTTAGTTTCACATCAAAATTCCTCCTGAGCTGTCCAGAATCGTCAAAACAAGATTTGTATCTCTTCCAGTCCGAGTCTGTTTTGGGCTTTGGGCCTTGTAATTGTGTCGTGGGCTAAACCCATGAGGAGTGCACCCCTCACAGGGCAAACCCTCATCCTAGAATGTCCTAACTCGTACATATTCCATAGCCGCCGCTGTTTAAGTCGGGTTTTGCTTAGATTATTCTGTCTTCGAAAAGTTTCGCCGTTTATCGGTTTGTGAGACCCCAACTTGAGAGTATAATCATTCATCTGCAATTGAGTTGCAACCTTTCTTGTTCTTGCTTGTGTTCTTCGATTTGCATGCAGGGATTAGCCTTCGTGGCGAGGTCAACCGGGCAGTGCATGGTTGATAACAAGAGGAGACGTGGTACTGCGATTGCAGGGTTCGGGTCTTGGTGATCAGAAGCCGGATCGTGAGTGTCGATTCTCCACCAAATCGAGAGTTATCCTTACCTAACGGAAGTTCGGGCACCCCGTTGCCATCATGTTTACTTGTCATTGAACCCAGGTAGCTGCTAGAGCCAATGCCCAAATCCAGTTTTAGGCTTTTGCAGAGGAGGTGAAAGCTGTCAAGGAGTCACGGGAGCTCCTTGCCGAGTCCGTGAAAGGGCTCCTTGACATCATGGATCCTTACTACGTGGGAACCAGCTCCAACACGGTCTCCCAAGTGCAGGCGTGCCTTAACGAAGCTCTAAGTATCCTGAAGAGGTACTTGGACGAGCATGTTATTGTCGGCGTGGCCCAAACCCTGGCGATGACCAAGTCAGTCTACCCGAGGGCAGACATTGAAGCCATCAGAGAGGGATTCGCCGAGGAGATGACACTTGAGGAGGTGCTGGGGTTGATAGCCCAGGCGAGGTGATCACCCAAGACCTGGGTATGTAAGAATAGTCCATCATGCAGTCGGTGTATATAAACTTTTGTAAGGATATCTGTAAATATATGTGCAATGCCGCCAAGCTCTAAGTTCTGACTTAGTTATCATTACCTTTACCCCACTGTATAGTCTACGCCGAGTTAGTCTATAGGAACTTAATAAAAATCGTTCACTGCAGAAAACTATACTCGGGCAAACATAACAAAGTCATTGCAAAGGTTCATAACTTAAGCAAAACAGGATCGTATATTATTGACAAAGCACATATAATACATGCAGCCCCCGACTCACTACTCGGTTGAAACAAGCGGCATAGTGAGTCAGAGAAAAACTATACACATCAAAAGTATAAAACTCAGGTATAGAAAAGACATAGCTATTCTATATTCTATGAGTTGCTGACGAGGGCACCGTTTTTAGTCTTCAATCGGTAGGCGCCTGGCCATGTAACTTCTGCGATAATGAATGGCCCTTCCCATATTAGGGATAGTTTATGCCTGTCTTTGGTGGTTTGTATTTTTCTCAAGATGAGATCCCCAACCAAAAAGGTGCGGCCACGGACATTGCGGCTGTGATAATGACGCATGCCTTGAAGATACCTTGCCGACTGGATTATTGCGATGTCCCTTGCTTCTTCCAACTGATCTAGCTTGACGAATCAGGTATTGTTGGATGTGTCTTCTGAGTAAGCCCGAACTCGTGGAGAGCTGAACTCTAACTCGGTAGGTAGCACTGCCTTGGCACCATAGACTAGAAAGAAAGAGGATTGCCTTGTTGCCCGACTAACCATGGTTCTAAGAGACCAGAGAACGGATGGGAGTTCTTGTACCCACCGGCCCGCGTATGGTTGTAGTCAGTCGAATATCCTTGTCTTGATGCCTTGTAAGACCATGCCGTTGGCATGCTCAACCTGCCCATTGCTCCGCGGGTGTGCCACAAAAGCATAACAGATCTTTATGCCGAATTCGTCACAGAAATCTTCAAAGACGCCACCCATGCACTGAGTACCGTTGTCCGTTATGATGCGGTTAGGAACCCCGAATCGGTATAATATACTCAAGATGAAGTCCTTTGCTAGTGCCGTTGTTATGGTAGCAACGGGTTTTGCCTCAATCCACTTTGTGAATTTATCCACTGTGATGAACAAGTGTGTGAACCCTCCTGGCACTTTCTTGAAAGGCCCGACCATGTCAAGCCCCCATACTGCAAAGGGCCAAGAGATTGGGATTGTTTGGAGTTCCTGGGCTAGGAGATTTGTTTGTCTTGCATAGAACTTGCAACCCTCGCATGTCCGAACTATGTCTTTTGCATCTGTTACTGCTGTTGGCCAGAAAAATCCCTGCCGGTAAGCCTTTCCGACTAACGTCCTGGATGCAGCATGGTTGCCACATATGCCCGAGTGGATCGATTGTAGAATCTGCTTGCCTTCCTCGGTGGTGACGCAACGCATGAGGACACCGGATGCACTTCTTCGATACAAGTCTTCTCCAACTACTAGGAAACTTTTGCTTCAATGCTTGATTTGTTCGGCTTGATTGCGATCTTCTGGGAGTTCATCATCCAGGAGGAATTTGAGAATAGGAGTCCACCAATCTTGACATATGTTTAGTACTTCGTCTGTTTTCGGGGTAGGTTCGCCTCCCGATTGCTCTGGCACTGGTTTCTTCTTGACTGACGACTCCATAAGTTACTCGATGAAGATCCCTGTCGGGACCACTTCTCGCTTGGATCCCATGTTTGCCAATTCATCTGCAGCATCACTGTATTGTCGTAGGATGTCTGTTATCTCTAGCCCGTCGAACTTGTTTTCCAGCTTTCGGACCTCCTAACAGTATGCCGCCATAGTATCATCGAGACATGTCCAGTCTTTCATGACTTGGTTTACCACGAGTTGAGAGTCTCCTCGCACAACCAGTCAGTAGATGCCGAGTGATATAGCAATGCAGAGCCCGTGGATGAGTGCCTCGTACTCGGTGACGTTGTGGGAAGTCGGGAAGTGGATCTGGAGGACATACTTGAGTTTTTTGCTGGTGGGGGACATCAGTATGATGCCGGCCCTGGCGCCACCGATCCTTAGAGAACCGTCGAACCACATTGTCTAGTACTCTAGCTTCGCTGTTGATGTAGGCATCTAAACTTCTGTCCATTCGGTTAAGAAGTTGGCTAGAGCTTGTGATTTGATCGCTGTCCGTGGCTGAAAGGTGATGTCAAACGCCATCAACTCGAGTGCCCATTTAGCGATTTGGCCGGTGGCTTCACGATTATGCAGGACGTCCCCAAGTGGATATGATGTGACCACCGTGACTTGATGCGATTGGAAATAGTGCACCAGCTTCCGAATAGTAATAAGTAGACCATAGAGCAGCTTCTGGACCTGGGGATATCTCATCTTGGAGTCGGCAAGGACCTTGCTGACAAAGTAGACTGGCCATTGAATCTTCTGTATGTGACCCGGTTCGGATCACTCGACCACCAACACCGTGTTGACTACCTGAGTTGTTGCCGCCAAATATAGTATTAATGGCTCTTGGGGCATACGTGAAGTCTTTGAAGGCTTGCTGGTCTTCAGGAGTCCATTGGAAATTGTCTGCTTTCTTCAATAGCGTTGAAAAAGGGCATGCCCCGTTCGCCCAGTCAGGAAATAAATCGGCTGAGTGCCGCCATGCAGCCTGTCAGCTCCTGGATGTCCTTTTGGCTAGTCGGGGGTGCCATGTTCATGATTGCATTGACTTTCTCCGAGTTGGCCTCGATGTCGTGATGCAAGACGATGAAGCCGAGTAGCTTGCCGGATGGCACACCGAAGGCGCACTTTTTCGGATTCAACTTCATCTTGAATCTTCGAAGATTTTGGAAGGTTTCTTCTAGGTCAGCGATGAGGTCTTCTTTGGACTTGGTCTTGATCACCACGTCATTGACGTAGGCTTCCACGTTGCACTCGATCTGAGTGTGTAGACACTACTGGATTGCTCATTGATACGTTGCTCCAGCGTTCTTCAAACCGAATGGCATAGTGATGTAGCAATAGGTGCCAAACGGCGTGATGAAAGATGTCTTTAAGCAGTCCTCCTCCATCAAGCTGATTTGATGGTATCCTGAGTAACAGTCGAGAAAGCTGAGAAGTTCGCACCCTGCGGTTGAATCCACCACTTGATCTATTCTTGGTAGACCAAATGGATCCTTAGGGCATGCCTTGTTTAGATCAGTGTAATCGACGCACATACGCCATTTATCATTTTTCTTCCGGACCAGAACTGGGTTAGCCAGCCAGTCTGGGTGGTTGACCTCTTTGATGAACCCAGCTGCGAGGAGCTTGGTTATCTCCTCCTGAATAGCATCTTTTCGGTCCTGTGCAAAGTGCCGTAGCCGTTGCTTGACTGGCTTGGCATCTGTCTTGACATTGAGGGCATGCTCGATCACCTCCCTTGGTACGCCTAGCATGTCGGACGGTTTCCATGCGAAGATATCCTTGTTGGCTTGGAGGAAGGTGACGAGTGTGTCTTCCTATTTGGGGTCGAGTCCGGTCCCGACAGAGCAGTCTTGGAGGGGTCGGAAGGGTCCAGGGGGATCTTCTTCGTGGTAGAGTCTGCTGAAATTCCTGACTTTGCTGCTTTTATCGCCAGAACATGGTCTTCCTTGACTTCAGTTGTGATGGCTTGCTAAATGCTGTTGCATCCGACTGCTGCCTCTAGTGATTGAGCCAACTTGTAGCTCTCCTTGTTGCAGGTGAAGGCTTGCTTGACGTCACTGCGAAGGGAGAGAACTCCGGCTAGCCCGGGCATCTTGAACACCATGTAGGTATAGTGCGGTATCGCCATGAATTTGGCGAGCGCCAGTCGTCCGAGTATCGCGTGGTACGTAGTCTCGAAGTCGGCAACCTCGAAGTAGATGTTTTCAGTGCGGAAGTTATCCCGTGTGCTGAAGGTGACCAGTAAGGTTATCTTCCCGAGGGGTGTTGAAGACAGGCTAGGAATTATCCTGTGGAAGGGCGCCATACTTGGCCGTAGTTCTGAACGAGGAATCTTCATCTCATCCAGAGTCTTGGCTAATAGAATGTTAAGCGCACTGCCTCCGTCTATGAGAACCTTCTTCAACTTGATATTTTTGACGACCGAGTCAAGGACAAGTGGGTAGCGTCCCGGGTCTGAAACCCGATCTAGATAATCTGCGTGGGTGAACATGATGGACATCTCTGACCAGTGCAAATATTAGGGGCATCTGCCGTAGAGACCGCGTTGACGTCGCGTGCTATTAGCTTCTGCTTCTGCTTGGACTCATATGCAGATGGCCCTCCGAAGATGTGGTTGAGCTCAGCTTGAGGATCCTAAAAATCATCGGCCGGGCCTAAATCTGGCTTGTCTTTGTCCTTGTCAGCGCCAGATGATGAAGCCTGCTCGGAAGCAAACTTCTTGAGCATGAAGTAGTCTTTGGCCGCATGCTTGCCCTTGGGGTGGAAGGGGCAAGGCCCGTTCATAACTTTCTAGCAGTCGTTGTTCCGTGGGGGTCGCGACCAAGTTTGCTGCATGTTGGCCACCTCGTTGTCCGACTTCTGCTTGCGGCTACCGGACTTGTTCTGTGATGGCTCGTTGTCGACTTTCGCCTTTTGGTCCTTCTTCCGGGGCTCTTTCTTCTCATCGAGGGCCTCTACGACCGCTTCGGCCAAGTCGGTGTATTTATTTGCCATATCGAAGAGGGCCCGGACAGAGGCTGGTGGCTTCCGAGTGAACTTCACGATGAACGGGGCATCCTTGACTCCCTTGCGGAAGGCGGCGACGACGACCTCGTCCTTGATCATAGGAATGGAATTGCGCTTCTCGGAGAACCTCTTGATGAACTCACGGAGGGACTCGTTACTCCTCTAGTGCAGCTGGTAGAGAGCGTGCTCAGAAGATGGTCTCTCGTAAGTCCCTTGGAAGCTAGCTATGAAGCGTTCCCAGAGTTCTGTTAGCCATGTCCTCGCTGAGTCGGCCAGGGCGACCGAGAGGTAGTTAGCCATGGCTTTGTGGTCACCTCCGGTAGCTTGGATCTCCAAGGTATATACGGTGAGCTAGGACTCAGGGTTAGTTTTACCGTCGTATTTCTCGATTCCCGTAGGCTTGAAGCCCAACAACCAGTCTACATCTTGTAGTTCCTGGGTGAAAGCGGGTACTCCTTCATCTTCGTGAGGGCTCCAGCTTCTGTCACGACGGTTAAACCGCTTGTGGTGGAAACCGAAACACTCATGCTCGTCCTCCAGTTAGCGGCGCCGAGCGTTGATGTTGTGGTGGAGGTCGCGTTGTAGATTTCCATGGAGATCTTGATTGTCATGGCAATCGTACTGGGGATGCCGCCGGTTGTTGTTAGGGTAGCCAAGAGATGTCTGCCATGACTCTGCATGCAACTGACCTGAGCCAGCTGCCCAGCATCGTGCTGATGCAAACGAGCTTGCCACCGAAGAACCTGACCGGTTGGTCGGTATAAATGTGTCGCCCAACTACTAGTGTTGCTAACAGGCAGCAGTTGTAATCATCGCCTTGATCTTGGTGATAGTCAGGGTGGCCTGGTGATCCGGCCCGAGCTAGAGTGTGTCTAGCAGGGTTGCAGCGGCCACGACATTTTGTTGTGGTGTGACGAAGACGTCGTGGTCGCCGACTTTGGTCTGGAGGATCTGTTGCTGAGCGGTTCACCCAGCCTTGCATAGCTCGTCATTGTGAGCCTCGCGATCAGCCTCCTCTTGTTGCTCCTCTTGTAGTCGACGCACCTCCAATGGAGGGGTTGAAGCCATGAAGATCTCCCGGGGCAAAAGGAAACTCGCTAGACTGGTGTCCAAACTGGTGTTCGAACCATTGTCCGATTTGGAGTCAGAATCCGAGTAGTTGATCGGAGTAAGGACGACTCCGACCTCCCTGGATCCAACCTGGATCGGTTCTGGGCCGTGTCCAAACTAGATCACAGGGGATCGGGTCTGCAGCATGAGATGTAATTCCGCAGTGTCACCAAGTCTGCACGGGAGGTTGACTATCTCTTCCCTTCCAAGCCCGACCCGGGTTGGCTCAAGGCCAAGCGTGAGTCAGACACTAAAGGAGAGAGTTGTCCCGAGACTCGGACAGATGGTAGATCGCCGTAGCACATCGACGAGGGTGGCTGCAGTGTCTTGTGGGCCGACTGGCGCGGAGTCGGCTGGTTCCTCAGCCGGTTGGATTGGATCTATGTCGGCCAAGGGGAGGTTGCTGATCTAGCCAGCGACGAAGTCGAGGCTTCCGAAAGAGATTGTATCTCCGAGAGAGAATTTGTCGCCGTCGACTCCTGTTGTTGGATGCATCGAGCTTGTGGATGTAGATCTCGCCGAAACCCCTACCTGGTGCGCCAACTGTCGATGTTTTACACCAGCAATATGAATATGGGGCTACTCGTCGGATCGAAACTAGGTGGATTGCAAAGGAACACGGGGAGATTTTATACTAGTTCAGGCCCTCGATGTGAGGTAATACCCTATGTCCAGTTGTGGCGTATTCCTTTGAGGATGTGTGTCATTCTGATGAACTCGTGCCCTCAGGGGGCGCCCTGCCTCCCCTTATATACTGGGGGACAGGGGTACAAGGTAGGAGTCCCAGCCAGATTACAACCAAGGGATCTCCTCTTAGAGATATAACCTACCTGACTAGGACTATATATTCCTTATCGTACAAGGCAAAGTCTGTCGGGTTCTATCATATCTCTAATTACAAAGCTAGGCCCATATGCTTGTGATGAGGTACCCGGGGCCCATGGCCTCTACAGCAGTCGGGACGACCTCGGTTTCTGCAGCTGAGACGGTCGTCGGCTCAGCAGATACGCTCGCAAGCGTTGGTCTGGCTAGGGACGGCTCTGCAACAGGAGCAGCCAGCATGGTCTCCTTGAGATCAATGTTGGTGCGCTTCCTGCACGACGAGTTGGATATCAACACACCACAATGCCGAACAGGACTTCCGGAAGACTTAAAGTCACATACCTCTTGGAGAATTTGAGCCTGCCCCCGGGGGCTCCTGATGTCGGCGATGGACTGCTGCCGGCTGTCGGGCTAGATGGCATGGCAGTCGGCAGTGGCGTTTTTGTCTTGGTTGGCCCCGCCCCTAGTGTGGTCGGCTGGGGCACTCGGGTACTCGGTGGTGCCATTCTTGGGCTTGATGTTGCTGAGCCCGGTGGCAGTTGACCTGACCTTGTACTCAACGGCGCTCTTCTTGGGCTCGATGATGCTGAGCCTGACTGCACTGGTCCCGGTATGGGACTCGGTGGCCTAGGAGCTGTGCTGGCGGAGTCCCTTATCTTCAGACTCCTAGCTGTGGCACTCGGCCTGATAATCTTCTTCTTGCCCTGATCTTCAATAGGTCTCTTCCCCGCTCTCTTGGAGTCGGGTTGGGCAGCAGAAGGACTTAACAGCCTCTTCTTCTTTGACTTCATGGCCGATAAAGTTTGGGAGTCGTCATCGAACTCCTCACATGACTACAAGCAGTTCAACAATGCATGTTACACATTCTAGAGCCAACATGGGCATATATCTGCAAGCACTCATCACAGATGAACTACAAGACAACATCAGCGAAAGTTACCTTTGGGCGTGGCCTCTTCAAGCTATGAGCTGCTACTGACCGCTCTGTGTCTTTAGTTTCGACCACCCCGCTAGCAAAGAAGTCTAGCAGGGTGTTGGTCACCTTGTACTTGTCCATTAGGTCGGGATATTCTGGGCTGGGATCACCTTTGCCCCTGTAGTCCCAGCTGAAGTGACACCTCAACTTCAGTGGCCTGATGCACCGAGTCAAGAAACGCCTGGCCACCCATGGACCAGTCAACCCGGCTCTCTTTAGCTTCTCAATCTTGTCAATAAGTATATGAACTTGCCCCATTTCTTCGAAGGTGGGCAAAGACAACCACTTGGCTATAACCGTCGGAGGCAAACCCAGAAAAGGGGGAAGGCTTGGTTCAATATCGGAACAGTAAAACCACTCCTTATGCCAGCCTTTGAGAGAAGATTTCAAGGGAATATTGAAATAAATCCTCTTCATCTCACTCCTGAGCTTGATACCGGCCCCCCAATCACTTGGACCTTGCTCTTGGAGGGCTGGGGTTTGATGTGGAACAAATGTCTAAACAGATTCAAATGGGGTTCCACACCCAGGAAGCACTCACAAAGAGTCACAAAAATAGAAATTTGCAAGATCGAGTTGGGATTCAGATTCACCAACTCGAGTTCATAGAAGGCAAGAAGCTGGCGGAAGAACTCGGAAGATGGAAGAGAAAGACCCCGATTGAAAAAAGAGGCAAAAACAATGGTCTCACTGGCCTGGGGCTCCGGAACCGATTCACCTTTAGCCAGACGCCAGTTGATGACATCGCGGCTTTGCAATCTCAGCTGCTTCTCCAGAAGCTTTAGCTTAGCCGACCCACAATCTGAAGTCAGCCAGACCTCGTCCGACGCATCCACGAAATCTGAAGCCCTCAGCATAGTTGGGGACAAGAAGATTTGGGGAAAATGTTGCTGGAGGTGTGGAATAGACGCAAGGAAGCGGGATCGCCTGAGTTTCAATGGGGAAGAGCAAGCAATGGAGAACCCTAGCGAAGTGGGAGGAGAAATTTCGGCGTGGAGGTTGGAAGACAAAACAATTGGTGAATTGGAGAAGATGAACGAATCTTTTCTCTCTCTCCCCGCCTTTTATAGAGCCATTTCCGATTCATGGGCTTGGGCCGACAAAGTCGGTATTGGGCCACCAAGATATGAGTTTCTATAGTAGTACGCTCAATATGGGCCGCTCACTGGCTGTGTTAAAATCACGGTGCTAGTGCTACCAACAGAAACCGATGAGGTAAACAGATATGCTTCATGAAGGCCTAATTGCTAAACACATGTGTTCGGGTATCTGTCTTATCCACCAGGTATTGAAGATATATCTTTATAAGGGTCACAAGCTGGTCTTCATCAAGATTGGGGATGAAGGTATCTTTCAAGTACACCTGACCACATATTGGACTAAATTTCATGAAGTGGTACTCGGCCTACATGCTTGGCCAATAGTTGCCATGAGCAAATCTTTTTCTGGCCGACATGATGCTAAGGAGTCTAACTTCCAAGTAGTGCATTACTCGGGAGAGACTATAAATATTCTTTCCAGCCGATATGACGCTGAAGAGTCTAACTTCCGAGTGGGATGCCACTTGGGAAAGGCTACAAATACCTTTTCCAGCTGACATGAAGCTGAAGAGTCTCATATACGAGTGGCATGCTACTTGGCAAGGACTATAAATTATTTCCGATTGCCATGATACCAAAGAGTCTCATATACCAATAGTATACTACTCGGGAAAGACTACAAGGTTAAAGACTTTGACTTTATGTTTAATCGTTTTCACAATTAAGCACAAAGTTGGGGGCTACACATAATAGGTGCGCCTATTCGGCGCACACTATTCATACATCTACATGGAGCCCTTCATAGCCTCGCTACCAGCTGACATGGAGCAGGACTCGGGAAGAAGACGCACTCGGACAAAGAGTACTCGGGAGCAATGCACTCGGGCAATCTTCACCGTGGAGGATGAGCACTCGGCATCAGCTGTGACTCAAGTATGAAGGTTTTAGGGGCTGCTGTGGAGGCCATGGGCCCTGGCTACCTCATCACAAGCATATGGGCCACTCGGATAGAGGATAGGCCTAGCCTTGTAATTAGAGATATGATAGAACCTGGTAGACTTTGCCTTGTACGATAAGGAATATACAGTCCTAGTCGAGTAGGTTTTATCTCTAAGAGGAGATCCCTTGGCTGTAATCCGGTTAGGACTCTTACCTTGTACCCATGTCCCCCAGTATATAAGGGGAGGCAGGGCGCCCTCTGAGGGCTTATAGAGATTCGCCAAAATCATACTTCCTCAAAGGAATACACCACAACTGGACGTAGGATATTACCTCACATCGAGGGCCTGAACCAGTATAAACCTCTCCGCATTCCTTTGCAATCCACCGAGTTGTGATCCGATGAGTAGCCCTATATTCATATTGCTGGTGTAAAACATCGACAGGACTTGGCAGCGCCACGGATCTACATCTCACGCGGCAGAACCAATCCCCTGCGGTTCAAATTGGACATGGCCCAGAGCCACTCCAAATTGGATCTAGGGAGGTCGGAGTCATCCTTACTCTGATTAACTACTCGGATTCTGACTCCAAGTCAGACAATGGTTCGAACACCAGTTCGGACTCCAGTCTGGAGAGTTTCCTTTTGCCCTGAGAGATCTTCATGGGTTCTATGCCTCCACCGGAGGTGCGCCGACTACAAGAGGAGCAAGCAGAGGAGGCACGCCGACTATGGCAACAGGAGGAGGCCAAACACGAGGCTCGCAACGATGAGCTACGTAGGGCTGGGCGAACCACTCAGCAACAGATCCTCCAAACTAGAGTCAGCGACCATGACATCTTTGTCACGCCACAACAAAACGTCGTGGCCGCTGCAACCCTACTGGACACGCTCTAGCTCAGACCTGATCATCAGGCCACCCCGACAATAGCCATGATCAAGGCGATGATTACAGCTACTGCCTATCAGCAGCACCAGCAGTCGGGTGAAACACTTATACCGACCAACCGGTCGGGTTTTCCAGCGGCAATCTCGTCCGCATCAGCACGATGCCAGGTGGCCAGCTCAAGTCAGCCGCACGAGGAGTCACGGCAAACATGTAGCAGCCCACTTTTGTTCATTGGTGCATAAAACCATTTTTCATCTGCATGCATTGCATGTCATCTTTCAAGCATGAAAAATCCCAGCCAAACAGATTGAAGTTCGTGCGATCTATATAAACTGTTCCCACCGCCCTATCTGACCCTCAATTTTCAATCTTCACCAAAAATTCTGGAAAAATTACTAAAAATTCCATACATTACTACCAGCCCTGCCTCCAAGTTTCATTTGGTTTCAAGCAAGTTGGCCCATCTAACCATCTAGTCTAATCCTCTACTGAAATTGGAAAAAATATGGGTACTGTTCACCCGAGAAGAGTTCTTTCCCTCTTCCGCTTGGTTTCTCCAGTTTACTCGACCTGTTAACCCAATATTTTTCACTTGGCAATGTAGATAACCCCATCGGACACACTTTTTATGTTGGGCCCCACCTCTAATTCGGACCTCATAGCCCAGCCAAGCCTAGGCCAACTCAGGCAGTCCCTATTCTCCATCGCCCAAGTGAGATCATGCGAGGATCTCTCTCCGCCCGTGCAGCTCGACCATGTGGCTACCTCTGCACGCCCTAGACCACGTGAGAGGGAGAGGCAGAGCCACCTTGGGACCTCGCGAGATGCCCCCGACAGCCTCAGTAGCGCCCTGCCCTATCCCGTCTGTCTGCTGCACGCTTGCCCACGCACACACCATCGCGAGACCGATGGAGTAGAGCAGCACCCCCGCTCTCCTCTCCCTTCCCTGCCTTCCTTTTTAACCAAACCCATGTCCTCCTGCCTCCCCAGCTCGCCCTCTTTCTCACACACCCAAGGACCCAGGGGATTGCCCCTTGGTTCGCCGGGAACGTGAGGTGCCGCCCACGGCGCCGGCGAGCACACGCCTTCTGTCTGGGAGCTCCGGTGAGTTTCACCTTGTCCCAGCTGTGTCACCATGTGTTCCTGCCCGACCTAACACTGTTTTTGCCCTCGGCAAGCAGCAGGCACCACCGCAGCCCCATCGTGTTTTGTGACGCCGACCGGGTGCCGCTGTGACCTTGCAACCGCTAAACTCTGCCCTGGTGAGTTTAACGCTGTCCTAGCTGTGTCACCATCTCCCCTTCACTCATTGAACTCATCACAGTGCTTGTCTGCAGCCTCCATCACGAGCAACTCTGCTGCCAAGCCGACCACCGTCTCATCATTGCACCCCACCGCCCGCACTCTTCGGTGAGCTCCTGTTTCTGCATGTGCTTTCTTTTTATTCCTGGGAGGCCACTAGTGCTCCCCACGTCCTTGGCTTGGCCTGTCATGCTGTTGTTTTGCCATCCACCCAAGCGACACCACCGTGGCCACATGTGTGGATGAGGCTCAATCGGAGCATGGCCACATGAATTAGAACCCTACGACCTTGCATGCAGGACTCCTAGAGCTTCCCCGCACCCCTGCATCACTAGCCATGCACTAGAGCATGAGAGGACAGAGGTACACAAGCTGTATTTTAGCTTGGCTTTTCACCGAACACCTTAGGTGCGCTTGTGTTTGAGTGAGCGACAGCCATCCTATCAGCCCCATGCAAGCCAGGTTGGCCCCACTAGTGTTAGAACAGGATAAAACCGTGAGTAGAGCTGTTGTTGTTGAATTCCCGATTTTGCTGGTCGTCATTAACGTACGAAGACGTGTAGGTTGCGCGTACGAAGACATCATTTTTGGACAGAGGCGTTCGCCGCGACCGAAGCCTTCCCATAGATTCCACTTGTGCATCCAGTGACCCCTAGGCCCTAGAAACCCTCCACGCCTCCAAACGCCTTAGATTAATACTTCACGCCCAGTGGATTTCACGTGTTAGGCCGTTTTAGCGACATGTGAGCATGTGCGATTAGCATCCTAGCGAGTTGGAGTATATCCACTTCTGGGAGCTATGCTTAGGTTCATGTAGATTTTGTACCATATAAATGCCCCTAGAACCAAAAAAGTCCCAAATAGACCACCCGTTAAGTCGGTAGAATGTTTTCAGCCGTTTCAGCAGTTCGGTCGAGCGAGAATGCTGTTTCTCAATTATTTTCGATTTTAGGACAGAGCAGACTTCATTTAGCCGTTTCTCCCTCATACGAACTCGGATTCAAGCGATTCTTTTTCCTAAATTCATCTAAAATCATGCACTTCCATATTCTGCAAAAATATTTGTACTTCCTGTACTGTTAAATTTCACCATTGTTTTCATTGCATTCGTTTGGTATTCTCGTAGAGCATGATGTTGCTGACCCAGTTGAGGAGGAACCAGAGGAGTACCAGGAAGTCCAGGAGCAAGGCAAGCACCCCCTTGATCAATTTCTCCTATATTTCAAACTTACAAACTATATTGAATGCAAACTATTATGCATGCGATGTTTTACTCAGAAATGTGTGGGATTCTTGGGTAGTTAACCTCTTGTTGCATATGCCTTGCCCTTGTTACTTGAGTATCATAAATTCCTTGTCACCTATGTTGCCACCGAAAATCTGGGTTCATGTGGTTGGGAGGATGTCAATAGGTATGCTTAGTTTGCTAATTAATCAATGCTGCTTGTTACTTGATTTTGGGATGTTGGGGAAATGAGACATTTGTGAAATTATGGAAATGAACAGTGGGTAATTCCCGTGTGCTCTTGGTGAAAAACAAAAACTGAAAACATGCTTTTGACTTGGGCGAGTGGATGTAGTGTTTGGTGCCTTGTTGTGGCACCGATTAGGTGGTTGTCTCGCCCGGGTCGGTAAGGACTGATTCTATGGTGTAGCTAGAACCAAGAAACATAGTACAAACCACATGTGGCTCTTATGGGGAGTCCCTGGCTCAGTATAATGTTGATACCTAGCAATAGACCCACCGATGGTAGTTGTAGGTCATTATTGTTGACATTGGGTTAGTGCGAGTTATGGTTTTCTCCATGGCCCGAAGGTACCTTGATTATTGTTCAAGGGTGACCAGCACATCGTGTGAGCCCTGGGGTTTTGGGAGGCCTACCAACTCCCTAGGGATAGATCATAAGCACGGGATATTGCTAGGTCAACGGTAGAAAGGCTTTCTCATTGATGGTGTGAGCCTCCTGTGTGGTAGCTCATATTGTCCTTCTCGTGTGGGTACAGTTACACACACTCTCGAGAGTTAAAACTATTCGAATAGCCATGTCCTCGGTTATGGATGACTTGGGAAATTCTCCACTGTAGTAGATTTAAATTTTGGAACTGTTTAAGGGAAAATCATGGTGCGAATGGAGAGTTCGCTGGGCTGGTTGTGGCAGCGTGTTGCCACGGTTGACTGGCATGAGCAGGGAGCCTAGATGGTTGGAAACGCTTGGGGTCGATGCTTACATACTTGATTTACTGTGCTGGCTTGATTTATGAAAATGTCGTTGCAAAACCGCAATGTTTTTGCTATGTATATTATGATTTATGCAAAGTACAGAACCTAAACCATTCCTTGTTTATCTTTGCATATTATGGAATACCATTGCAAATACTAGAAGTCTTGCAGAGTACGTATTGTACTCACACACGCTTGTGTGACTTTTTTTTTAGAGATGATTGAGGGCGACCTGACAATCAGGTACTTCTATGCAGTGTGTTTTGGAGACAATGACGACGGTGCTTACTAGGGCTTACCGGTCGATTGCCTGTGGGCGGGCAGAGGCACACTTGCTGGTTTTCGGTGCCTATATTATCATGTTTCTGCTGTTGAACTCTTTGTTATTTGTTGTTCCATTTGGCTGGTCGGCCTCTATGTAATCGCTAAGTCTAGACTCTTGTACGACTTATGTTTGGACTGCTGTGAGCTGAACCTATGATGTATGGATTATGATGTCGATGTTGAATGTGTGTGCTAGAAATTGATCGTGGGACTAGCATGGTACACACATAGGGTTCGGGGTCAAACCCGGGTCTGACAAAACATCACTCGGCAACACCAACAACAACAATCGGCGGCATCACCAGAATGATCGCCGGTTCAACCAAGACCTCCGAGTCCGTCTACAACGTGATCTCCGCAATGGTATCAACACTCGGCGCCGCCAACGCGAAGATGACGAGCGCCGCCGACTGGAGGATGAGCATGAGCATTTCGGTCTTCACCACGAGTAGTTTAACTGTTGCGGTCGGAGCCAGAGCCCTCACAAAGATGAAGGCGTACCAGTCTTCACCCAGGAGCTACAAGATGTCGACTGGCCGTTGGGCTTTAAGCCTACCGAGATCGAAAAATACGACAGCAAAACTAACCCCGAGTCCTAGCTCACCGTATATACTCTGGCGATCCGTGCCGCTGGAGGTGACCACAAAGCCATGGCGATGGCAACAGGGTGCCTGATCTTCCGTTAGGTAAGGATAACCCTTGATTTGGTGGAGAATTGACACTCACGATCTGGCTTCTGATCACCAAGACCTGAACCCTGCAATCGCAGCACCACGACTCCTCTTGTTATCAACCGTGCGCTGCCTGGTTGACCTCGCCACGAAGGCTAATCCCTGCATGCGAATCGACGAACACAAGCAAGAACAAGGAAGATTGTAACTCAATTGCAGATGAATGATTATACTCTCGAGTTGGGGTCTC
Source organism: Oryza meyeriana var. granulata (assembly GCA_003991445.1). Taxonomy (NCBI): domain Eukaryota; kingdom Viridiplantae; phylum Streptophyta; class Magnoliopsida; order Poales; family Poaceae; genus Oryza; species Oryza meyeriana. The sequence goes on from RYFJ01000876.1 coordinate 74,916, forward strand.
ACAAGCCGATAAACAGCAAAACTGTTTACAGACAGATTAATCTAAGCAAAACCCACTCTAAACAGTGGCGGCTACTGAATATATATGAGTTAGGACGTCCTAGGGTCAGGGTTTGCCCTGTGAGGGGCGCACTCCTCATGGATTTAGCCCACGACACAAATACAATGCCCAAAGGCCCAAACTGACTCGGATAGGAAAAATAACGCAACTTGTTTTGACGATTCTAGACAGCTCAGGAGGAATTTTGGTATGAAACCAAAACCATCTGAAAGTAGCTTGATAAGCTTTCCAACAAGTACTTGTAGGCCTTGTAACTCCTTCTAGATCAAAAGTTATGGCCGTTTGAAGTTGACGCTGTCTCCCAGCCCGAAAAACCGGTCTCGGAAATAGGAGTTTACTTGCACTTGTTGTCTCCATTTTAATATTTGGTTTCTTGAGCTATTGTCCATGGTCTTCTCCCAAGTTCCTAATAACAATAAAATCATCACAAGAATTAAATAGTATGCCATTCATAGAAATATTTCCATGTAAGCTTAGGAATGCATTCACCTGGTGATTAAGTTGACGGGCACGTGCGTGAGTAATTGGTCCTTGGATCTGTGGCGCATCTTGTTCAACATGAGGAGGTTGTAAGTGTGTATCTAAAGAAGTGATGTCCTCATCAAGGTATGTAGCAAGTCTTGCTGCGTTGAGTTCTGGACAGTTCCCGTTTGACCTAGTACTCTGCCTTTTGACTCTGTTTTGCTCTTGTTTTGCTCTGAGCAAAAGATTGTCGATTGTTCAAAGAAAATGAACAAGGTCCTGACCCAGCTTGCCCCCCATCTCCAATGACTGAGCCAGCTCCAAGTTGCCAAGCACAACCTGGAGCGGACTAGCCAGGAGAAGGAAACATGGCTGAGGGGAGCAGTTGACAAGCTCAGGGACAAAAAGTGGGCTCTAGCCGAAAAGATTAGAAGTAAGTCTTCGGTGTTATCCTCTCAAGTAAATCCTGAGTAGACTTCTCCAGCATTGTTGATTCCCGACTGCCTTGTTGAGTTTTGACCGCAATCTTGAGTCTTTGACTATTCCAATTTGTAGCCCTCAAAGCCAAGTTGAAAACCCAAGCAGAGGAGAAGAAACAACAAGATATTAAGCTGAAGGAAGCGGAAAAGGCCAAAGCCAAATTGGAAAAGGCCAAAGCCAAGGTGGAGGCCGACTATGCTAGTAAGTCTCCTACCTAACAATAACCTTAACCTGTCTTCTTGTTGCTCCCACTGCATGTCATGGCTAACAAGTATACTTGTTAATGCACCTGAACAGCTTCGAAAGCCAATGGTCAGATCCAGTTTAACGCCTTTGCAGAGTAGATCAAAGTTGTCAAGGAGTCACAGGAAATCCTCATCGGATCCGTGAAAGGGCTCCTTGACATTATGGAGCCTCACCATGTTGGAACCAACTCCAGTACTATCTCCTAGGTGCAGGCATGCTTAAGCGAAGCTCCGAGCATCTTGAAAAAGTACTTGGATGAGCGTGTTGCTGTCGGTGTTGCCCAAACCCTGGCCATGACCAAATCGATCTACCCTAGGGTAGATATCGAGGCCATCGGTGAAGGTTATGTCGAAGAGACAACTCCCGAAGTAGCACTGGAGTTGATTAGAGGCCGACTGCGGAGACCATAGCAAAGAACCTGGGTATGTAAGAACAAACAATTATGCAGTCGGTGTATATATAACTTTGGTGAAAGCATGTATCTTGTAAGGTGTTGCTGAGTACTTGCTTATTCTTAGTTGTCATTAGCTTCACCCGACTATGTAGTCTGCACCGAGTAGATCGATAGGAACTTAAGAAAAATGTTCACTTCTAAAAGCTATACTTGGGCAAACTTAGCATAATCATTGTAAAACTGCATAACTTAGATAAAGCAAGCTCGTATTTTATTGACAAGGCACATAATACATGCAGCCCCCGACTCACTACTCATTTGAAACAAGCGATGTAGTGAGTCAGAGAAAAAACTGTGTACATATGTATAGAGGAAATACAAAACTCAGGTATAGAAAGGACGTAGCTGTTCTATATTCCATGAGTTGCTAATGAGGGCACTGTCTTCAGTCTTCAGTCGGTAGGTGTGGAGGCCATGGGCCCCGGGTACCTCAAGACAAGCATATGGGCCACTCGGATAGAGGATGGGCTTAGCCTTGTAATTAGAGATATGATAACACTCGGCAGGCTTAACCTTGTACGATAAGGAAGATACAGTCCTAGTCGGGCAAGTTATATCTCTAGAAGGAGATCCCTTGGTCGTAGTCTAACTAGGACTCCTACTTTGTAACCCTATCCCCCAGTATATAAGGGGAGGCAGGGTGCCCCCAGAGGGCAGAATCATCAAGTTCATCAGAACCACCACCATACATCCTCAAAGGAAATGCACCACAACTGGACGTAGGGTATTACCTCACATCGAGGGCCTGAACCAGTATAAACTCCTTGTGTTCCTTTGCAGTCCACTGAGTTTCGATCCGACGAGTAGCCCTATATTCATATTGCCGGTGTAAAACATCGACAGTTGGCGTGCCAGGTAGGGGCTTTGGCGAGATCAACCTCAACAAGCTCGATGGATTCAACAACCGGAGTTGACGGCAGCAAATTCTCCCCCGGAGATACGATCACGTTCAGAAGCCTCGACTTCGTAGCCGACAAGTTCGGCAAATCGCCTTGGCTGACCCGGACTCAATCTGATTTGCCGGGGAATCAGCCCACATGACGCTGCAGCAACCCTCATCGACTTGTTGCGGCGATCTTCCACTTGCCCGGGTCTTGGGACAACTCTCTCCTTCGGCGTTCAACTCGGACTCAGCCTTGACCTAGCCGGGGTTGGGCTAGGAAGGGGAGAGATCGTCAATCTCCCATGCAGACTCGGCAACACCGCGGACATCCACGATCTACATCCTACACGGTAGACCCGATCCCCTATAGTTCAATTTGGACACGGCCCAGAGCCGTTCGAGATTGGATCTAGGGAGGTCGGAGTCATCATTACCCCCATCGACTACTTAGATTTTGACTCCAAGTCGAACTGAAGTTCGAACAGCAGTTCAAGCAGCAGTCTGGCAAGCCTTCTATTGCCCTGCGAAATCTTCATGGCGTCCAAGGGCGACACTCCCTCTCAAGAGGCGCGCCGACTACGTGAGCAGCAAGAGGAGGAGGCCTGCCGACTGCGACAACAACAGGAGGCTGAACGCGATGCTCGCAACGATGACGCAGGGCTGGGCGAACTGCCTAGCAACAAATCCTCTAGACACGAGTCGGCGACCACGATGTCTTCATCATCATGCGCAGCAGAACATCGTGGCCGCTGACTCCTACGGATATACACTCCAGTTTGGACCTGATCACCATGCCACCACTCGACTATCATGAGGATCAAAGCCATGATTACTGCTGCCGCATTAGCAAGCAACGAGCCAGTCGGGACACCCGTCAGATAACCGACCGACCAACCGGTCAGGTTCTCCAACAGCGGTCTCGTCCGCATCAGCACGACACCGAGCGGTTGGCTCCAGTCAATCGCACGCGGAGTCACAACAGATGTCTCTCGGCATCCCTAACAACAATCGGTGGCATCCCCAGTACAACCGCCACGACAACCAGGATCTCCAAACCATCTACACACGACCTTCGCCAGGAATCAACACATGGCGCCGTGAGCACAAAGACGACGAGCGCCACCGACTAGAGGATGAGTATGAGCGCTTTGGCCTCCACCACGAGCGGTTCCACCGCCGCAACCGAAGCCAGAGCCCTCACGCAAATGAAGGTGTACCAGCCTTCACCAAGGAGCTACAACAGGTCAACTGGCCGTTGGGCTTCAAGCCTACAGGCATCGAAAAATATGACGGCAAAACCAATCCCAAATCCTGGCTCACGGTCTACACTCTGGCAATTCGAGCAGCTGGAGGTGATCACAAAGCCATGGCTAACTACCTCCCAGTCGCCCTGGCTGACTCGGCAAGGACATGGCTCACAGGGCTCCCAAAGCGGTCAATCGGCTCCTCGGGAGAACTCCGGAATGATTCATCGCCATTTTCCAGGGGACTTACGAAAGGCCATCTTCCGAGCACGATCTCTATTAGCTACACTAGAGGAAGAATGAGTCTTTGCGCGAGTTCATCAAAAGGTTCTCCGAGAAGCGCAACTCGATCCCAATGATCAAGGACGAGGTCGTCATCACCGCCTTCCGCATGGGAGTCAAGGACGCCCCGTTCATCGCAAAATCTACTCGGAAGCCTCCAACCTTTGTCAAGGCTCTCTTCGATATGGCAAACAAGTACGCCGACTCGGCTGAGGCTATCGCTCAGGCCCTCGACGGCAAAAAAGAGCCCTAGCAGAAGGACCAGAAAGCCAACGACGAGCTAGCACAGAACAAATCTGGTAGACGCAAGCGGAAGTCAGACAACGTGGTGGCCAACATGCAGCATGCTCGGTTGTGACCCCCAAGGAACAACGAATACCAGAAAGTGATGAACGGGCCTTGCCCCTTTCATCCCAAGGGCAGGCACGCGGCCAAGGACTACTTCATGCTTAAGAAGTTTGCTTCTGAGTAGGCTTTGACATCTAGCCACCGACAAGGACAAAAACATGCCAGATTTGGGCCCAGCCGGTGATTATCAAGATCCCCATGCTGAGTGTGGAGGCCATGGGCCCCGGTTACCTCATCACAAGCATATGGGCCACTCGGCACAGAGATGGACCTAGCCTTGTAATTAGAGAATATGATAGAGCCCGGCAGACTTTGTCTTGTACCAATAAGGAATATACAGTCCTAGTTGGGTATGTTATATCTCTAAGAGGAGATCCCTTGGCCGTAGTTCGGCTGGGACTCCTATCCTATACCCCTGTCCCCCAGTATATAAGGGGAGGCAAGACGCCCCCTAAGGGCAAGAGGTAGATGATCATCCCAATCACCACAGCCATACATCCTCAAAGGAAGACACCACAACTGGACGTAGGGTATTACCTCACATCGAGGGCCTGAACCAGTATAAACCTCCCCGTGTTCCTTTGCAGTCCCACTGAGTTTCGATCCATGAGTAGCCCTATATTCATATTGTTGGTGTAAACATCAACAGTTGCGCGTGCCAGGGCAGGGGCTTCGGCGAGATCAATCTCAAGCTCAATGGATTCGACATCTGGAGTCGACGGCAGTGGATTCTGCCCCGAAGACACGATTACATTCAGAAGCCTCGACTTCATCGCTGACATGTTCAGCAATCTCACCTTGGCCGATGCAGATCCGATCCAACCGGCCGAGGAACCAGCCAACTCTGTGCCAGTCGGCCCACAAGATGTTGCAGTCACCCTTGTCAATTTGTTGCAGCGATCTACCATCTGCCCGTGTCTTGGGACAACTCTCTCCTTCGGCGTTCGACTCCGGCCTGGCCTCAAGCTAGCCTGGATCGGGCTAGGAAGGGGAGAGATTGTCAATCTCCCGTGCAGACTCGGCAATGCCGCGGATCTACATCCCACACGGCAGACCTGATCCCCTATGGTTCAGTTTGGACATGGCCCAAAGCCGTTCCAGATTGGATCTAGGGGAGGTTGGAGTCGTCCTTACTCCGATCAACTACTCGGATTCCGACTCTAAGTCGGACAGCGGTTCGAACACCAGTTTGGACAGTAGCTTGCAAACTCTTCTGCCCCACGAGATCTTCATGGCTTCAACTCCCACCACCGGAGGTGCCGCCGACTACAAGAGGAGCAAGAAGAGGAGGCACGCCGACTACGGCAACAGGAGGAGGCCGAACGCAAGGCTCGCAATGATGAGCTACGCAGGGCTGGGTGAATTGCTCAGCAACAGATCCTCCAAACTAGATTGTGAATGTTGTTAGTGGTGCTCATGACACTAAAGGACTGGTTCACGGACTACTTGTTGTGAAGCAAGACCCGTGCTAACCACTGGCCAAAATGGGTAATGGAGGGAACTAAAGTGTGATCCATTTAACCAAAGGCCCTAGGGCGTGTTGTGGCTGTGTTAATAAGACCAGCATGCTGTGTCAATAAGTCATGTTTTGGGCGTTGGGATCGTCTCCCTTTCTAGAACCTGATCAAACCCTACAGAAGACTGGTGGTCCCAGCGGCCAGCTTCTCTTGCTTGTGGCGGGTTACATGGTGGGTTTTTGTCACAACTCCTTTCCAAGGTACCATGGTGGTATTCGCGGCGCCAATGATGTTCTGTGGGATTGTGTCTTGTGGGTAAATTGGTACACCTCTGGCCAGAGTAAAACTATTCGAATAGCCGTGCCTGTGTTAATGGCGGGCCTAGGAATGCTTTCTTTGATTAGTTTCACATTATCACAAATTAAAATAGTGAACGGTGGAATACTGTTAGGCCCCTCGCAGGGTGGAGTGGTTGGGCCCTATATCGCCTTTGGAGAGTGGATAGTGTTGCAGTTAATATTGGATTAATGATTACTGCTTTATTACTATCCTTAAATGTTTTACTTTAAACTTCTATTATGCAATCTTGAGCCCATATTATGTCATCCTTGTTATCCCTGTGCACTTGCATATTCCCTGCTCTGTCGCTTGTAGAGTATTTCATGTACTCACCTCTGCACTCCAATCAATCCCCATCATCCAGACCGAGGAGTACAACAATGAGGACTTCTGTGAGGACTGAGATGGAGCCCCTGGTCAAGTGCGTGTGGAGTGGGTTGTCATTTGCATCGTTCTTTTATTCCGCTACTTATATTTATTATTTGGAAGAGTGCCAGTTTGCCTCTGCAATAAATCCTCCTCTTTGAGTTTGTGAGACAATTACTATTGTTATCAACATTTATCATCTGTGTGCCTCGCCTTGTTGATTCCAGATGAGACTTAGACACAATAAAGCACCTGAATTTTGGATGGAATCCCGTTTTGGTTGAGACAAGCTAATGTTATAGTTCAATGAACTTTGTGAGGTTCAAAAATTTGAAAAAGAAGAAATTATTTGCTAGATCTGAGGTGCCATGTACTGCTAGTATTGTTTTTCCTATATTTGGCATACCACAATGATCGAGGAATATATCTTAGTGCGAAGAGTTATATCCGTTTAGATTGGAACCTCCAATTATTGTGCAAAGAAAATAACAGAACTAGAGAGTAGATAATAAACTAATAAATGTTATGTTGAGTTTGTCTTGTTTTGCAGTTAAATGAACAGGTTGGTTTGAAGAAGGGAATTGGGATCGCTCAACAGTTATTACCATGCACCATTACAAATGCAACCCACGTGATTGCTTGGATTCTAAACATGGGGAGCAAGATAAGTCACCAAAAAAAAAACATATTCTATGTCCCTTAATCTTTGTGGCATCCCGATTACCAAGTACATTTGTTTCATTGGAGATTAATTTATTTACTAAAGAATAATGATATTATGTGACAAAAGCATCTTGTGTTTGTTTTGTATATGTTCAAATGTATAAACCAAACTATGCGCTACGAGAGAAGCCCATACATGGAAAAGCGAGGCCGGTCTTCTCCAGAGAAAGGGGAGGATGATGTGACCATGAACTGTGGATACAACCATTGCTCACATCATATATCAACACAAAGACATAAGATCAAGCCACCGAATTTCCTAGAATCCAATTTGGCCTCCCGACACAGCGCTGAGTTCAACGATCACCAAATTTGCATATGAGCTCTGTTTTAGGCCCATGAGTACTTGATGAAAGATGTCGAGTCCTCTTTCTAGGATCCAACCCTCACCTTGCAATTCGCATCGAATTGGCGGCAATCGTAGAAACAAGGTGTTGTGCCACCTATAATGGGCCTATGGGCGTGTAACTACATCTGGGACCCCGGACCAAGAGGGGCCTGATTGGAGACTAGGTGCCCGACCTTCCGATAGGTTCGATTTGGTGACGTGTGGACGTTCACGTTTTGAGGCTTCCGATCAGCAGATCATCACCTCGCACTCGCTACACCGCGCGTCTTGTTGTTATTGGCCACGCTCTCACGCAGTCGACCTAACCATGAAGGTTTTGCTCCTGCAAACAATCGAAGAAATTTGCAAGAATAAGAAAGAACACAATCTGAATTGCAGATGAATGTTTAGCACACAAAGTTGGGGTTCTACAAACTGATCTAGACAGTGAAATTGCAATAGTAGAATAATCTAAGCATAACCCAACCCTAACTTGATGACTTCTACTGAATATATAGGCTCTAGGATTGGCCAAGACCCCTAGATGCTTCCCTAATGACTCTGACATGATACAAGGCCCAACGGCCCAAAAGAAAGTGACGCAGCACCCCAGCAAATTCTGTTTACCCTCTAGTTTTGATGATATCTTTTGACTCGTAAAGAATTTTGATGTTGGACTGAATCCATTGGAAAGCTTATCTCCTTAGCTTTCCGTACATATGTAGAACATCAAAAACGGAGTTCATATGCAATGTGGGCGACGATTTTAGTGCGGACTACTCCTAGAATCCGAGATGGACTCGAGCTCAATATGAATTGGGCCTCCAACTTGACTTGAACGCCATTGCTGGCCTTGTCCACCTCCTAGCCTCTCTCCAAGTTCTTCCTGGTCCTCTCCAAGGTTCCTAATCATAATTAAATCATTAGGTAGCAATCTATTCTCAAAGTCACCAAAAGAAAAACTTAGGAACGAGTTCACCTGAAGATTCAATTGTCGTGCCCGAGCTCTAGTAATTGGCCCTTGCATAACAACTTGAGGATTGTTGTAAGTATCCAAAGGAGTGATGTCCTCATCATCCTTCCCCTCTTGAAATAGAGTCGTCCTCGACTCAAGCTCATCTTCGTCTCCCAAGTATGGTTTCAAATCTGAAATGTTAAAGGTGGGACTAACCCCAAACTCAGGAGGCAACTCAAGTTTATATGTATTCTCGTTAATTTTCTCAATTATTTTAAAAGGACCAGCTCTAGGCATCAATTTAGATTTTCTAAGCTCTGGAAATCTATCTTTTCATAAGTGTAACCACACTAAATTACCCGGTTCAAGAATAACTTCCTTTCTACCTTTACTAGCAGCAATTCTATACTTTTATTCATCTTTTCAATATGTTGTTTAGTTGTTTCATGCATTTTCAAAATAAAATCAGCATGCTGCTTAGCATTATGATATGTCTGCTCAGTAGTAGGTAAAGGCAAAAGATCAATAGGAGCACGAGGATTAAATCTGTGGGACCCCAACACAGGACCCTCTATGTATACGTACTAGCCTAGGATCACGCTAGCACACACAGTCACAAGAATAATATCATAGCCAACATCACGAAGGAAACCAAACTATTTATTAATAAATTGACTGTGACAAGCCTTATGACTAAAGTTTACATTTATTATGCCATGAAGGGCCTAAAGAAAACAAGATAACAGCAGAAATAAAATAAATACGTGGAAGCTCCATTTAACATGCCACAGACAGTCAACTGGGACTCATGGCCTATTCCTCGTCTTCAGCAGCAAACTCCTCCGGAAACAGCGGACACCTTTCTTCTGGAATTGGGGGGAATTGCAAGCTGAGTACATGTAATACTCAGCAAGTGCACGGAAATATGCATATGCACAGCAGACACAGAAAGGCTAAGGCTATTTTGCATAACACAGCAGTTGCATTTATAAACCTTTTATAAACAGAGTTCAAAAACAACATTTTAAATAACGGGTGTTACCATCCACACAGGACCTGTCCACACAAGGCCACATAGCTAAATTCACTTTCTTGCACACAGCATCATTACCATCCCTTGTTTTCGCAAACTACCCCTCATTAGAATTCACCGAGCATTGTCCATGACCACGGACGCGGCTATTCGAATAGATTAGTTAAACACTCTGTAGAGGTCGTACATCTTTACCCACAAGATACATCATCCTTTTAACGGCCATGCGCAAATGTCACACTTCTCCATGTGTGCGGCCAAGGAATCTGTAACAAGGCTTTTTAGAAACTCCACCTCAACACTGCCTTCCCCCATGAGCCACCTTTCCGTCAAACAGAGAAGAAAGTACCCATGGCTAACCATAAAACCTATCATCTATCCACCTGGGCCAGCAGTGCCAAGACTCGGAATCCTACTAGGCCAGGTCCTTCCCACTAGGGCATGTGGTTGTACATTAGGCTCAGATCACTGACTTATGAAGTGAAGTCCTTAACTGACTAGGGCAACTTGCCAAAACTACAGTAGCACATAGCTTCATTAGGCTCACACAGAGACCTAATCTGGTAAGGATCACACAGATACCTTAACCCCTTACTAGGTTCACACAGAACCACCCATCACCCCAGTCCAAAACATTTTATCCGCTCGTTGTTTACTACACCGTGCAACACATGCTACCGGAAAGATAGCACACAACAACACAGCTCAATTAAAACAGTGATAAATATATCATTAATCATTATTATGTTTTGCTTGTAAACGACTTGAGCGGGGCTAAGCATTTACTACTCTACCCTGAGTTGACCCCTATGTTCAACTCACAAAGGCTAGGGTGACAAGGTATCACAGGATATTCAATAATCAAAGGCATGGAATGACAACAATTAGGTCATACTAGCCATCGATAATTTATAAACAAAATAATGCATGTTTCACAACCAAAACATTTTATAAATTGGGTTCAATATGTTCAATGGGTGCACTTGCCTTGCTCCAAGTACTGTCCTTGCTCGGCGTCTTCTGAGGCGAACTGTTCCTCGGCTTCCGCGTCTATAGTTCGCAATGAAAATAAATAAGTAACAAGAAAAAGCCTAAATAACATCAATTAAAATTACCAACTGAACCAGGAGGTAGAGCTCGATTTTAGAAGAATTTAGGAAAAAGAACGGGTCGAATCGGAGTCCGGATGGATGAGATATGAACTCCGGAAGTTTGGAATCAGGAAAAATCTGACGAAAAAGATAAAGAATATTCCCTGGATTTTAAATTCGGAAATTGAATTATTTTTGTGGAGGAAGGAACAGGGACCACCGGTCAGTGAAAAGATGTACGACGGACTCGGTCTATGGACTGGAGCAGTTTAGAGGTGTGGTCGATAGGATGACATGGACGCCACGTGGCGACGCGCGTACTGGATTGGATGACGTGGCGATGATGTGGTGAGGTGATGTGGCAAGATTGGATTAGGAAACCTACGGCTGAGATTAATCTAGGGAAATCTAACGGTGTGGATCAATAGGAGATTTTACAGGCGGGTCCCACGTGTCAAAGACACAAGGGGACACAGAGCCTGCCGGCTGCCTTGGCCTCAGCCAGCCGGCAGCGCAAGGCCACGACGCTGGGGTGGAGCAGGGGCGGCGGACCGGGCGGCGGTGGCGTCGGCGAGCGGCGGACCGGTGGCGGCGGCGGCGAGCGGCGGCGGCGGACCGGCGGCGGCGGGTGGTGGCGGCGTCGGCCGAGGGCAGGGCGCAGGCGCTGGTAGCATCGTTGGCCGGGGAGACAGGACACCGGCGAGGAGACAGGATGCGAGCGACGGAGGAAGGCCAGCGGAGGGCGATGCTCACCGGCGGCGTCGAGGCGTCGGCGCAGGCTAGGCGGCGCGTCGGCTCGGCGTCAGCGGCAGAGGAAGAGGACGGCATGGCAGCGACTTCGAAGGAAAGAGGAACAGATGAGACGGCTGCACGTATATATATATATATATATATATATATATTGGGTGGCTCGCGGCGGCTAGGGCGAAGGGAGCTGCGACGGCGTGGGCCTGGAGACCGGCGGCGTCGGCGCGGCCCAGGAGGCGGTGCGGCACAGGGGCAGGGGCAGGCCGGGCTCGGTGCGGGTGGAGGCGGTTGGGCCGGCTCGGCGCGGCGGCAGGAGCAGGCCGGGGCCAGGTGCGCAGTGCAGGGTGGGCCGGCCCGCCGGCCGAAGGAGGCAGGCAGGCAGGCAGCCTTTGGCCTGGCCGAAGTAGGAGAAGAAGTGGAAAAAAAGAAAAAGAGAAAGGCAGGGGCCTGAGTGGAAAAAGAGAAAGGAAGGGAAAAAGAAAAGGAAAAAATGGCAGGGGCTTTGCGGAAATTGCTAAATTCAGATCTTTTGAATTTGTTAGAATTATTTGGAGGAATGGAGAATGAACTTGGACCTCCGGGAAATTAGGAATTTATATGGATGCGAAAATTAGAGTCTGGAGTCGGGAAAAATAAATTGGGAAATGAGCTCCACTTCCGAAATCTAAATAAACCCGATTAAACAATGGAAACAAATCATACTGTAATTAATTATTTAATCATATTAAATCCTTTTTGTTATGGAATTTTTCATTAAGCTATTTTAGGCGAATAAACCAAGGGTGAATTTTCGCAATAGGACAAAAAGAACGGAAAGCGAAAAATCCGGACGTGACAAACCTACCCCCCTTAAACGGAATCTCGACCTCGAGATTTGGACAGGCTTGGGAAGAACTCAGGAAACTCAGCCCTCAGATCATCTTCATGCTCCCAGGTGGCTTCTGCTTTGGTGTGATGACTCCACTGAACCTTAAAGAAACGGATAATCTTACTCCTTGTGGTTCGCTCTGCAGTTTCGAGGATCTTGATTGGATGCTCATGATATGTCAGATCTGGCTGCAAATCAACTGCCTGCAACAGGGTTTCTTCTTCTGGCACTCGAAGACACTTCTTCAACTGCGAGACGTGGAACACATCATGGATCCCTGAGATTGATGGCGGTAGCTCTAACTGATACGCAACTTCTCCTCGACGAGCAACGATCCGAAACGGGCCTACATACCTCGGGGCAAGCTTTCCTTTCACTTGAAACCTCTTGGTTCCTCTTAATGGGGTTACCTTCAAATAGACATTGTCCTCCTTTTCGAAAGTTAAATCTCTACGACGGTTGTCTGCGTAACTCTTCTGTCGAGACTGAGCTACCTTTAATCTATCCCTAATCAAAGCAACTTTCTCTTCGGCTTCGCAGATCACATCGGGTCCAAAAACCATTCCTTCTCCTGTCTCATTCTAATTCAAAGGTGTTCTACATGACCGCCCATATAAAGCTTCAAACGGTGACATCTGTAGACTCGCCTGATAGCTATTGTTGTAGGAGAACTCGGCATAGGGTAAATTCTTATCCCAACTAGAAGCATAGGCTAAAGCACAAGCTCAGAGCATATCCTCCAAAATCTGATTAACTCTCTCTGTTTGTCCATCCGTCTGTGAGTGATATGCGGTGCTAAAATTGAGACGAGTACCCATTGCCTCATGCAAAGCATGCCAAAAGCGAGAGGTAAACTGGGTCCCTCGATCTGAGACTATCTTCCTGGGCACTCCTTGCAAGCACACTATCCGATTCACATATAGTTCTGCCAACTTGTCACCTGAATAGGTCACTTTGTCTGGAATAAAGTGAGCGACTTTGGTGAGACGATCCACAATAACCCAGATGGAATCATACCCTAACTGAGTCTTGGGCAAACTTGTGATAAAATCCATGCCAATCCAATCCCACTTCCATTCTGGTACCTTCAATGGTTGTAAAAGTCCAGCGGGTCGTTGGTGTTCTGCCTTGACTCACTGGCAGACATCACAAAGTGCTACCTACTCTGCAATCTCTCGTCTCATGCTGGGCCACCATAATTTGCCCTTGAGGTCTTGATATATCTTGGTACTACTGGGATGGATGGAAAAACGGGACTCATGTGCCTCTGATAAGATAACCTTCTTGAGTTCAGGCTGATCCGGCACAACCAACTTCTCCTATAGCCATATAACACCATTCTCATCCTCAACAAATCCTATGGCTCTTCCTTTCTTCATGTTGAGTTTGATTTCTTTGACATTTGCGTCATCCTTCTGAGCTTCCTTGATTTGGTCTTCTAAGGTGGGTCTGACCTCCAGGTTAGTCACATACCCTTCTGGCACTATCTCCAAACTCAACCTTTCAAACTCCTGAAAGAGTGATACTTGGCTCTCTTGAATTTCCAAGTTACTGCAGTAGACCTTCCTACTTAGGGCATCGGCAACAACATTTGCCTTGCCTGGGTGGTAGTGGATTCCCATATCGTAATCCTTGATCAGCTCTAACCACCTTCTCTGTCTCAGATTCAAGTCATGCTGCGTGAAGATATACTTTAAACTCTTGTGGTTTGTATACACCTCACATCGGTTACCTATCAGGTAATGCCTCCATATTTTTAGTGTGTGTACCACTGCGGCAAGCTCCAAATCATGGGTTGGATAATTCTCCTCATGCGGGCGTAGTTGTCTTGAGGCATAGGCAACCACTTTGCCCTCTTGCATTAGAACACAACCAAGTCCTGTACGAGATGCATCACAGTAGATGTGAAGCCCCTAGTGATATCTGGGCAAAAACCAACACTGGTGCTGATGTCAAACTCTTCTTCAGGGCTTCAAAGCTGCGCTGACACTCTGGTGTCCACACAAACTTCTTCTCTTTCTTCAACAATTGCGTCATTGGACGAGCAACCTTGGAGAAACCTTCTATGAATCTTCTCTAGTAGCCGGCCATACCAAGAAAACTGCAAACCTGTGTCACGGTCTTGGGCGGCCGCCAGTTGATAACTGTACTCACTTTCTTTGGGTCAACTGCAACTCCAGCGGCGGTCACAACATGTCCAAGGAATTCAACTTCTTCCATCCAGAACTCACACTTACAGAACTTGGCATACAGCTGGTGTTCTCTTAGTTTTTCCAAAACAAGCCTCAGATGGTGCGCGTGCTCTTTCTCATCTTTAGAATAGACGAGAATATCATCAATGAAAACAACAACAAACTTGTCCAAATATTCCATGAATACCTTGTTCATCATGTTCATGAAATAGGCAGGGGCATTTGTCAACCCAAAAGACATAACTGTGTACTCATAGAGTCCATATCTAGTGGAAAACGCCGTTTTAGGGATATTCTCGGGTCTGAGCCTAAGTTGATGATACCCTGATCTAAGATCAATCTTGGAGAATACACCTGCTCCTTTCATCTGATCAAAGAGATCATCAATCCGTGGCAAAGGATACTTGTTCTTGATGGTTACATCATTCAAGCAACGATAATCAACACACATTCTCTTTGTCCCATCTTTCTTTTCAACAAAAATAACTGGGGCTCCCCATGGCGATGAGCTAGGCCTCACAAAACCTTTCTCTTGCAACTCTTGTATCTGCTTCTTCATCTCTGCTAACTCATTAGCTGCCATACGGTACGGCCTCTTGGATATGGGCGATGTCCCTGGAACTAGATCGATGACAAACTCAATATGTCTATGTGGTGGCATGCCTGACAATTCTTCAGGAAAAACCTCTGGATATTCTCTAACAACTGGTACTTTCTGTAGCTCAGAGATCTCCATGTGGTGCACTACGGCTCCTTTCCAAGGGGGATTAGCTAAGGCTTTGAAATTCACCTTCTCTCCTTTAGAGTTTTCCAAAGTGATTGATCGACTTCCACAATCTAACACTGCTTTGTGGGTCTGCAACCAGTCCATCCCTAGGATGACATCAAGCTGGGGTGTATCTAACATAATCAGATTGGCAAAGAACTCTACACCCTCTATTTCAATTTTCACTCTTGGACAACTAGTTTGGGTTCTCATTTCTGACCCTAGGGTTTGGATAAGCAAAGAGCACTTAAGAGGTATGGTGGGAAACTGATGTTGAGAAGCAAAAACCCGAGAAACAAACGAATGCGAAGCTCCAGAATCCAATAAAACTGTTGCAGGTATAGAGTTAACTAGGAACTTACCCACGACAATGTCCGTAGAGGTCTGGGCTTCCTCCGCAGTGACATGGTTGGCACATCCTCTGACCACAGTCTGCGGTGTTGCTAGTGTAGCTTGTTGGCCGGCTCCTGGTGCTAGCGTCTTGGCTGGGGTATTTCCCAGATTGAACTTCACAGGCGTAATGTTCCTGGAATGAGGACAATTGTTGGCGAGATGGCCTGGGTCCTTGCAGTTGTAACAGCGACGTGTATATGGTTGACTTCCAACTCCTTGCACTGGCTGAACCGGATTAGGCGGGCGAGGTGTCTGAGTGTTTGGAGGTGGCATTTGTGGAACAGTCCTAGATTGTGGGGTAGCTGTCTGACGACTGTACTGCGGAAACGTTCCACGTTGTCGCTGGCTTGGGCCACCGGTGTTTTGGCTCATTCTGTGCTTGCAATCCTCACCAAGCTTCCTGCGTTCTTCCTCTAAAGGGAGAGTCTTGTTCACCAAGCTTTGAAAGCTGCTGAAATCATGGGCAATCAGTCCAACCTTGAGCCTAGAATTGAGACCTTTCAGGAAGTGCCTCTGACGATCTGCATCTCTAGCAACATCTTCTGGTGCATAGTGGGCCAGAGTAGTGAACTGGGTCAGGTACTGTTGAACCGTCTTGTTATCCTGTTGAAGAGTATGGAACTCTTCCTTCTTCAGCTCTTTGATGCCAGTAGGGACATAGTAATCACGAAAGGCTGCACGAAACTCCTCAAAAGTTAGAGCTTCAGGGTCGTCCAAACCTCCTCTAAGATTCTCATACCAGTCTAAGGCAGCTCCTTCTAACTGCTGGACAGTGAAGCGGACTTTCTCTCCATCAGAGCACTGAGTGATCTCCAGTCCTGGTGTTCACCATCTGTTCAACATGTGGCTCGTTTGAGAAGTACTAGAAAGGAAAGAGCAGCTCTAAGAAGGACAACTAATGGGGTAGAACAGCACATCCAGACCAAAGCAAACGTACGACTGTCAAAGAGCCGGAGGGCTACAAACAGACCGTACAACAAACCGGAAAAAAACTAAAAACATAAAAAAAACAAACAACGCCTCTAACACACAACCTTAACGACCGACTAACGTGAACTACTAACTACAGGCAAAGTGACCCAAAACAAGAGCCACTCCTATAGCTAAACCCTGGTCCACGACGAAGCTTCACGAGATCCAATGCATCACTAGTGTAGATCCTCCTTCCATGGCTGACGGTAGAAATTAAAGCAAGTAGGGGAAGATTTCCGAAAAAGGGAAGAGTCAAGAAAGAGTGAGTAAAGAAGGAACAAATTATATTGTTCTGTGATTCTTTTAAAATAGTTTAGAAGTATGACCAGGCTAACTAAGGTTGCGGCCTATAGTCGACATCGGCTCTGATACCAACCTTGTGGGACCCCAACACAGGACCCTCTGTGTAAACGTACTAGCCCAGGATCATGCTAGCACACACAGTCACAAGAATAATATCACAGCCAACATCACGAAGGAAACCAAACTATTTATTAATAAATTGACTGTGACAAGCCTTATGGCTAAAGTTTACATTTATTATGCCATGAAGGGCCTAAAGAAAACAAGATAACAGCAAAAATAAAATAAATACGTGGAAGCTCCATTTAACATGCCACAGGCAGTCAACTGGGACTCACGGCCTATTCCTCGTCTTCAGCAGCAAACTCCTCTGGAAACAGCGGGCACCTTTCTTCTAGAATTGGGGGGAATTGCAAAGTGAGTACATGTAATACTCAGCAAGTGCACGGAAATATGCATATGCACAGCTGACAAAGAAAGGCTAAGGCTATTTTGCATAACACAGCAGTTGCATTTATAAACCTTTTATAAACAGAGTTCAAAAACAACATTTTAAATAACGGGTGTTACCATCCAACCATCCACACAGGACCTGTCCACATAGGACCACATAGATAAATTCACTTTCTTGCACACAGCATCATTACCATCCCTTGTTTTCGCAAACTACCCCTCATTAGAATTCACCGAGCATTGTCCATGACCGCAGACGCGGCTATTCGAATAGATTAGTTAAACACTCTGCAGAGGTCGTACAGCTTTACCCACAAGATACATCATCCTCTTAACGGCCATGCGCAAATGTCACACTTCTCCTTGTGTGCGGCTAAGGAATCTATAACAAGACTTTTTAGAAACTCCGCCTCAACACTGCCTTTCCCCATGAGCCACCTTTCCCTCACACAGAGAAGAAAGTACCCATGGCTAACCATAAAACCTATCATCTATCCACCTGGGCCGGTAGTGCCAAGACTCGGAATCCTACTAGGCCAGGTCCTTCCCACTAGGGCATGTGGTTGTACATTAGGCTCAGATCATTGACTTATGAAGTGAAGTCCTTAACTGACTAGGGCAACTTGCCAAAACTACAGTAGCACATAGCTTCATTAGGCTCACACAGAGACCTAATCTAGTAAGGATCGCATAGACACCTTAACCCCTTACTAGGTTCATACAGAACCACCCATCACCCCAGTCCAAAACATTTTATCCGCCTGTTGTTTACTACACGGTGCAACACATGCTACTAGAAAGATAGCACATAGCCACATAGCTCAATTAAAACAGTGATAAATATATCATTAATTATTATTATGTTTTGCTTGTAAACGACTTGAGCGGGGCTAAGCATTTCCTACTCTACCCTGAGTTGACCCCTATGTTTAACTCACAAAGGCTAGGGTGACAAGGTATCACAGGATATTCAATAATCAAAGGCATGGAATGACAACAATTAGGTCATACTACCCATCGATAATTTATAAACAAAATAATGCATAATTCACAACCAAAACATTTTATAAATTGGGTTCAATATGTTCAAAGGGTGCACTTGCCTTGCTCCAAGTACTGTCCTTGCTCGGAGTCTTTTGAGGCGAACTGCTCCTCGGCTTCCGCGTCTATACGTTCGCAACGAAAATAAATAAATAACAAGAAAATAGCGTAAATAACATCAATTAAAATTACCAACTGAACCAGGAGGTAGAGCTCGATTTTAGAAGAATTTAGGAAAAAGAATGGGTCGAATCGGAGTCCGGATGGATGAGATATGAACTCCGGAAGTTTGGAATCAGGAAAAATCCGAGGAAAAAGAGAAAGAATTTTCCCTGGATTTGAAATTCAGAAATTAAATTATTTTTGTGGAGGAAGGAACAGGGACCACCGGTTAGTGAAAGGGTGCATGACGGACTTGGTCTATGGACTGGAGGAGTTTAGAGGTGTCGTGGATAGGATGACATGGACGCCACGTGGCAACACGCGTACTGGATTGGATGACGTGGCGATGATGTGGCGAGGTGAAGTGGCAAGATTGGATTAGGAAACCTACGGCTGAGATTAATCTAGGGAAATCTAACGGTGTTGATCAATAGGAGATTTTACAAGCGGGTCCCAAGTGTCAAAGACACAAGGGGACACCAGAGCCTGCCGGCTGCTTTGGCCCTAGCTAGCCGCAGCGCAGGCCACGACGCCGGGCGGAGCAGGGCGGCGGACCGGCGGTGGCAGGCGGCAGCAGCGTCGTCCGAGGGCAGGGCACAGGCGCTGGCGGCATCGTCGGCCGGGGAGACGAGACACCGGCGAGGAGACAGGACGCGGGCGATGGAGGAAGGCCAGCGGAGGGCGGTGCTCACCGGCAGTGTCGGGGCGTCGACGCAGGCTAGGCGGTGCATCGGCTCGGCGTCGGCGGCAGAGGAAGAGGACGGCGCGGCGGCTTCGGATGCAGATGGCGGCGGCAGCGACGTCGAAGGAAAGAGGAACAGATGAGACAGCTGCACGTATATATATATATATATATATATATATATATATATATATATATATATATATATATATATATATAGGCGGCTCGCGGCGGCTAGGGCGAAGGGAGGCGTGGCGGCGTGGGCCTAGAGACCGGCGGCGTCGGCGCGGCCTAGGAGGCGGCGTGGCGCAGGGGCAGGGGCAGGCCGGGCTTGGTGCGGGTGCAGGAAGTTGGGCCGGGCTTGGCGCGGCGGCGGCAGGAGTAGGCCGGGGCCAAGCGGCGCGGCGCAGGGGCGGGCCAGGCCCGGCGACCGGAGGAGGTAGGCAGGCAGGCAGGCCTTCGGCCTGGCCGAAGGTAGGAGAAGAAGAGGAAAAAAAGAAAAAGAGAGAAAGGCAGGGGCCTGAGTGGAAAAAGAGAAAGGAAGGGAAAAAGAAAAGGAAAAAATGGCAGGGGCATTGCGGAAATTGCTGAATTCGGATCTTTTGAATTTGTTAGAATTATTTGGAGGAATGGAGAATGAACTTGGACCTCCGGGAAACTAGGAATTTATATGGATGTGAAAATTAGAGTCTGGAGTCAGGAGAAAAATAAATTGGGAAATGAGCTCCACTTCCGAAATCCAAATATACCAGATTAAGCCACGAAAACAAATCATACTGTAATTAATTATTTAATCATATTAAATCCTTTTTGTTATGGAATTTTTCATTAACCTATTTTAGGCGAATAAACCAAGGGTGAATTTTCGCAATTGGACAAAAAGAACGGAAAGCGAAAAATCCGGACGTGACAAAATCCATACACTACCTAGAAAGGACTTACCTTGGTAGTGGAGTGTTCTGCCCGATTGTATGCAAATTCAACATGCGGCAAACACTCTTCCCACAGCTTCAAATTCTTCTTCAAAATAGCTCGCAACATAGTAGACAATGTTCTATTCACAACCTCGATCTGCCCATTAGTTTGTGGGTGACATGTTGTAAAAAATAGCAGCTTTGTACCCAATTTATTCCAAAGTGTACGCCAAAAGTGACTCAAAAATTTAGCGTCACAATCTGAAACAATAGTAGAAGGGATACCATTCAAGCAAACAATCTCTTTGAAAAAGAGGACAGCAATATGAACGGCATCATCGCTTTTATGACAAGGAATAAAGTGTGCCATCTTAGAAAATCGATCCTCTACAACAAAAATGCTATGCCTCCTCCTCTTTGTCCTAGGCAATCCCAAAACAAAATCCATAGATATGTGTGCCCAAGGAATAGAAAGAATAGGAAGAGGCATATACAAACCATGTGGATTTAAACGAGACTTAGCTTTTTGACATGTGATGCAGCGAGCTACCAAATGCTCTACATCTCGCCTCATCTTTGGCCAAAAGAAGTGTGTGGCCAAAACTTCCTCTGTCTTCTTAGCGCCAAAATGACCCATCAAACCTCCTCCATGGGCCTCCTACAGCAACAAAAGACGAACGGATCCAACTAGAATGCATAGGCGGTTAGCTCTAAACAAGAGTCCATCATTAAGCACAAATTGATTCCATGTATGTCCCTCTTTACAATTCAAGAACACGTCTTTAAAATCAACATCAAGTTCATATTGTCCCTTAATCGATTCAAGTCCAAATATACGATAGCCAAGTTGAGACAACATGGTATAGCATCTAGACAAAGCATCAACAATCACATTATCCTTCTCTTTCTTATGTTTGATGATGTAAGGAAAGGATTCAATAAATTCTACCCACTTAGCATGTCTTTTATTCAATTTTGCTTGACTTCTAATATGTTTCAGAGACTCATGATCAGAATGTATAATAAATTCCTTTGGCCATAAATAATGTTGCCAAGTCTTGTGGAGGCCATGGGCCCCGGGTACCTCACGACAAGCATATGGGTCACTCGGATAGAGGATGGGCCTAGCCTTGTAAATAGAGATATGGTAGAACCCGGCAGACTTTGCCTTGTATGATAAGAAGTATACAGTCCTAGTCAGGTAGATTATATCTCTAAGAGGAGGTCCCTTGGCCGTAATCTAGTTGGGACTCCTACCTTGTAACCCTGTCCCCCAGTATATAAGAGGAGGCAGGGCGCCCCCTAAGGGCAGAGAAGATCACCACGATCGCACAAGCTCATAGAAGCAAACACACATCCTCAAAGAAATACATCACAACTGGACGTAGGGTATTATCTCACATCGAGGGCCTGAACCAGTATAATCATCTTCGTGTTCCTTTGCAATCCACCGAGTTTCAATCCGACGAGTAGCCCTATATTCATATTGCCGATGTAAAACATCGACAGTTGGCGCGCCAGGTAGGGGCTTCGGCAAGATCTACATCTACAAGCTCGATGGATCTAGCAACTGGAGTTGACGGCAGCAAATTCTCCCCTGGAGACACAATAACTTTTGGAAGCCTCAACTTCGTCGCCGACCAGATCGGCAACCTCACCTTGGCCGACATAGACCTAATCCAACCGGCCGAGGAACTAGCCGACTCT
Organism: Oryza meyeriana var. granulata; assembly: GCA_003991445.1. NCBI lineage: Eukaryota > Viridiplantae > Streptophyta > Magnoliopsida > Poales > Poaceae > Oryza > Oryza meyeriana. The sequence goes on from RYFJ01000876.1 coordinate 96,867, forward strand.
GCGCTAGTCAGCCCACAAGACGCTGCAACCACCCTCGTCGATTTGCTATGGCAATGTACCACTTGTCCGGGTCTTGGGACAACACTCTCCTTCGGTGTCCGACTCGTGCTTGGCCTCAAGCCGGCCCAGGTCGGGCTAGGAGGAGGAGAGATCGGCAATCTCCCTTGTAGACTCTGCAACGCCGCGGATCTACATCCCACGAGGCAGACCCGATCCTCTACACTTCAGTTTGGACATAGCCCAGAGCCGTTCCAGATTGGATCTAGGGAGGTCGGAGTCATCCTTACTCCGATCAACTACTCGGATTCCGACTCCAAGTCAGACAGCGTTTTGAACACCAGTTCGGACAGCAGCCTGGCGAGTTTCCTTCTGCCTCGAGAGATTTTCATGGCTTCAACCCCTCCACTGGAGCTGCGCCGACTACAAGAGGAGCAAGAAGAGGAGGCCCGCCAACTGCGGCAACAGGAGGAGACCGAATGCGAGGCTCGCAACAACAAGCTATGTAGGGCTGGACAAACCGCTCAGCAGTAGATCCTCCAGATTAGAGTCGGCGACCACGACGTCTTCGTCACGCCACAACAAAATGTCGTGGCCACTGCAACCTTGCTGGACACACTCTAGCTTGGGCCTGATCACTAGGCCACTTTGACTATCGCCAAGATTAAAGCCATGATCACAGCTGCCGCATGTCAGTAGTACTAGTAGTCGGGCAAAACACTCATGTCGACTAACAAGTCGGCTTCCCCAACGGCAGTCTCATCCGCCTCAACACGACGCCGAGTGGCTGGCTCTAGTTAGCTGCACACGGAGTCACACCAGACGTCACTCGGCAACCCCAACAACAAACAGCGGCGTCGACATCTAGATGACCGTAGGGACAACCAGGATCTCCGAGGCCGACTACGACGTGACCTTTGGCAGGACATCAACGCTCGGTGCCGCAAACGAGAGGAAGATGAGCAACGCTAATTGGAAGACAAGAACGAGCGCTTCGGCCCTGTTGACGCCGAAAACCTGCCGGGGGCCGTCCGGCGTCTGGGCGACATGCGAAGGCCTGGGAGATTTGCTTCACTCCAGTGCAGGTCCTAAAGTCTTGAGGTTCGCAGGCGTGCCAGTCAATTTGACCCTGTAATTGACAAGGAGAAAGGAATGTTAAATTCATGAGCCAATCGGCTGGAAGCCGGCTTGGACTCGTCTCATTGGCCGATGGCCGATACGCACTGTAGCACTTATACATCGGCTTAAAGCCGATGACGGCAGGAGCAATAGCATAATAATAAACAAGTATCGCGCTAGCCGATCATCGAAGGGATATTCGAAAACCGGCTATAAACTTGGTAAAATAAACAGGCAGGATGCATGGGTAAATAAATTAAATAAACCCTAGCCGACCATAGTTTAGTGTTACTGGTATTGCCGTGAAAATATGCCCGTGCCCGGGCCCTTGCTTGTATCGACTCCAGGGGTCTTCATCCGCTGTCCGGGCCCGTGCCTGGGTCCTTACCTAAGCTCGTGCCCGGGACCTCGCCTGGGGTCGTGCCCGGGAACCTGCCTGTACTTGCGCTTGGATCGGCAGAATAAACCAATCGGCTAGTCCTTAGCCGATCGTAACAATAATACAGGCAAGAATATGTGATAAGGCATGCAATAACATAAATGATAGACAATTGAGCCAGACGACTATCGAACAGGACGATTATAAAGTAAGACAATGAATAAATGTAGTCGGCTTCAACAGATAACTTATCGGCTAAGCACTCCGATAACAACATCGCATAACATCCATCGGCTCATCAAGAGTAAAGCTATTATCATCAGTCTAGTAGATCGTACCCAACCATTGCAGCACAAACTGACGATGATAACGATACCTCAATAGGCCGATAGATATAATGCGATCGTGATGAAGATAACTTACCGGCTATACACCCCGATAAGACGCTTGCGTGTAAAGCATCGACTTAGCAGGATCGGTTTATCGCTAGCAGTTTAGTAGGTCGGACCTAACCGATGCAGCACAAACTGATGATAAACCGCTCCCAGTAAGCCGATACGATCTACGCACGCGTGATGTGATATATCTACTCAATCTATGAGGTCAAACTGAACTGATGCAGCCATAGATAAAATAAATATATCATGGTAAGCCGGCTACCATAAACCGACTAGAATATCGGACCTAACCGAGGAAGTCCTAGCCGATAGGTAGCCGGGGTGACGAGACTTACCCTCTCGCAGGAGTTCGGACCTAACCGATGCAGCCCGGCTCGAGAAGCAGGATCCCGTCGAAGGGGTGGCGATGCGCCGAAGTTTGTATTGATCGTGTGATAATTTACAAGGCACCCGGGCATACGTATATATACCCCGAGTTGACACAGTCCTGATAGGACACGATACAAGACTTCCTAATTACAAAAGGAAACACTAACAGGACCTGATCGGACACGAGATCAAGCCTGCTAAAGATAAAAGCTAATATTGCCTAAATAGTAGACACGGTAAATAACTGCCATATTGCGGTCTTCACGGCTCCTCCCTGGATCCGGTCCCTTCTAGATCAATCTCCGTTAGTTGACTGTGACGCTCTCCTTTGACCGAATCTGACATAGGGCCTTACCAAATTTTGGCGTTAACACATGCCCCCCAATTTCGGAGTTCTCCTATAGGACTTCGAAATTCTTTCATTTTGGGCCTTTAGATCTCTTCCAAACCGAGGCGGCCCAAGGTAGCCCACTTGCCATAATTGTTTGAAACAGTGCCAACGGCCTCGATTCCCGCTCAGTTGTCACATCTCTATAAAAACGCTTCGTCTTCTTGCCTTTTTTATGCTTTCACATCACCAGAGCACCACCGCTTCATCTTCCAAATCCTCACCAAGCTCTAGCGAATCCAGACGAGTCATCGCAACCTTCTTCTCTAGCCGTCGATCCCTACATCTTCTCCCACTCCCGCGATGGCATCGGTGTCTGCAGTTCCTGAGGTAATCTTTCTGCCCGATTATTTTCTTCCGACCTACAGCCCATGCGAATCTGATCTGCTATGTTCTTTACCTATTCTTCGTCGCGTTCTTGTTTACTGTAGCATCGTAGAGCCCAGATCTTGATTCCGGCCGCCGATTACCCCGGCTTTTTCTATCATGGCCCCATGGGTAGCGAAGACCCCACAGATTTTATAATCGCCGAGACCCAGCGTATTCCTTTCAAGAACTCGGCCATGCGAGTCAATGACTGGACCAACAGCTTCAGGTCATGGCTGAGCAAACTGCCTGGGTGGAGAGATTGGTACCTCAGGGTGTCGGCTGCAAAGAGAACCTACTGGGAAGAATCTCATATCGGCCACTGCATCAATCTTTCTTTGGCCGATATGGAGAGAAATGAATCCCTGCTTGTGTCAGCCTCATACTTCTGGTCCGATGCTCTCAATGCTTTCCTGTTTGGGCACGGGCCTATGACCCCCACTTTGCTGGATATAACCATGCTCACCTGTCTCGACACAACGAGCTACATCGACCCCTTCAGACTTCGCTTCAAACCCGCTCATCGGCTCCAAGCAAAGAATATCGGCGGCTGGTCCAGGTACATATCTCTTCACAACAAGGGAACTGGATCGGTTGATGACCGGGAACATGTTGCTTTCCTGAACTTATGGCTGGAGCGGTTTGTTTTTGGTGGCGCAACCCTCGGTCCGACGGTCAACATGCAATGTTTGGCAGAATGCTTGGTTGATCGGAAACAAATCCCCTTGGGGCAACTCCTCCTCGGTGCCACCTATCATCTGCTTCACCAAGTAGCAACTAAGTTATCGGCCAGCCAGCCCGTCGGCCATATCGGGGGTCGTTGGTGGTTTGTACAGCTTTGGCTCAATATCTACACCTCCAAGGCTGTTCCTGGGACTTCTCTCTCCGATCAATCTTTTCCGGCCGATTACACAGAAGACCAAGATCCTGTTTACCGCCGATGCACCTCTATGGGCGAAGCTGCATCGGCCCTCTCTGGTGGTAAGATAATCCCTGCTGAACTTAGTCAGTGGTTCAAGGGATTTTACTATGGCTTCACTAGGGAGGCCACTCTCTAGTTTGCTTATAATGATGCATCATCATTCGAGATGCCTTCTAATTTCGACCCACTCAAAGCTCTGGACAATGATGAGTCCAAGGCCATCTTCCTATCGGCCATCACCCCTCGTCTGCTGCCAACTGGCTTCTCTTTGGGCCGATCGCAGCCTTCATATGAGTTTTATCATCCATCGGTCGGTTCCCGTCAGTTTGGCCTTGGTCAGCTTCCGATCGACCTATTCTTCATTGATAAACTCCAGGCCCGGGGCAATGTCAGCAATGCCCTAGAATATGACCGGATGCGGACTTTGACAGATTCCCTTCTTCTAGGCGCCGCCACCGAGGTATATATCTGCACCGCCAACACCAAGCTTTTCGTCCGATGGTGGTCAGAATGGAAAAAACATCTATTCAGCTTAGCGGTCACCTGCTATTGTTCCCGCCTTGACACTGAGTACACCGAATCTGATGAAGAGGTAACACCTGCAAGCTTTAACCATCATCTCCAATCATCTCTAACTCCTATTTTGCAGGCTGCCAGCATCGAGCCCCCGAGAACAAGCAACAGCGGTCGGCCGATTCTGTATCAACCTCCATCGAGTACCCCAAACTTAGGGCGCGACGCTCCATCTCCATCGGCTCTTCTTAAAGCGCCTCGGCCGATGGGAAAAAAACGTAAGAAGTTAGCGCATCGCCCCTCCTCAAAGAAGCAGAAAACTGATGCCGATGTCGTTACCCCGACGCCATCTTCTCCTCAAACAACATCTACTCCCTCATCTCCTCAGGTACATGTCAAGCCTCAATATTATTATCCGCTTTCCTCTTATCTTACCAGTTTTACTCCCAGCTCGAGTCATCGGCTCTAGAACCTCAACACTCCTCCGATATCCTTCCAAGCACTGAGCCGATGGCTTCTCCGGCTGCTCCACTCTCGGTACCAAGTCCAACTGTCATTGAGACTGCTGCTATTCCATCGGCTAACATCGGCCCCTCCGAAGAACACCCTATTCATCTCACTGAAGCCGATGCCACCCAAGCTGCTGACGTCCTTCCTCAGGTAACTTCTTTATGCCCATACCTTGCTTTCAACTTTTTACTGATCCCCTTACCGATGTCAATTTTGCAGTCTTTAGCCGATTTATTCCCCTTCGACATCGGCAAGTACTTGGAGGTAGAAGACGAACCAACCACCAGCACAATGACCAAACCGTCGTTCCCAGCCGACGTGCGCGATTATTTAACAAGCATCAACAGTCGGCTGGAAAACCCAATTGATGCGCTAGTTGAAGACTGTGGGCCGATTCGGGCAAGGCTTGCAGAAATCGAACACTATCTGCCCGAAGAACTCGTTGATGCATTAACTCCTGCAGCATACCTGGAATCTCATAGGTTTAAACTTATCAAGCTTAGACAGTGCATAGCCGATCGTGCTGACCAACAGAAGATCACCGCAGACATCCAAGCCGATCGGCTGCTAGCCCAGACAGATAAGAAAAGACTTGATGATATGGCTGCTGCCCCCCAAGAGCTCCAACCCAAGCTAGACCAACTGAAGAAGAAGGAAGCCGACTTGCTGGTAGAACTTGAAAAAGATCGCAAGGATCTTGAAGCCACAGAATCCCAGCTTATCGGCTTGCCACAAGCCACCCAAGACCAAGAGGCTAAGATTGCAGCGACGGTGCGTCAAGTCATCCATCGGCGCAAGAACTTGAAGACCATCCCAGGCTCCAACGATGACGATATCCGTGCCATTAATGAAATTGATCAAATCCGTCTACGTGCAATCGAGACTATTCAAAAATTCTTGTAACTTAACAATTGATGGCTTCCTGAAATACGCTGGCTGTGCTGTAATATAACTTGATCGGCTCTACTGCCTGTTTCCTTCAATTGCCCCTTAGCATTATTTTCGTTTATTTGATCTAAAGGCGATACCAATTGATATCGGCTGTCTTTAGGCGATGCGAAACATCGGCTTTCCGGACTACTTTAGAAATCGGCTATACTTAACCGATTTAAGAATCGATCCACACGCTAGGGTAGTATTTCTTGATATATTTTCCGTTAAGCGCTTTAGCAAACTCTGTCCCATCAAGATCTTCCAACACATAGGCATTACCAGGCACACAGCGATTAATCCAATAGGGCCCTTCCCAATTAGGCGAGCATTTTCCAAACCTATTATCTCTGGACCCGATCGGCAAAATCAACTTCCACACAAGATCTCCCTCGGCAAACGACTTATTCACCACCTTTTTGTTGTAATGCCGAGCTGCCTTAGCCTTATTTTCCTTGATCCTTTCCAACGCCCTCAACCAATTCTGAGCTAAATCTTCAAGTTCATCTGTCATTAAGTCATAATAATCATCGGCTGTCAACTGATTCTGTAAAGAAATTCTCCTAGAGCCGATGTTAGTCTCCCATGGTAAAACTGCCTCATGTCCATATACTAACTGATATGGCGGCACCCGAGTAGATCCATGACATGCCATCCGATAAGCCCATAGTGAATCGGCCAAGGTAGTATGCCATCGCCGTGGCTGCTCATCAATTTTCCGCTTAATCAACTTGATCAGACTCTTGTTAGAAGCTTCCGCTTGCCCATTGGCCTGAGCATAATAAGGTGACGAATTTAAGAGCTTGATTCCCATACTGGCAGCGAATTGTTGAAACTCATCAGACACAAAGATAGACCCCTGATCAGTAGTTATCATCTGAGGAATTCCAAACCGATAAATAATATGCTCCTTTACAAACTCGATTGCTTCCTTGGACGTAACTCTCTTCAAAGGAACCGCCTCTACCCACTTGGTAAAATAATCTGTTGCCGCCAATATGAACTTATGCCCTTTACTTGATGGAGGAAAAACCTGGCCGATCATGTCAATTCCCCAACCTCTGAACGGCCACGGTTTGATGATAGGATTCATAGCCGATGCTGGTGCTCACTGTATATTTCCAAATTTCTGACAATTTTGACACCCCTTATAATACCTAAAGCAATCCTCCAGCATTGTCGGCCAAAAATACCCTATTCTTCTTAGCAACCACTTCATCTTATGAGCCGATTGATGAGTCCCACAGACGCCTTCATGCACCTCGCACATAACCACTTTGGCTTCTTCCAAATTCAGGCACCTAAGCAGAACTCCCTCAAAAGTCCGATAATACAACTCTCCATCAAGCAGCACATATCTAATAGCTTTATACCGAATCTTCCTGGAAACCGATTGCGACGGATTTTGCAAGTAATCAACTAACTCCTGTCTCCAGTCATCGGTCTTGTTCTGGATATCAATATCGGCTATTTCAACCTCAACCTGCCTATTCCGCCGATACCCTGAAGCAACCTGTGCAAGATCATTGGCTTCTAAATTCTGCTCCCTGGGAATATGATCTATTGATACTATCTTGAAATCTCTTAACAAATCCGTACACTCCTCATAATATGACCTCAAAACATCATCCCTGCACTCATATTCTCCAGACAACTGTTTGAACACTAATAAAGAATCGCCAATTATCTCTATGACATCGGCTCCGATCTCCTTTAAGAGTTGAAGTCCCTTTAACACCGCCTCGTACTCTGCCTGATTATTAGTCCGATAAGGCTTAATTGTAAAAGCAAACTCAAAACTTGCCCCCTGAGGCGATATGATAACTAAGCCGATACCAGATCCATGCTTGCAAACCGATCCATAAAAAAACAAAGTCCATGGGATTGGTTCCACATAATCCTCATGAGACCCTCTGTGTTGCACAATGAAATCGGCCACTGCTTGTCCCTTAATTGCTTTAGCCGATTCATATCTTAAGTCGAACTCTGTCAAAGCAAAAACCCACTTGCCAACTCGCCCTTTCAAGACTGGAGCCGACAACATATATTTGACCACATCGGCCTGGCAAACTACTGTACACTCAGCCGATAGGATGTAATGCCTTAACTTTGTACACGAGAAATATAAGCACAGGCACAATCTCTCCACCGCAGGATATCTTGTTTCAGCATCCAAAAGCCTTCTGCTCAGATAAAACACAACCCGCTCTTTGCCTTCAAATTCTTGAATCAAAACAGAGCCGATGGACCTTTCATCGGCCGATAAGTATAACTTGAACGGCACTCCTTTCTGCGGCGGAATCAAAATAGGTGGGGAACTAAGATAATTCTTGATCTCGTCAAATGCCTTCTGCTGTGTTGCCCCCCACACAAACTCTTGATCGGCCTTCAACTTCAACAACGGCGTGAAAGACTCAATTCTTCCTGATAAATTTGATATAAATCTTCTCACAAAATTAATCTTGCCGATCAACGATTGCAACTCTGTCTTATTGCTTGGTGGCTCTGTAGTCTTAATGGCTCTGATACTTCGCTGACTAACTTCAATCCCTCGCTCATGAACCATAAAACCCAAAAATTGCCCAGCCGATACACCAAAAGCGCATTTATTAGGATTCATTCTTAGTCCGTATTTCTTGGCTCTCTCCAGTACTTTTTGTAGATCGGTTATATGGCCTCCCCCACTTTTAGACTTGACCACCACATCATCAATATAAATCTCTACCAACAAGCCGATGAGATCATGAAATATATAATTCATCGCTCTTTGATAAGTTGCACCAGCACTTTTCAATCCAAAAGTCATTACTACCCACTCATACAAACCGATAGCTCCCGGACACCGAAACGCAGTCTTATGTATATCTTCTTCGGCCATAAAAATCTGATTATATCCTGCATTGCCGTCCATGAAGCTGATAATCTTGTGGCCTGAGGCTGCATCCACCAATAAATCTGCTATCGGCATTGGGTACTCATCCTTGGGGGTAGCTTTATTCAGATCCCGGAAATCAATACATATCCTCAATTTTCCATTTTTCTTCTCCACCGGGACGATATTAGAAACCCACTCAGCATATCGGCATGGCCTTATAAACTTGGCATCATATAACCTTGTGATCTCCGCCTTGATCGGCTCATATAATTCTATCTTGAATCTCCTTGGAGCCTGCTTGAATGGCCGATATCCTGGTTTAATGGGCAGCCGATGTTCAACAATCGATCGGCTTAATCCTGGCATCTCATGGTACTCCCAGGCAAAACAATCCCGATACTCCTTTAACAGCACGATCAATTCTTCTCGAAGTTCAGGACTTAGTTTTTTGCTTATATACGTCGGCCTTGGCCTATCTCCTGGTCCTATGTCGATCTCCTCTAAATCATCAGCCGACGTAAATCCTTGTCCCAGTTTCCCCTCGAAGTCTTCGATGGAGCCCATCAGAGTAACAATTCAGAGCCGACTTGCTGAATCGGCTGTATCCCTTGGCTGGTGACTTTGAGATAATCCCCTTCCCATATTTTTCCGGATAGGCAGTCAACACCGTCGGCTTCCCAGACTGGTAGATCGGTCATGGAAATATTGGTCGACCGATCTGCTAGCACCATCTCGACTTGATCTCCCTGCCATTGTATCAAACATTGATGCATTGTCGAGGGCACACAGCAGTTTGCATGAATCCAATCCCTGCCGAGAAGCAAACTATACGACCCCTTCCCGTCAATGACGAAAAACGTGGTGGGTAATGTCTTATTCCCTACTGTCAACTCCACGTTCAACACACCTTTAGCTTCTGATGAATTCCCACCGAAGTCCTTTAGCACCATATTTGTCTTGATTAGATCTTTGGCAGTCTTCCCCAATTTTCGGAATGCGGCATGAGGCATGAGATTAACTGCTGCTCCCCCATCAACTAGCATCTTTGCCATCGGCTTCCCATTCACATAGCCCTTGATGTATAATGGCTTTAGGTGCCGATGCTCTGACTCCTCAGGTTTGTCAAATATAGCCTGATCGGGTTGTAATATTAGCTGAGCAAAAATCGCCTCATCACCTTCTTCATCTAATAAAAGTGCCCTATACTCCCGAGGCAAAAAGAACACCATATTTGCTGGGGCCGATTGATCAGGTTCATCATCTTTTCTCTTCACACGCCAAACCTGTTTAGTTTTCTTGTGCCGACGATCGGCCTCTCCCTGATCTTGACTCTGTTCTTCCTGTTGCTCTCGGTGTCGTAGACGCTGTGCCCTCCTCTTCTGATTTTTCGTGAATATCCCATGTCGGACCCGGGTTTGACCCCGAACCCTATGTGTGTACCGTGCTAGTCCCACGATCAATTGCTAGCACACACATTCAACATTGGCATCATAATCCATACATCACAGGTCCAGCTCACAGCGGACCAAACATAAGTCGTACAAGAGTCTAGACTTTAGCGGTTACATAGAGGCCGACCGGCCAAATAGAACAGCAAATTAACAAAGAGTTCAACAGCGGAAACAAGATAATAGAGGCATCAAAAACCAGCAAGTATGCCTCTGCCCGCCCACAGGCAACCAACCGGTAAGCCCTAGTAAGCACCGTCGTCGTCGTCTCCAAAACCCGCTGCATAGAAGTACCCGATTGTCGGGTCCTCCTCAACCATCTCTAAAAAAAAGAAGTCACACAAGCGTGTGTGAGTACAATACGTACTCCGCAAGACTTATAGTGTTTGCAATGGTATTCCATAATATGCGAAGGTAAACAAGGAATGGTTCAGGTCCTGCAGTTTGCATGAATCATAATATACATAGCGAAAACATTGCGGTTTTGCAACGAAATTTTTGGTAAAACAAGCTAGCACAGCAAACAAGTATATAAGCATCAACCCCCAAGCGTTTCCAACCATATGGGCTCCCTGCCCATGCCAGCCAACAGTGGCAACACGCTGCCACAACCATCCCAGCGAACTCCCCGTTCGCACCAAGATCTTTCCCCAAAACAGTTCCCAAAAAAAAATTAAAACTACTACGGTGGAGAATTTCCCAAGTCGTCCATAACCGAGGACACGGCTATTCGAATAGTTTTAACTCTCGAGAGTGTGTACAACTGTACCCACATGACAAGGATAACATGAGCTACCACACAGGAGGCTCACACCATCAATGAACAAAGCCTTTCCACCATTGACCTAGCAATATCCCGCGCTTATGATCCATCCCTAGGAGTTGGGAGGCTCCCAAAATCCCCAAGGCTCATACAATGTGCTGGTCACCCTTGAACAATAATCAGGTACCTTCGAGCTATGGACAACAACCATACCCGCACTATCCCAATGTCAACAAAAATGACCTACTACTACCACCGGCGGGTCTATTGCTAGGTATCAACAATATACTAAGCTAGGAACTCCCATCAGAGCCACATGTGGTTTGCACTGTACTTCTTGGTTCTAGCTACACCATAGAATCGGTCCTTAGTGACCCGGGCGAGACAACCACCTAATCGATACCACAACAAGGCACCGAACACTACATCCACTCGCCCAAGTCCAAAAGCTTGTTTTTCAGTTTTTGTTTTCCACCAAGAGCACAGGGGAAGAATACCCACTGTTCATTTCCATAATTTCGCAAATGCTTCTTTTCTCAACATCCAAAATCAAGTAACAAGTAGCCTTGATTAAAAAGCAAACTAAGCATACCTATTGACATCTTCCCAACCACATGAACCCAAATTTTCAGTGGCAACATAAGTGACAAGGAATTCATGATACTCAAGTTAACAAGGATAGGGCATTATGCAACAAGAGGTTAACTACCCAAGAATCCCACACATTTTCAAGTAAAACATCGCATGCATAATAGTTTGCAATCAATATAGTTTGTAAGTTTGAAATATAGGAGCAATTGATCAAGGGGGGTGCTTGCCTTGTTCCTGGACTTCTTGGAACTCTTCTGATCCTTCCACAACCGGGTCAACGATGTCGTGTTCTACGAGAATACCAAACGAATGCAATGAAAACAACGGCAAAATTTAACAGTACTGGAAGTACGAATATTTTTGCAGAATATGCAAGTGCATGATTTTAGATGAATTTAAGGAAAAAGAATCGCTTGAATCCGAGTTTGTATGAGGGAGATACGGCTAAACGAAGTCTGCTCTGTCCTAAAATCGAAAAAAAATGAGAAAACAGCGTATTTCGCTCGACCGAACAGCAGAAACGGCTGAAAACATTCTACCGACTTAACGGGTGGTCTATTTGAGACGTTTTCGGTTCTAGGGCATTTTTATGGTACGAAACCTACATGTGTGCTGCTGTGAACCTAAGGACAACTCCCAAAAGTGGATATTCTCCAACTCGCTAGGATATTAGTCACACACGCTCACACGTCACTAAAACGGCCTAACACGTGAAGTCCACCGGGCGTGAAGTTTTAACCTAAGGCATTTGGGGCGTGGAGGGTTCTAGGGCCTAGGAGTCCCTGATGTACAAGTGTAACCATATGGGAAGGCTTCGGTAGCGGCGAACGCCTTGGTCCAAAAACGATGTCTTTGTACGCGCAAACTACACGTCTTCGCTCGTTAACGATGACCGACAAAAACAGGAAAACGACAGCAGCTGCTCTACTCGTGGTTTTATCCCGTTCTAATGCTAGTGAGGCCAACCTGGCTTGCATGGGGCTGATGGGGTGGCTGCTACTCACTCAACCACAAGCGCACCTAAGGTGTTCGGTGAAAAGCCAAGCTGAAGCATGGCTCATCAACCTCTGTCCTCTCATGCCCAAGTGCATGGCTAGCGCATGCAGGGCACGAGGAAGCTCTAGGGGTCCTGCATGCAAGATCGAAGGGCTCTACTTCAAGCGGCCATGCTCCGATTGAGCCTCATCCATACATATGGCCACGGTGGTGATGCTTGGGTGGATGGCAAAACAATGGCGTGACAGGCCAAGCCAAGGACGTGGGGAGAACTAGTGGCCTCCCAGGAATAAAAAGGAATACATGCAGAAACAGAAGCTCACCGAGAGTGCAGGCGGTAGGGAGCAATGTTGAGGCGGTGATCGGCTCGGCAAAAGGGTTGCTCGCGATGGAGGCTGCAGTCAAGCACTGTGATGAGTTCAAAGAGTGAATGGAAGGTGGTGATACCGCCAGGACAGCGCTAACTCACCAGGGCGCAGATTAGCGGCTGCAGAGGTCACGGCGGCACCCGGTCGGCGTTGCAAAAGACGATGAGGCTGCGGTGGTGCTTGCTGCTTGCCGAGGCGAAAACGGAGTTAGGTCGAGCAAGAACGCGTGCGCGACACAGCTGAGACAAGTAAAACTCACCGGAGCTCTCAGACGAAAAGCGTGTGCTCGCCGGCGCCGTGGGCGGCACCTCACGTCCTCAGCGAACCAAGGACAATCCTTTGGGTCCTTGGCAGGTGAGAAAGAGGGCGAGCTGGGGAGGCAGGAGGGCATAGCTTGGTTAAAAGGAAGGCAGGAAGGAGAGGAGAGGGAGGGCGCTGCTCTGCTCCACGGTCTCGCGAAGGCGTGTGCACGGGCAAGCGTGCAGCAGACAGATGGGACAGGGCAGGGCGCTGCTGAGGTTGTCGGGGTATCTCGCGAGGTCCCAAGGCGGCTCTCTGCCTCTCACACTCAAGTGGTCTAGGGCGCGCAGAGGAAGCCACCTGGCCGAGCCGCACGGGCGGAGAGAGATCCTGGCGTGATCTCGTTTGGACGATGGAGGACAGGGCACAGCCGATAGCATCACGTATCAACGATTCACGCCTAAGGACTATCTCTGGGTTGACACCGAAACCAATCGGCCGATACAGATTGATACAAACCGATGATGTTATAAGTGAGAAGCAAACCGGCCGATTGCCGATAGTATTCGCATACATGAGCATCGGCTAGAAGCCGATGACAACATAGGCGGAGTAAAAAGCCAGCTGACTGGCGCGGGCTCGCGAGAGAGGGCACGGGGCGAAGGTCGGTCGGGACGATGGCGCGGGCGCGAGCTCGAGGTCGGGAGAGAGAGTCCGGGCGCGAGCTCGGAAGCAGAGTCCGGGCGCGAGGGCGTGGACTCAAGAGAGAGCCAAGTCCCCGGGCACGAGAAAAGGGCGCGGACTCTAGAGAGAGGGCGCGGGCGCGAGCGAGCGCGGGCGCGGGCGAAGGTCGGGGTCGGGACGATGGCGCGGGCGCGAGCGAAGGTCCGATCGGGAGGCGGCTGGTCCGATCGGGAGGCGGCTGGTCCGATGGGGAGCATTCGGACCGTCCAATCCCCAAGAGGATGGTCCGATAGGGGCAGCATGCTTCCAACCGAAAGAAACTTCGGGGCAAGGCTGGGTTTTTCATGCATGAAAGATGATATGAAGAGCATGCAGATGGAAAAAACGGTTTTATGCACCAAGATCAAAAGTGGGCTGTTACATCCCACTAGGGCACCATTGAGGATTCTGGACTCGCTCTCCACGTACTTCCTCTCCATCCTCTTCAAAGAACTCTTCATGGATCGGCCCTAATCGGCTATGAACCGATGCTCTTTTTCCAAGCAGCCGATCCTGTGAAAACCCCTGCTGGCGATCATGCCGATCCCCTGTGCAGCTGCACTCGGGGCAATTTTCAGCTGATGGCAGTCTCATTCCTTGATCCCAGCAGAACCGAAAAAACGGGCAGTCCCAATGCGGATTATATCTTTCCGACTCATCCCTCTGTTCCTCATATCTTGAATATTTTTCTATCATGTCCGATGAAGTAATCCTTGATTTATATCTTTGACATCTTGCTCCATCGGCCTGATCTCTGGATGATGATCCCGCATAGACCATGTTTACGAGAAACGGGTGCCCATCAATCTTCATCGGCTTTTTATCTTCGAACTTGATTCTTCCCTGCTCGACAGCCGACTGAATTTGTTGCCGAAAAACCTTGCACTCATTAGTATGATGGGATATAGTATTGTGCCACTTGCAATATCTTTTCTTTTTCAGTTCTTCGGCTGATGGAATTACGTGATTTGGCGGCAGTTGTATCTGCTTCTCTTGTAACAGCAAGTCAAAGATTTTATCGGCCTTACTAATATCAAAATCATACCGCTCCTCCTTGCCAATATCTTTGACCCATGGGCACGATACTAATCTCTTGTTCCTGGTCCACTCTGCCAATCCAACCTCAACATCGAATTCCTCATCGTCTGAGCTCAATGAGTAACCTTGTACCTGGGCAACTCGTCTTTGAAATTTATCCTTCTTTGCTTCCTGAAATCGGCTTTCATGAGCCGATACCCTCTGCACCAGATGCGCCAAGGATTTGAACTCTTGAGATGAAAACCTTTCTTTGATCGGCGCCAAGAGTCCCTGAAAAGCCAGATCGGCCAGATGCCCATCGCTCAGGTTTAAACTATAACATCGGTTTCTGATGTCCCGAAATCGCTGAACGTATTCCGGCACTGTTTCATCTGGACGTTGCTTAACCGATGTCAAATCTGACAGTCTCAACTCATGAATTCCAACAAAGAAATATTTGTGAAACTGTTTCTCCAGATCGGCCCACCCTCGAACGGAATTCGGTGGCAATGAGGAAAACCATGTAAAAGCCGATCCTGATAATGATAAGGGGAAAAACCTAACCCTCAGAACTTCTTCAGCCGATGCCTCCCCGCACTGTGCCAGAAATTGGCTGACATGTTCCACTGTAGACGTGTTATCTTGCCCTGAGAACTTAGAAAAATCCGGGACCCTGTATCGGTGCGGTAACGGAACTCTGTCGAACCACTCAGGATATGGATGCCGATACATGAATGTTTGTTCCTTGGGCTTGATCCCAAACTGCTCCCTTACTATCTCAGCAACCTTTGTTGATAGATCGTCTTCCCTCAGGTTGTCTTGTTGGTACCGCACGGGTGGAGTTTGTTGCCGATTCTGCCTATTATACTCCCTCTGATAAGTACCTGGATCGGCCCCGCCTCCTGGATAATTCTGCTGATATCCTCCATAGTAGGCAGTCCGATGGTACCCAGCAGGAATATCCTATTGCCCCCCAGCCTGGTTCTGTGCAAACATGTGTTCCGGTATATCTCTACTGATGTTGTAAGCGATCTGAGTTGGTTCAACCTTCGGTGGGAGGTAAACAGGACCCCGAGTTGGTTCTTGGGCAATCGATCCATCAATAGTCTTCTTGATGAGGTTATGTAATGTATTTACCAAGATCCCCGACTGATTAATGAGTGCGTGGTGTACAGCCTCATTGACCATCTCCTGCAAAGGTTTAATCGGTGGGCTCTCGGGTTGTGTATGGCTCGATTCTCCAACCAACACTGGCTTCGGAAACTGGGATTTTTGAATCGGCCCTTGTCGTGTCATGCTGAAGGACTCTAAACACAGCTTCTGAAAGTTGGCCATAGTTTGTTCAATCTGCAGTTTTTGTTCCTCTGTTAAATCCTCCATGCTGACCGGAATTATGTTGTCCACTTTGACTTCCTTCTCGGCCATGTTGCAGGTCTGATTGTCAAAACTTTACGTTGAAACTTTGGGTTGAAACTTCGTGTCCCACCAAGCGTGCCAAAAGCGTGTTGACGCCGAAAACCCGCCGGCGGCCGTCCGGCGTCTGGGCGACATGCGAAGGCCTGGGAGATTTGCTTCACTCCAGTGCAGGTCCTAAAGTCTTGAGGTTCGCAGGCGTGCCAGTCAATTTGACCCTGTAATTGACAAGGAGAAAGGAACGTTAAATTCGTGAGCCAATCGGCTGGAAGCCGGCTTGGATTCGTCTCATCGACCGATGGCCGATACGCACTGTAGCACTTATACATCGGCTTAAAGCCGATGACGGCAGGAGCAATAGCATAATAATAAACAAGTATTGCGCTAGCCGATCATCGAAGGGATATTCGAAAACCGGCTATAAACTTGGTAAAATAAATAGGCAGGATGCATGGGTAATAAATTAAATAAACCCTAGCCGACCATAGTTTAGTGTTACTGGTATTGCCGTGAAAATATGCCCGTGCCCGGGCCCTTGCTTGTATCGACTCCCGGGGTCTTCATCCGCTGTCCGGGCCCGTGCCCGGGTCCTTACCTAAGCTCGTGCCCGGGACCTCGCCTGGGGTCGTGCCCGGGAACCTGCCTGTACTTGCGCTTGGATCGGCAGAATAAACCAATCGGCTAGCCCTTAGACGATCGTAACAATAATACAGGCAAGAATATGTGATAAGGCATGCAATAACATAAATGATAGACAATTGAGCCAGCCGACTATCGAACAAGACGATTATAAAGTAAGACAATGAATAAATGTAGTCAGCTTCAACGGATAACTTATCGGCTAAGCACTCCGATAACAACATCGCATAACATCCATCGGCTCATCAAGAGTAAAGCTATTATCGTTAGTCTAGTAGATCGGACCCAACCGTTGCAGCACAAACTGACGATGATAACGATACCTCAATAGGCCGATAGATATAATGCGATCATGATGAAGATAACTTACCGGCTATACACCCCGATAAGACGCCTGCGTGTAAAGTATCAACTTAGCAGGATCGGTTTATCGCTAGCAGTTTAGTAGGTCGGACCTAATCGATGCAGCACAAACTGATGATAAACCGCTCCCAGTAAGCCGATACGATATACGCACGCGTGATGTGATATATCTACTCAATCTATGAGGTCAAACTGAACTGATGCAGCCATAGATAAAATAAATATATCATGGTAAGCCGGCTACCATAAACCGACTAGAATATCGGACCTAACCGAGGAAGTCCTAGCCGATAGGTAGCCGGGGTGACGAGACTTACCCTCTCGCAGGAGTTCGGACCTAACCGATGCAGCCCGGCTCGAGAAGCAGGATCCCGTCGAAGGGGTGGCGATGCGCCGAAGTTTGTATTGATCGTGTGATAATTTACAAGGCACCCAGGCATACGTATATATACCCCGAGTTGACACAGTCCTGATAGGACACGATACGAGACTTCCTAATTACAAAAGGAAACACTAACAGGACCTGATCGGACACGAGATCAAGCCTGCTAAAGATAAAAGCTAATATTGCCTAAATAGTAGACACGGTAAATAACTGCCATATTGCGGTCTTCACGGCTCCTCCCTGGATCCGGTCCGTTCTGGATCAATCTCCGTTAATTGACTGTGACGCTCTCCTTTGACCGAATCTGACATAGGGCCTTACCAAATTTTGGCGTTAACAGGCCCCCATTACGAGCGGTTCCACCACCGCAACTGGAGCTGGAGCCCTGATGCAGATGAAGGCGTACTGGCCTTCAGCCAGGAGCTACCACAGGTCGACTGGCCGTCGGGCTTTAAGCCTACGGGAATTGAAAAATACGACGGGAAGACTGACCCCGAGTCCTGGCTCTCGGTTTACACTCTGACGATCTGAGCAACCGGAGGAGATCACAAAGCCATGGCTAACTACCTCCCAGTCACTCTTGCTGACTCGGCTAGGACATGGCTAATGGGACTTCCCAAGCAATCAATTGGCTCCTAGGGAGAACTCCGGGAACGCTTCATCGCCAACTTCTAGGGACGTACGAGAGGCCATCTTTTGAGTACAACCTATATCAGTTGCATCAAAGGAAGAACGAGTCTCTTTGTGACTTCATCAAGAGGTTTTCTGAGAAGCAGAACTCAATCCCGAAGATCAAGGATGAGGTCGTCATCGCCGCCTTTTGAAAAGGAGTCAAAGACACCTCGTTCATCGCCAAATTCACTCGGAAGCCTCCCAACTCTGTCAAGGCTCTATTCGATATTGCAAACAAGTATGCCAACTCAGCCCACATTGTTGCTGAGGCCATCGATGACGAAAAGGCATCCTGACAGAAGAAGCGGAAGGACACCGATGATGCGACCCCGACTAAGGTTGGGAACCACAAATGCAAGTCAGACGGCTTCATTGTGGCAGTCGGTCACAACCGTCTTCGACCTTCAACAATTGGAGATTATTAGAACAACAAGTGATATGCTCGGGGGCTCACAAGCTCAACTGCAAGGATGGCATCCCCACTCCCAAATACCGAACAGCTAAGTCGCTTTCTGATAAATATTTCCTCACTTGGCCTCACCAATGCCGCAGCCGCTTACACGTAATAGGTGTACAAGCTGCACTTTTTTTGTTTTTGCTCTTAAATGATTGCAAAAGTACTTGAATAGCATAAATTCCAATCCGTGAAACTTTGCTCCATGAAAGACGAACTCAAGTCACCCAAAACGTGTGTCTGGGAAAGAGCCATGAGCCAACTCCCGATGCTAGGGGGCTATGAATAGTCGGGCAGAGTGCTTAAACGTAAGGGGTCAACTACTCGGGGAAATTAATATCAATAAGAGGAAGAACACGTATTTACATATATTGTAAACTACATAAATATTATTTGGGTGATTGTTTTCATCATCAAATGCTACTCATCCGATATGTTTATAATGCAGGGCCAGTTCGGGATACACGTGACAGGAACTCAAGGCTACGAGCCTATCTCCTACGCTCACGGGCTAGACCGGTCTGCCAAAATATGCTCAGAATGCTCCATGAGGGCTACTGACCGAGTACTTGCACCAATCAGGACGTCATCTTCCCCGACTACGCTCCATGTGAGCTAACAACCGACCTCCGGTGCTGGTCAGGGGTCGTATACCACTTGGCTAGGTGAGGTACGCCCCATGAGGGTCGCCAGTTGAATCCTACGCTAATGCTAGTTTCGGGTACCTTATTCGGTCACAACTTGGTTAGGTAAGGTATGCCCCATAAGGGTCGCCAGCCGAATCCTATGCTAATGCAAGGTTCGGGTACCTTATTCGGCTAACAACCGACCTCCGGCGCCAGTCGGGGCTCGGGTACAACTTCGCTAAGTTGGGTACGTCCCCCGAGGGTTGCCGGCCGAATCCTACGAGATTCGGGTACCTTATTTAGTTCCAATTTTGCCAGGTTGGATACGGTACGCCTCATGAGGGTCGTCAACCAAATCCTATGCTAATGCAAGGTTCGGGTACCTTATTTGGCCATAACTCTGTTGGATAAGGTACGCCCCCATAAGGGTCACCAGAATCCTATGCTAATGCAAGGTTCAGGTACCTTATTCGGCTTTACCAAAGTCAGAAAAGATCTACGTCGTCAAAGTGCATCCAGAATTCTCATGCACTGCATCACACCTAGGGAGGGCAAGCAGATTCTACAATATACCTACTCAGGCATCTGTGGCAACCAAGCTGCATCTAGAACATAAGTCGAAAAGGCTTGTAGACAAGGATTCCTCTGGCTAATTGCGGTTATCGACGCTAGAGTACTCATCCTGACATGCGATGGATGCTATTTTTATAGAGCCTACGCTGGGTGGGTCGGTTTAGGCCGGCTTATTCGGTAGTAGGCCACCAAGTTATGAGTTTCTACAGTAGCATGCTTAATGTGGGCCGCTCGCTGGCTGTGTTAAAATCATGGTGCTGGTGCTACCAATAGGAACCGATGAGGTAATCAGATATGCTTCATGAAGGCCTAATTGCTGAACACATGTGTTTGGGTATCTCTATTATCCACCAAGTTTTGAGGATATATCCTTGTAAGGATCACAAGCTGGTCTTCATTAAAATTGGAGATGCAGGTATCTCTCAAGTACACCTGACCACATAATGGATTAAATTTCATAAAGTGGTACTCGGCCTACATGCTTAGCCAACATTTGCCATGAGCAAATATCTCTCCAGCCGACATGACGTTGAAGAGTCTAACTTCTGAGTGGGACGCCACTCGGGAAAGACTCTAAACGCCTTTTCCAACTGACATGAAGCTAAAGAGTCTCATATACGAGTGGCATGCTACTCGGCAAAGACTATAAAAAATCATTCCGGTTGACATGATACCGAAGAGTCCCATATACCAGTAGTACACTACTCGGGAAATACTACAAGGTTAAAGATCTTTGACTTTATGTTTAATTGTTTTCACAATTAAGCACAAAGTCGGGGGCTACACCTAATAGGTGTGCCTATTCAGCGCACGCTATTCATACTTCTACATGGAGCCCTTCATAGCCTCGCTGCTAGCTGACATGAAGCAGGACTCAGGAAGAAGAAGCACTCGGACAAAGAGTACTCGGGAGCAATGCACTCGGGAAATCTTCACCGTGGAGGATGAGCACTCAGCATCAGCTGTGACTCAACTATGAAGGTCTCAGGGGCTGCCGTGGAGTCCATGGGCCCCGGGTACCTCATGACAAGCATATGGGCCACTCGGATAGAGGATGGGCCTAGCCTTGTAAATAGAGATATGGTAGAACCCAGCAGACTTTGCCTTATACGATAAGGAGTATACAGTCCTAGTCGGGTAGATTATTTCTCTAAGAGGAGGTCCCTTGGCCGTAATCTAGTTGGGACTCCTACCTTGTAACCCTGTCCCCTAGTATATAAGGGGAGGCAAGGCGCCCCCTGAGGGCAGAGAAGATTGACAGTACTATATTCCTTATAATCAATAATATCCTGAATTTCACTCCTCAAACCTCCATAAAAATGACAGATTTTATCCTCTGTATCCTCCACTACCCCACAACAAATCATGCTCTTCTAAAGCTCAGCATAATACTCCAGAACAGACATAGTACCTTGTTCTAAACGTTGCAGTTTCTTACGCAAGTCACATTGATTGGAAAGAGGAACAAATCTATTTCGCATGGCTTGTTTTAACCTATCTCATGTATCAAGTTGTAAGTTGAGATTACCTAATTCTTGCCACCAGATTTTAGCAAAGTCCTTGAACTCGCTAGTTGCTTGCCTAACCCTATGAATTTCAGGAACTAGATGGGAATCAAACTTCTACTCTACTATCATCTCCCAATCTAAGTAAGCCTCAGGGTCATATTTTCCGGAAAAGGAAGGCAAGGTAAATTTAACTTTAGCAAAAGGATCATCATTACCTCGCCCTTGGTGGCGGCTACCTCCCATACCTTGCCGGTTGAATCACAGCCGTTGTCATAGGTGCTCGTCATGAAGTTCAGCGCGTGCATCACTATTGTTGGCTTCCTCCTCTTCATTACCTCCATCATCATCAACAACTAGTGGTGTTGGGTGACGGTTTGCTGCCAGTTGCTCAACTCTATTAGTGAGGGTGGTAATGCTCCCCACTATAGCCTGGAGGCCTTCCCGTATAGCATTCACGGCAGCTATATTTTCCTCAATCTTCTGATCTAGCTTAGTGATCTCCTCTTTTGAAGCACAATCAGCAAAATCATTCACCTCACCTGCCATGGTTAGTAGAAAATAGGAAACAAACAGCACAAAAGTATGATCCCTACCAACTACTAGGCACTAGAACACACTCTCAAATGTCTTACCTTGGTCTTACAAAAATCTTACCAATTGAAGCAGGCGGTACGACTCAGAGAGGTGGGATGTTTCATGACGGCAGGGGTGCGATTGCAAGGATCAACCTAGACTGACCAGAGGTGTGTGGATCTTGGAAGGCAGTGTATTGTAGCAAGGGCTAGCAAAATTCAATAACAAAATAGCAAAGCTGAATAAGTGTTCCAAATACTTGCAGCAGTCGCTAGCCAAGACATGTTCTTAGAACTAGCCTAACAAGCGAGAGTAAGAAACAAAGGACTTAGGACAACTTTCTCTCACCAAGTCTCTCGAATATCTTGAAAGATTAGCTCAGCAAGATTGCTCACTGAAAACAGCTCTCTATCCTTTTCTTTTCTTTTTCTCTTTTTTTCTCTTCTCTTTTTTTCTGTCGATGTTTTATACCGGCAATATGATTATAGGGCTACTCGTCAGATCGAAACTCGGTGGATTGCAAAGGAACACAAGGGGTTTATACTGGTTCAGGCCCTTGATGTGAGGTAATACCCTACGTCCAGTTGTGGTGTATTCCTTTGAGGAAGTATGATTCTGGTGAATCTCTGTATGCCTTCAGGGGGTGCCCTGCGGATATACTGGGGGACAGGGGTACAAGGTAGGAGTCCCAGCTGGATTACAACCAAGGGATCTCCTCTTAGAGATATAACCTACCCGACTAGGACTGTATATTCCTTATTGTACAAGGCAAAGTTTGCCGGGTTCTACCATATCTCTAATTACAAGGCTAGGCCCATCCTCTGTCCGAGTGGCCCACATGCTTGTCATGAGGTACCGGGGGCCCATGGCCTCCGCAGCAGCCCCTGAGACCTTCATAGTTGAGTCACAGCTAATGCCGAGTGCTCATCCTCCATGGTGAAGATTTTCCGAGTGCATTGCTCCCGAGTACTCTTTGTCCGAGTTCTTCTTCTCCCGAGTCCTGCTTCCTGTCAACTGGCAGCGAGGCTATGAAGGGCTCTATGTAGATGTATGAATAGTGTGCACTGAATAGGCGCACCTATTAGGTGTAGCCCCTGATTTTGTGCTTAATTATGAAAACAATTAAACATAAAGTCAAAGATCTTTAACCTTGTAGTCTTTCCCGAGTAGTATACTACTGGTATATGAGACTCTTCGGTATCATGTCAACCGGAAATAATTTATAGTCTTTCCTGAGTAGTATGTCACTTGAAAATTAGACTCTTCAGCTTCATGTCAGCTGGAAAGGGTGTTTATAGTCTTTCCCGAGTGGCGTCCCACTAGGAAGTTAGACTCTTCAGCATCATATCGGCTGGAAAGAATATTTATAGTCTCTCCCAAGTAGTGCACTACTCGGAAGTTAGACTTCTTAGCGTCATGTCGGCTAGAAAAAGATTTACTCATGGCAACTATTGGCCATGCATGTAGGCCGAGAACCACTTTATGAAATTTAATCCACTATGCGGTCAGGTGTACTTGAAAGATACCTGCATCCCCAATCTTGATGAAGACCAGCTTGTGACCCTTATAAGGATATATCTTCAATACCTGGTGGATGAGACAGATACTCGAACACATGTGTTCAGCAATTAGGCCTTCATGAAGCATATCTATTTACCTCATCGGTTCCTGTTGGTAGCACCAGCACCGTGATTTTAACACAGCCAGCGAGCGGCCCAATTGAGCGTGCTACTGTAGGAACTCATATCTTGGTGGCCCAATACTGACTTTGTAAGCCCAAGCCGACAAATCAGAGCCGGCTCTATAAAAGGCGGGGAGAGAGAGAAAAGATTCCTTCATCTTCTCCAATCCACCAATTGTTTCGTCTTCCAACCTCCGCGCTAAAATTTCGCCTCCCGCTTTGCTAGGGTTCACCATTGCTTGCTCTTCCCCATTGAAACTCGAGCGATCCCGCTCCTCCTTGTCCATTCCTAGCCCCCAGCAACATTTCCCCCAAATCTTCTCGCACTTAACCATGCCGAGAGCTCCAGATTTCCTAGATGCGTCGGATGAGGTCTGGCAGACTTCGGATTGTGGGTCAGCTAAGCTGAAGCTTCTGGAGAAGCAGCTGAGATTGCAAAGCCGCAATGTCATCAACTGGCATTTGGCTGAAGGTGAATCGGTTCCGGAGCCCCAGGCCGGTGAGACAGTTGTTTTCGCCTCTTTTTTCAACTAGGGTCTTTCTCTTCCATCTTCCGAGTTCCTCCGCTAGTTTCTTTCCTTCTATGAACTCGAGTTGGTGAATCTAAATCCCAACTCGATCTTGCAAATTTCTATATTTCTGACTCTTTGTGAGTGTTTCTTGGGTGTGGAACCCCATTTGAATCTGTTCAGACATCTGTTCCACATCAAACCCCAGCCCTCCAAGAACAAGGTCCATGTGATTGGGGGGGCCAGTATCCAGCTCAGGAGTGAGATGAAGGGGATTTATATCAATATTCCCCTGAAGTCTTCTCTTAAAGGCTAGCATAAGGAGTGGTTTTACTGTTCCGATCTTGAACCAAGCCTTCCCCTTTTTATGGGTTTGCCCCCGGTGGTTGTGGCCAACTGGTCATCTGTGCCCACTTTTGAAGAGATGGGCCAAGTTCATATACTGATTGAAAAGATTGACAAGCTGAAGAGCGCCGCGTTGACAGGTCCATGGGTGGCCAGACGTTTCTTGACTCGGTGCATTAGGCCGCTGAAGTTAAGGTGTCACTTCGGCTAGGACTACAAGGGCAAAGGTGATCCCAGCCGGGAATATCCCGGCCTGATGGACAAGCACAAGGTGACCAACATCCTGCTGGATTTCTTTGCCAGTGGGGTGGTCGAAACTAAAGACACAGAGTGGTCTGTGGCGGCTTATAGCCTGAAGAGGCCGTGCCCAAAGGTAACTCTCGCTAGTATTAACTTGTTGTTCACCTGTAATGAATGCTTGTAGATATATGCCCAGGATTGGTCTGCAATGTGCAACATATGTTGTTGAACTGCTTGCAGTCGTGTGAGGAGTTTGATGATGACTCCTGAACTTTATCAGCCATGAAGTCAAAGAAAAAGAGGCCCTGTGGAGGCAATGGGCCCCAGGTACCTCATCACAAGCATATGGGCCACTCGGATAGAGGATGGGCCAAGACTTGTAATTAGAGATATAATAGCACCTAGTAGATTTTGCCTTGTACAGAATGAAATATACAGTCTTAGCCGGGTAATGTATATCTCTAAGAAGGAATTCCCTTGGCCGTATCCAGCTTGGATTCCTATCTTGTACCCCTATCCCCCAGTATATAAGGGGAGGCAGGGTGCCCCATGAGGGCAGAAGATCATTGATCAACACAACGCCTCAAAGGAATACCACCACAATTGGACGTAGGGTATTACCTCACATCAAGGGCCTGCACTAGTATAAAATCACCTTGTGTTCCTTTGCAATCCACCGAGTTTCCCCTTGCCGAGTAGCCCTATAGTTATATTGCCGGTGTAAAACATCAACAGTTGGTACGCTAGGTAGGGGCTTCGGCAAGATCTACACCAACAATCTCGATGGATCCCACTTTCGGAGTCGACGGTGACAAGTTCTCCCCTGGAGATACAATCACCTTTGGAAGCCTCGACTTCATCGCCGACCAGATCGACAATCTCACCTTGGCCGAAGCAGATCCAATCTAACCGGCCGAGGAACCAGCCGACTCCACGCCAGTCGGCACACAAGACGCTGCGCCAACTATCATCAACTCAACACAGCAATCTTCTACTTCGTCGAACTTTGGGACAACTCTTCCCTTTGACGTATGACTTGCGCTAGGCCTTGAGCCAGCCCGGGTTGGGCCAAGAAGGGGAGAGATCATCAATTTCCCGCACAGGTTCGGCAACGCCGCAGATCTACATCTTGTGCGGCAAACCCGATCTCCTACGATTCAGTTTGGACACGGCCAAGCGCCGTTTCAGAATGGATCTAGGGAGGTCGGAGTCGTTCTTACTCCGATAAACTACTCGGATTCCGACTCCAAGTCGGATAATGGTTCGAACACTAGTTCGGACTCCAGTCTGGCAAGCTTTCTTCTGCCCCGCGAGATCTTCATGGCTTCAACACCGCCACCGAAGGTGCGCCGACTACAAGAGGAGCAGTAGGAGGAGGCACGCCGACTACGACAGGAGGAAGCTGACCACGAGGCTCGCAACAATGGGCTACGCAAAGCTGGGACAGCCGCTTAGCAACAGATCCTCCAGACCAAAGTCGGCGACCACGACGTCTTCGTCACGCCACAACAGAATGTCATGGCCGCTGCAACCCTGCTGGATACGCTCCAGCTCGGGCCCGATCACTAGGCCACCCCGACTATCGCCAAGATCAAGGCGATGATCATAGCCGCCGCCTGTCAGCAGCAACAGCAGTCGGGCAACACAATTATACCGACCAACAGGTCGGGTTCTCCAGCAGCAGGCTCATCTACATCAGCACGGCGTCGGGCAGCCAGCTTAAGCCAGCCACACGAGGAATCGCGCCAAATGTCACTCGGTGACATCAACAACAATAATCGGCAATGTCACCAATACGATCGCCGACCCAACCAAGACCTCGGAGTTTGCCTACAACGCGACCTTCGATACGACATCAATGCTCGGTGCCGACAATGCGAAGAGGAAGAGCGCCACTGACTGGCAGACGAGAACGAGCGTTTCGGCCTACACCATGAGCGGTTTAACCGCCGTGATCAAAGCCGGAGCCCTCACAAAGATGAAGGCGTTCCAGCTTTCACCCACGATCTATAGGACATCGACTGGCCATCGGGCTTCAAGCCTACGGGGATAGAGAAATACGATGGCAAAACCAACCCTGAGTCCTGGCTCACTGTATACACCCTGGCAATACGAGCTGCCGGGGGCGACCATAAAGCCATGGCTAACTACCTCCCAGTGGCACTAGCCGACTCAGCGAGGACATGGCTGACAGGGCTCCCGAGGCGGTCGATTAGTTCCTGGGGAGAACTTAGGGAGCGGTTCATAACCAATTTTCAGGGAACCTACGAGAGGCCGTCTTCTGAGCACGATTTATATCAACTACACCAAAAGAAGAACGAGTCTCTACGTGATTTTACCAAAAGATTCTCCAAGAAGCGCAACAAGATCCCAATGATCAGAGACAAGGCCGTCATCGCTGCCTTCCGCAAGGGAGTAAAGGACGCCCCGTTCATCGTAAAATTCACTCGGAAGCCACCATCCTCTGTCCGGGCTCTCTTCGACATGGCGAACAAATACGCTGACTAGGCTGAAGCGGTCGCAGAGGCCCTCGACGAGAAGAAGGAATCCCGATAGAAAGAACAAAACGCGAAAGCTGACGAGCCATCTCAAAACAAGACCGGCGGCCGCAAGTGGAAGTCAGATAACGAGGTGGCCAACATGGAGTGAACTCGGTCGCGGCCCCAACACAACAACGACTACCAGAAAGTCATGAATGGGCCTTGCCCCTTTCACCCCAAGGGCAAGCACGTGGCCAAAGACTGCTTCATGCTTAAGAAGTTTGCTTTCGAGAAGACTTCATCATCTAGCGCCGACAAGGACAAGGATAAGCCAGATCAGGGCCCGGCTGACGATTTTCAAGATCCCCAAGCCGAGCTCAACCACATCTTCGGAGGGCCGTCTGCCTACGAGTCCAAGCGAAAGCAAAAGCTTACAAGGTGCGACGTCAACTCAATCTCCACAGCAGACGCCCCCAATACTTGCGCGGGTCAGAGACGTCAATAACGTTTACCCACGTAGATCACCCAGATCGGGTTTCACACCCAGGGCGCTACCCACTCGTCCTGGACCCGGTCGTGAAGAATATCAGATTGAAGAAGGTTCTCATAGACGGAGGCAGCGCGCTCAATATCCTCTTCGCCAAGACCCTGGATGAGATGAAGATTCCTCGTTCAGATCTACGGCCGAGTACGGTGCCCTTCCATGGGATAATTCCCGGCCTATCTTCAACACCACTCGGGTAGATTACCTTGCCAGTTACCTTCGGCACGCGAGATAACTTCCGCACAGAAAACATCTACTTCGACGTTACCAACTTTGAGACTGTGTACCACGCGATACTCGAACGACCGGCGCTCACCAGATTCATGGCGGTACCGCACTATACATATATGGTGCTCAAGATGCCAGGGCCAGCAGGAGTCCTGTCCCTCCGCAGCGACGTCAAGCAAGCCTTCACCTGCGACAAGGAGAGTTGCGAACTAGCTCAATCACAAGAGGCGGTAGTCGGGCGCAACAGCATTCGGCAAGCCGTCACAACTGAAGTCGAGGAAGACCCAGTTTCAGCCAAAAAAGCAGCGAAGTCAGGAATTTCAACGGACTCTGACACGACGAAGATCCCCCTGGACCCTTCCGACCCCTCCAAGACTGCTCTAGTTGGGACCGGACTCGACCCCAAATAGGAAGACGCACTCGTCACCTTCCTCCAAACCAACATAGATATCTTCGCATGGAAACCGTCCGACATGTCGGGCGTACCAAGGGAGGTGATCGAGCACGCCCTCAATGTGAAGACAGATGCCAAGCCAGTCAAGCCCATTGCTCCACGGGTGCGCCACAGATGCAAAACAGATATTGATGCCGAAGTCGTCACAGAAATCTTGAAAGGCACTGCCCGTGAACTGAGTATCATTGTCTGTGATGATGCGGTTAGGGACCCCGAATCGGTATAATATACTCATGATGAAGTCCTTTACTCTTGCTGCTGTTATGGTAGCAACAGGTTTTGCCTCAATCCACTTGGTGAATTTATCCACTGCGACGAACAAGTGTGTGAACCCTCTTGGCGTTTTCTTGAAAGGCCCGACCATGTCAAACCCCCATACTACAAAGGGCCAAGAGATTGGGATTGTTTGGAGTTCTTGGGCTGGGAGATTGGTTTGTCTTGCGTAGAATTGGCAACCCTCGCATGTGTGAATTATGTCATTTGCATCTGTTACTGCTGTTGGCTAGAAAAATCCCTGCCAGTAAGCTTTTCTGACTAACGTCCTAGAAATAGCATGGTTGCCAGACCGGATGCACTTCTTCGGTACAAGTTTCAAGAAAACGCTAGGAGGGTTCACACACTTGTTCGTCGCAGTGGATAAATTCACCGAGTGGATTGAGGTCAAACCCGTTGCAACCATAATAGCAACATGAGTAAAGGACTTCATCATGAGTATATTATACCAATTCGGAGTTCCTAACCGCATCATCACCGACAACAGTACTCAATTCACAGGCGACGTGTTTCAAGATTTCTGTTACAACTTCGGCATCAAGATCTACTATGCGTTTGTGGCACACCCACAGAGCGACGGGCAGGTTGAACACACCAATGGTATGGTCTTACAAGGTATCAAGGCCAGGATATTCGACCGACTACAACCATACGTGGGCCGGTGGGTACAAGAGCTCCCATCTGTTCTCTGGTCTCTTAGAACCACGGTTAGTCGGGCAATAGGGCAATCCCCTTTCTTTCTAGTCTACGGTGCGGAGGCTGTACTACCAACCGAGTTAGAGTTCAGCTCTCCGAGAATTCGGGCTTACTCAGAAGACATCTCAAACAATACCCGATTGGTCGAGCTAGATCAGTTGGAAGAAGCAAGAGATATCGCAACAATCCAGTCGGCACGGTATCTTCAAAGCCTGCGTCGCTATCACAATTGCAATGTCCGTGGCCGCGCCTTTTTGGTCGGAGATCTTGTCTTGAGAAAAATACAAACCACCAAAGACAGGCACAAACTATCCCCAATCTGGGAAGGGCCATTCATTATAGCCGAGGTTACGCGGCCAGGTGCCTACCGACTGATGACTGAAGACAGTGCCCTCATCAGCAACTCATGGAATATAGAACAGCTATGTCCTTTCTATACCTAAGTTTTATACTTTCCCATGTGTACAGTTCCTCTCTGACTCACTATGCCGCTTGTTCCAACCGAGTAGTGAGTCGGGGGCTGCAAGTATTATATGTGCTTTGTCAATAACATACGAGACTATTTTACTTAAGTTATGAAGTTTTGCAACGACTTTGTTGTGTTTGCCCGAGTATAGCCTCCTACGGTGAACGATTTTATCAAAGTTCCTATAGACCAACTCGGTGCAGACTATACAGTCAGGTAAACCTAATGACAGTTGAGTAATAATTCAAAGCTTGGCGGCATTGCACATATATTTACACATGTTTTTACAAAAACTTATATACACACCGACTGCATGATATACTGTTTTTACATACCTAGGTCCCGGGTGATAATCTCTGCAGTCGGCCTCGCCATGGCTATCAGCTCTAGCGCCTCCTCAGGAGTCATCTCCTCGGCAAACCCCTCCCCGATGGCTTCAACATCTGCCCTTGGGTAGATGGACTTGGTCATTGCCAGGGTCTGGGCCACGCTGGCAATAACATGCTCATCCGAGTACCTCTTCAGGGCACTCGGTGCATCTTTAAGGTGCTCCTCTAGTTGGAAGATTGTGCTAGAGCTAGTTCCCATAGGACGAGGGTCCATCAGGTCAAGGAGCCCTTTCACGGACTTGGCAAGGGTTTCCCGTGACTCCTTGACTACCCTGATCACCTATGCGAAAGCCTAAAACTAGATCTGGGAATTGGCTCTAGCAGCTACCCGGGTTCACCGACAAGTAAACTTGTTGAGCAAAGCTGCAGATGGAGTAATTAATGGATTGGCTAAGGTTACTGTCAGGGCGGAGACTTACTTTTGTAGTCAGCCTCCCACCTAGCTATGGCCTTCTCTAGTTCAATTTTTTCTTTCCTGAGCTTGGTGTTGGCCTTTTTCAACTCGGCCTTCTCTTGCTCAAGCTCGATATTGGCCTTTGTCAAGTCAGCCTTGTCCTTTTCAAGTTTGGCCCTGGCTCTCTCAGCCTCCTCCAGCTGTTCTTCTCTGATGCGCCTGGGTGCCCGATCTTCTGATAGGTTCGATTTGGCGACACGAAGACATTCACGTTTTGAGACTTCTAATCAGCGATTGTCACCTCGCAACCGCTACACCCACACATCTAGTTGTTATCAACCACGCTCTCACGTAGTTGACCTCACCACGAAGGTTTTATCCCTGCAAGCAATCGAAGAAACTCACAAGAACAAGGAAGAACGCAATCTGAATTGCAGATGAATGTTTAGCACACGAAGTTGGGGTTCTACAAACCGATCTAGATGGCGAAACTGCAATGGCAGAATAATCTAAGCAAAACCCACCTCTAAACAATGACGGCTACTGTATATATATGAGTTGGGACGTCCTAGGGTTATCCCTAGGGCGCACACCCCTTGGGCTTAGCCCATGACACGATTACAAGGCCCAAGGCCCAAAATAGACTTGGACTGGAAGAGGTATGTGTCTTGTTTTGATGATTTCGGACAGCTTAGGAGGAATTTTGACATGGGACCAAAACCATCTGAAAGTAGACTCCATAAGCTTTCCAACAAGTACTCATGGGCCCCAAAAGTCCTTCTTAATCAGTGGCTAAGTCTGTTTGAAGTTGATGCTATCAGGAGGCCCAAATCCGAATCCAAAACGTGCAGAACTTCTTCTCTTGCCTTCTATGGACCAAAAGTGATGTGGTGATGTAGGAGTAGACTTGGGTAAGATTTTGGTTTGGTCCCCAATCAACTTCTTTGATCATCCATGCGTTCCTTGCGCACGGTCTCTTTCCCTTCACCCAAGCAAGTATCTCTGCAAACAAGAACACACAAAACTCATGGTGCAGTAACGGTTGTTCAAATATATAACACATAAATCTTACGTAGAAAGCATGCACCTTTGATTGATGAATATGTAAGGTAGCTATGATCATATTTGAGCTAGTGATGTCCTCATCATCCTCCCCTTCTTGATTGGAAACCGTCCATGGTTTCACCTTGTCATTAAGCCTGATGAACATATCTTTATCTTTCACAACATAGGGTGAGGTAGTATTGTGCATATGGTTGGATTCTGAAATTTTTAAACACAGAGAACACTTTGTAGTGTTGTGCAGCTCACAACACTCCCCTTCTTGCAAACCAACTTGAAAGTCATTTAAACAACTAGAGGAACTAGATAGAGAATTATTTATACTCATGCGGTCCTCTAGACAAGACATGTTATTATAAAAAGGAGGTATATTAAAATTCGAACAAATGTATACTCTATGCACATTATATTCTTCTTTATTATCATAATTGCCAATAACATGAAAAATCACATGAGAAGGACATGGCAAATGAGATCTAGCAAATAATTTCTTCTCTAAACAATTGAGTGGACAAAGATCATGAAATCGAATATAGCCCCAAGTATTTAAAGAAGATAGCAATCTAAGCTCTTCATTCTCGCTAGCAATGTGAACAACATGTCTAAAATCAGCACATGGTGGTTCTACAACATTGCTAACATGTTCATTCACTAGTTGTGGCATGGATATACGCGAAGCATTGCACAACTCTTCTTTATCACAAGAAATAGGAACCAAATCATCGTGTGACAAAGGTAATTTAACACACGATTCCATTGGTGATTGCTCTAAACTAACATGATTAGTGTACATATATAGCACATCAGAATTATCCATACCATGAGTAAATGTAGCACCATTTCTGTTACCTTTGTTCTTATTTTCAAAAACTGTAGATGCACTCTTAATTAAACCATCTTGAAACATGCATGGAACAACAGGTGGATCTTCTTTCTCTCTGTCTTTTTTCTTTTCCTGATTACCTTGGCTCTTCTCAGATACCTGCAAAATGTTAGTGCCCAAAGCAATACGTTCATTTTGCAATAACTCAGGTTTAGGTGATGGCATCAAAACATTAGTATTATTACATTTATTTCTCAAAACCTCATGGTTTTTAATGTTTTCCCTCTCAAGATCATCTTTCAAAATTTCAGTAGGGGACATAGGTAGCAACTTAAATTTCTTGCCATTATGTGTGAAAGTATACGTGTTGGTTCCACCATGGTGCACAACATCTCTGTCATATTCCCAAGGTCTACCCAAAAGTAGAGAACATGCTTGCATTGGAACAACATCGAATATGGCACTATCATGCTAATTGCCTACTGAAAACTCCACTTTCACAATTTTACTTACCTTCAACTTACCGCAAGAATTGAACCACTGGATGTAATAAGGCCGAGGATGTAGTTGTGTCGGCAATCCAAGCTTCTCCATCATATTTGAACTTGCCAAGTTGCTATAGCTCTCGCTATCAATGATAATACGGCATGCTCAATTCATAACCAAAAACCTTGATTGGAACAAATTGTGGCATTGATTTTGCTCCGCTTTCTCCATTTGAGAACTTAGCACTCGTTGTACCAAAGTACTCTCATTATCCTGCAAAAGGTTAGTCACAGAAGAAAGGACAACAAGGGGTTGCTTTTCTAAATAACACACTTTATTTTTGTAAGCAAAATTCTGAGATGGAGAAACAAATTTCTCTCGCATAAGCATTTTCATATCGTTCCAAGTTTGAGGCAATCTATCATGTGAAGATGTTATTAAATCTTGCCACCATATTAAAGCATGAGAAGTCAAGACACTAGCAGCATTCTTAATTTTTTGTTTATCACACATATGACGATGAGAAAAAATTTTATCAATCGTAACTTCCCAACTCATGTATGCTTCAACACCAAATCCATTATACGAAGGGGGAGATGACACAGTCTTACCTTCACTTGTCGAAGATCATGTGGCAGCTATGGTAGGGCTCTCATCCAAATTCTTCGTCTCCTTTTCATCCTTGGTGTGAACTATCATAGTTAACGGAAGACAAGAAGAAACAGTAGCTGGTTGCTGATGTCGTCTCAATTGTGCATACTTACTAAGGAGACCTTTCATGCTCTTAGCTATCGCCTAAAGGTCTTGTTGTATAGAGTCCATGCTATGTCATCACAATCCTGCCACTATTAGTAGAAAATAGAAAACAACACAAAAGTTTTATCCCTATCAACTACTAGGTAGTGGACAGTGGAATCACACACTCTCAAGTAACCAAAAGCGTCTTACTGAACCCTTATGATATTCTTATCGATTGAAGCAGGTGGTACGACCAGAGAGGTGGGATGTTGACAGCGGTGAGTGTTGTCATTACTCGGATCAAATTTGTACTAATAAGAAGTTTGTGGATCTCGGGAGGCTCAAAAGTATGGTAGCAAGGATTAGCAAAAATTAATAATAGAATAGCAAAGCTGAATAAGTGTTCCAAATACTTGTAGCAGTCGCTGGCCGAGACACGTTCCTAGAACCAGCCTAACAAGCGAGAGTAAGAAACAAAGGACTTAGGATAACTCTCTCTCACCAAGTCTCTCGAAAATCTTGAAAGATCAGCTCAACAAGACTGCTCACTGAAAACAGCTCTCTATCCTTTTCTTTTTCTTTTTTTCTTTATTTTTTTCTCTTCTCTTTTTTTCTTTTTTTCTCTTCTAGGAGTACACCTAGTACACAAGAAGCAACCACAAAAATTGGTAGCTCGATATAATGCACGGAGTGACCTTGGAAAAACACGCAGAGGCGCTCTGAAAAACGTGTAGGAACTCTGGGGCTTGAAAACTCAGTCTTGCAGGCCAAATTTCATGATTTTAGATTGGCCAAACCCAACAAAGTGGGGGAGGAGTGGGTGTAAAATTTTTTGTAGATGTCCACAGATATAAAGTTTGCCCAATTTCGAGTCCGTATGCAACAGTTTTGGCTGTTTTAAGATAGGTAGCGTGAACTAGGGTTTCGTGGCTCAACCCTATTGCTCTGGCAAGAGTATAAGTGCCAATAGGTTAAGCAGGGCTGACAAGGAGGCTAGCGATGCAGGGCGATTGACACAAGGCGGCTTGTGACCAATCTAAAAAGGCTTGCGAAAGCGGGTTAAAAGCTCAAGGCGGCTTGCAATCCAAAACCGAGTAGAACTCGATCTCTCAAGGCAGGCTCTCGCGCAACGCATCAGCTAGAACTAGAACCACAAACACGACTCTAAACCAGTGACCACTAACTTGACCTAGGACACAGACTCAACAAAGCGAAACTGAAATAAATTTTGCAAAGGCACAAAGGGGTTTGGATAGAGGATAAACCTAACACTACGAAGAACGCGGTGGTAATAAATTTTTGGGTTTTCTAGACTCTAGGTAAAAGAAACAAAGATGGATAGATGGGAAAAGATAATACCTATCGGGCAACATGTGCTTTGATACCACTTGATGCTCCTGGGTGCCCGATCTTCCGATAGGTTCGATTTGGCGACGTGAAGATGTTCACGTTTTGAGACTTCTGATCAATGATCGTCACCTCACAACCGCTACACCCACACGTCTAGTTGTTATCAACCACGCTCTCACATAGTCGACCTCACCACGAAGGTTTTATCCCTGCAAGCAATCAAAGAAACTCACAAGAACAAGGAAGAACACAATCTGAATTGTAGATGAATGTTTAGCACACGAAGTTGGGGTTCTACAAACTGATCTAGACGGCGAAACTGCAATGGCAGAATAATCTAAGCAAAACCCACCTCTAAACAATGATGGCTACTATATATATATGAGTTGGGACGTCCTAGGGTTATCCCTAGGGCGCACATCCCTTGGGCTTAGCCCACGACATGATTACAAGGCCCAAGGCCTAAAACAGACTCGGACTGGAAGAGGTATGTGTCTTGTTTTGATGATTTTGGACAGCTTAGGAAGAATTTTGATGTGGGACCAAAACCATCTGAAAGAAGACTCCATAAGGCTTTCTAACAAGTACTCATGGGGCCCCGAAAGTCTTTCTAGATCAGCGGCTAGGTCTGTTTGAAGTTGATGCTGTCAGGAGGCCCGAATCCGAATCCAAAACATGCAGAACTTCTTCTCTTGCCTTCTATGGACCAAAAGTAACGTGGTGATATAGGAGTAGACTTGGGTAAGGTTTTGGTTTGGTCCCTGTTGACGCCGAAAACCCGCCGGGGGCCGTCCGGCGTCTGGGTGACACGCGAAGGCCTGGGAGATTTGCTTCACTCCAGTGCAGGTCCTAAAGTTTGAGGTTCGTAGGCGTGCCAGTCAATTTGACCCTGTAATTGACAAGGAGAAAGGAATGTTAAATTCTTGAGCCAATCGGCTGGAAGCCAGCTTGGACTCAACTCATCGGCCGATGGCCGATACGCACTGTAGCCTTATACATCGCTTAAAGCCGATGACGGCAGGAATAATAGCGTAACTAAGAATATTCAAGTATCATGGCTAGCCGATCATAGAAGGGGTACTCGAAAACCGGCTTATTAAACTTGGTAAAGTAGCATGCAGGATGTGTAGATAAATGAACCAGATAAATCCTAGCCGATGTAGTTTAGTGTTACTGATATTGCCGTAAAAATGTGCCCGTGCCCGGGACATTTTGCTCCTGTCGGCTCCCGGAGTCTTTGTCGCTATCCGGGCCCGTACCCGGGTCTTACCTAAGCTCGTGCCCGTGTTCTTTTCAACTAGGGTCGTGCCCGAACTGCTTGGGTACTTGTACTTGGATCCGGCAAATATAACCGTCGGCCAGTCCTCATCCGCCGTAACAATAATAACAGGCAAGGAATCATGTGATTAAGACGTGTATAACATAATAATAAGAAATTGATGAGCCAGTCCGACTACTGAACAGGAGCGAGTATAAGAATAAGCAATGAATAAATGTAAGTCAGTTTTTAACAGATAACTTTTATCGGCTAAGCACTCCGATAACCATTCGCACAACACCGATGGCTCGTCAAGAGTAAAGCTATTATCGTCAAGTCCTAGTAGATCGGACCACCGTTGCTGACAGACGACAATGAAATAACAATACTCATGGGCCGATAAATAGAATGCAATCGTGATGAGATAACTTACCGGCTATACACCCCGATAGACGTCTGTGCATAAAGCATCGGCTTAACAGGATGCGGTTTTTCGCAGTAGTTTAGTAAGGTCGGCAACCTAACCGAATGCCACACAAACTGATGATAACGGCTCCCAGTAAGCGATACATCTACGCACGCGTGATGTGATACTACCTAATTCAATCTATGAGGTCAAACGACTGATGCAGCCATAGATAAACTAATATATCATGGTAAGCCGACTACCATAAACGCTGAATAATTCGCCTAAACGAAGGAAGTCCTAAGCCGATTGGTAGCCGGGGTTGACGAGACTTACCCTCTCGAGGAGTTCGGACCTAACCGATGGCAGCCCAGCTCGAAGAAGAAGGTCCCGTCGAAAGGGTGGCGATGCGCCGAATTTTGTAATTGATCTGTGGTTGATAATTTTAACAAGGGTCCCCGGGCATACGTTGATATACCCCGAGTTACATGAGTCCTTATACGGACATGGTTATAAACAATTTCCTATCTAATAATAGAACGCTAACTAATCCTGACCGGACACGAGGTCAGGTTTTCTAAAGATAAACATCTGGCTAATTAATATGTACAGTAATAAATTGCCCAATAACGGTCTTCATGGCTCCTTTCCGATTCTGGTCTCTTCTCTGTCAGTTTGATGCAATTTCTCTAATTTGACCGAATTAATACAGGGCCTTACCAATTTTGGCGTTAACACATGCCCCAATTTTCGGAGTTCTTCAATAGGGCCTTCGAAATTCTTCTATTCTGGGCCCCCAGATTCATCCATATTCCGAGGCGGCCCCAAGATAGCTCACTTGCCAAAATGTTTGAAACAGTGCCAAGGCCTCGATTCCCGCTCAGTTGTCCACACCTCTATAAAAACGCTTCGTATCCTCGCCTTTTTTATCTTTCAACATCACCAGAGCACCACCGCTCATCTTACAGAGCTTCCGTAAGCTCCAGCGCACCAAGACAAATCGTGGCAGCTCGCCTCTTTCCAACCGTCGATTCCTGCATCTCCTCCCACTTTCGCGATGGTCATCGGCATCTGCAGTTCCTGAGGTAATCTTCTCACTCGATTATTTTCCCCAATCGCAACCAGACAACCCGATCTGCGATCCGTTTTTCAATGCTGTTCTTCGTCCATGTCTTTGTTTTACTGTAGCATCTAGAGCCCAGATCTAGATTCCGGCCCCGATTACCCCAACTTTTTCTATCAGGCTCCCATGGGCAGCGGAAGATCCCACCGATTTCAATCGGTGCATCGAAACCCAACGCGTTCCCTTCAAGAACTCGATATGTTGGTCAGTGAACTGGACCAACGGCTTCAGTCATGGCCGAGTAAGTGTCCGGGTGGAGAGATTGGTACCGGTCAGGGTATCGCTGAAAGAGGACCTATTGGGAAGAATCTACATCGGCACTGCATCAATCTCTCCGCCCTGGCTGATATGGAAAGAACGAGTCCCTACTTGCATCGGCCTCATTACTGGTCTGAGCCCTATGCTTTCATGTTTCGGCATGGGCCGATGACCCCTCACTTTGCTGGACGTGACCATTGCTCACTGCCTGGATACGACAAGCTACATCTACTTCAACTCCGGTTCAATCCTGCTCACCGGCTTCAACAAAAAACATCGTGGCTGGTCCAAGTATATATCTCTCCACAACAAATGGAACTGGACCGGGGTTTGATGATAGGGAGCATGTCACTTTTCTAACTTGTGGGTGGAACGGTTCGTCTTTGGTGGTCAAACCCTTGGCCCGAACGACCATTGCAATGCCTGGCAGAAGTGCTTGGGATAGGAAACAAATTCCGTGGGGCATATCTCCTTGGCGCCACCCTACCAGCTACTTCACCAGGTGGCAACTAAGCTTCTGTGGCCAGCCCGTCGCCCACATTGGGGCCTTTGGTGGTTTGGTTCCAGCTCTGGTCATATTATACCTCAAGGCTATCCCAGAACCTCTCTACTAAGCAATCCTTCCGGCCGATTACCCTATTTAAGAATCAAGACCCTGTTTACCACCGCCGATTGCATCTCTATGGGCGAAGTCATCACCCTTTCTGGCGGCAAAGAATAACCCCCGCTGAAGTTTAGTTCAGTGGTTCAAGGGTTTTTATTACGGCTTTACCAGGGATGCCACTCCTTTGGTTTGCGTACAATGACGCATCATCATTCGAGAATGCCTTCTAACTTTGATACATTCAAAAGCTCTGAATGATGATAAGTCTAAAGCATATTTCTATCGGCTACCAGTCCTTGTCTGCTGCAATCGGCTTTTCTCTAGGCGGAACTCAGCCTCGTATGAGTTCTATCATCCACAGTCGGCTCTCGCCAATTTGCCTTGGTCACGCTCTCGATGGCCTATTCTTCTATCGACAACTCAAGCCCGGGGCAACGGTCGCAGCGCCCTGGTGAATATGAATCGGCTGCGGGTCTTTGACAAGACTCCCTCCTGCTAGGCGCCAGCCTTCGAGGTTGTTCATCCTGCATGCGCCAAAAAGCTCCTTGTCCGATGGGGTCGAATGGAAAGAACATCTGTTCTGCTTAGCACCCCGCATGTTACTGTTCCTGTCTGGACGCCGACTATGTTGATCCGAAGAACGAGGTAACACTGCCCAAGCTTTTAAATCGCCTCTTCAAACCAACTCGCACTCTAATTTGCAGGCCGCCAGCGTCGAACCCCCAAGAACAAGAACAAGCGGTCGACTGATCCAAGTATCAACCTCCTCGCCACCCAAATTAGGACGTGATGCTCCATCTCATCGGCTTCTTCTCAAGGCGCCTCGGCCGTGGACAAAAACGTAAGAGTTTAGGCACAGCCCTCCTCAAAGAAACAGAAGCCGCTTGCCGATGTTGCTGCCACGATGCCATCTTCTCCCGCGACCATCGTCTCCCTCGTCCCCTCAGGTATTGCGCCAAGCCCTTATTATTATTATCATCCACTTCCTTATTTTATTTACGCAAAATCCCCTTTTTCAGCTTGAAATCAATCGGCTCCAGAACTCACCAATACCCCTCTGACGTCCTTCAAGCGTTGAAGCAGATGACTTCTCCAGCTGTCCCCTCTCAGCACCAGTCCTCTGGTTGCTGATGATTTGTCCCTACTCCATCGGTGACATCGGCCCCCTCAAGAACAACCCATTCATACCCCCCGAAGCCGAGTCACTCATCAAGCCGCTGATGTCCTTAACTCAGGTAACCTTTTTATGCTCAAATTTTGCTTCTAATCTTTTATTGATCGCTTCACCGATGTCAAACCTTGCAGTCCTTGGCCCAGATTTGTTCCCTTTTGACATCGGTCATCATGTTGTGAGGTAGAAGAAAGCTACGTCACCAGTGTGGCCTCCAAACCGTCCTTCCCGAGCCGACGTGCGCGAAGTACTTTAACGAGCATCATAGCCGATGGGAAAAATCTGATCGCGCACTGGTAGATAGACTGTGGCAATCCCCCGGGAATTGTAGAATTGACACCCCTGCCCGAAGAACTGTTGATGCATTGACCCCTGAGCATACTTGGAATCCCACAGATTCCAAAACTCATCAAACTCAGACAGCGCAATAACCGATCGCAGCTGACCAACAGAAGACCACCGAAGACATCCTAAGGCCGATCGCTATTGCCCAAGCAGAGAAGAAAAAGCTTGATGATAG
Organism: Oryza meyeriana var. granulata; assembly: GCA_003991445.1. NCBI lineage: Eukaryota > Viridiplantae > Streptophyta > Magnoliopsida > Poales > Poaceae > Oryza > Oryza meyeriana. The sequence continues at coordinate 137,483 of RYFJ01000876.1, forward strand.
GCCGCTGTCCCCCAAGAGTCAACCTAAGTTAAGAACGCAGCCTGAAAGAAAAGGAAGCCGATTTGCTGGCAGAACTTGAAAAATTTCGCAAAGACCTGTACACAGCAAGAATCCCAACTAATCGGGCCACGCAAGCTGGGTCCAGGACCAAGAGGCAAAGGTTGAGCGATAGGTACGTCAAGTCATTCATCGGCGTCAAGAACGAGACGCATCCCGGGCTCTGATGAAGAATGACATCCGTGCTTATCAATGAGATTGATTAGAATACCGCCTGTGCGCAATTGAAGTGATCCATAAATTCTTGTAAATCTTAAACCTTTGTAAACTGACGATTTTTCTGGAACGTGCCGACCATACCCTTTGCTGTCATATAATCTGATCGGCTCTGCTACTTATCTCTTTCAACCTTGATAATTTTTGCTTGTTTTGATCTAAAGGCGATTATCAACTGTATCAGGCTGTCTTTAGGCGATGTAAAAAAACCGGCTTTCCGAAATTACTTAGAAATCGGTCATTACTTAACCGATTTAAGAATCAATCCACACGCTAAGGTAGTCTTCTTGAGGTATTTTCCTGTTAAGCGCTTTAGCAAAATTCTATCCATTGAAGATCTTCTAAACATATAAGCATTAACCAGGCACACAACGATGCATCCGATAGGCCTTCCCATTGGCGACCACTTCCGAACTTATTAATCTCTGGACCGATTGGCAAAATCAACTTCCACCAGTCTCTCGGACAAACGCCTTATTCACCACCTTTTTGTTGTAATGCCGACTGCCTAGCCTATTTTCCTTGATCCTTCCAACGCTCTTAACCGATTCTGAAGCCAAATCTCAAGGTTCATCTATAATCAAATTATAGATAATCATCGGCTTGTCAACTGATTCTGCAACAGAAATTTCTCCTGAGCCGATGTTAGTCTCCCATGGTAAACTGCCTCTATGTCGCATATACACCTGATACGGCGGCACCCCGATGTAGATCCCGTGGTATGCCATCCCGATAGGCCCCAATAGTGAATCGGTTAATGTGGTATGCCATTCGCCGTGGCTGCTCATCAATTTTCCGCTATTAACTGATCAAACTCTTGTTAGAGCTTCTGCTTTGTCCATTGGCCTAGCGTAATAGGCGACCGAAATTTAATAGCTTGATTCCATACTGCAAGCAAATTGGTTGAAACTAATCGACACAAAGATGGACCACTGATTAGTAGTTATCGTGTGAGGAAATCCCAAACCGATAAATAATATGGTCTTTAAACACTCGACCGCTCCTTGGACGTAACTTTCTTCAAAGAAATCGCTTCCACCCACTTGGTAAATAATCTATCGCGCGCCATTAAACTTATGTCCCCTTACTTGATGGAGGAAATATGGCCCGATCAAATAATAAATTCCCCAACCTCTGACGGCCACGGTTTGATGATAGGATTCATAGCCGATGCTCGGGCCCCGCTGTATATTTCAAACTTTGACAATCTTGACATCCTTTTATAAATACCTAAAGCAATCTTCCAGCATTGTCGGCCAAAATACCCTACTCTTCTCACAACCACTTCTCTTATGAGCCGATTGATAGTCTTCCACAGATGGCCTTCATGCACTTCCACTATAACCACTTGGCTTCTTCGCAAATCCAGGCATCTAGCAGAACTCCCTCAAATGTCGCGATAATACAACTCCCCATCAGTTAGCCACATACTTAGTAGCTTTATACGCGAATCTTTCTGGAACGGACTGCGACGGGTTTCGCAGTTAATTATCTCCTGTTCTCCAGTCATCGGCCTTGTTCTGGGAATCAATATCGGCTACTTCCATCCTCAACCTGCCTATTTAGCCGATATCTGAAGCAACTGTGCAAGATCAATTGGCTTCTAAATTCCTGCTCCCTGGAATATGATTATTGACACCATCTTGAAATCTTTCAATAATCATACAATTCTTCATAATAATGACCTCAAACAT